>MCJB01011929.1:182281-234910 GCA_002018475.1 Nicotiana obtusifolia
GGGGTGGGGGGTGGGGGAGGTGTTGCATATGCGAGGTGACGAGCGTATATGCATGTGCCTTGGTTATTCATGCTCGGGGGTAGATTTTATGCTTCTTGTTCCTTGTTGAATTTTGTGAGCGTCTTGACTGATGTTTCATTTGCTCATAAAACTGTATAAGTACATGTTTCCATGCTAGAACCCAGGTGCACTACTTGCCGGCGGGGTTCAGCTGGTTGTAGTGGTTAGAGTAGAGACCACATCGGTCGTGACTGTTGAGGAGCAGAAGCGGTTGGATAGATGGACTAGACTTCATCCTCCCAACTTTCATGGTGAGCAGTCAGAGTACGCACATGATTTCATTAATCGTTGTAGGGAGAGGCTGTATAATATAGGAGTAGTGGAGTCTAACGGGTGGACTTCACCATATTTCAGCTAGAGGGAAAGGCTCGTAGATGGTGTCAATCTTATCTTCAGAGCAGGCCAGCAGGTTCACCTTCCTTGGCTTGGGATAAGTTCACTCACCTCTTCTTGGAGAGGTATATCCCACCATCACAAAAGGAGGAGTTACGAGGTCAGTTCGAGTGGCTCCAGCAGGGTCAGATGTCCGTGACCAACTATGAGGTGAGATTCTCTGAGTTATCTTGTCATGCAGCTATCATACTACCCACAGATTCAGAGAGAGTATAGAGGTTTATTATGGGCTTGCACTATGGGATTCATGTTTCGATGATCCGAGAGCCAGAGATGGGGACTCCTTACAATCAAGTTATAAAGATAGCTTGGAGGATCGAGAGTATCCGTGACCAGGACAAAAAAGTCACATCGAGGGATAAGGACCTTGGCATTCTGGTGGATGCAGTGAGGCCCTATCTCGGGGCAGAGGTTAGTTCATAAGCGGCCAACCTAGCAAGCCCATATATTCAGCACCATAACCTGATCGGGGTGCTCTAGCACGGCCTTTCATCAGCACTTCTCTAGAGAGCACCTATCATCCGCCAGCTATTCTGTGTTCCTCCAGTGGGCACTCAAGTTATCCGGGCTAGACACAGGGTCAGCTATTTTTCGTGCCGAAAGGTTGCTTCGAGTGTGTGTAGCTTGGTCACATGAGGAGATTTTGCCCCAAGCTTTGGAGCAAGGCAGTACAACAGGACCATCAGCCCATATTACCGCACTAGTTGCCGCTCCGCCCGTTCGATCGACCACAAGCGGAGGGCAGGTGGGTAGAGGTCGCCCTAGAGATGAAGACCAGTCCGGTGTCGCTCCGGCTAGATTCTATGCCTTTCCAACCAGATCAGATGCAGTAGCCTCTGATGGCGTGATCACAAGTATTATTTCTTTTTTCCATGGGGATGCTTCGGTACTATTTGATCCAGGGTCTGTCTGTTCCTACGTCTCTTCTCCTTTTGCCCCTTATTTGGATGTATCTCGTGAGTCCTTGGGAGTTCCTATATATGTGTCTATGATAGTGGGTGATTTTTTTGTTGTGGATCGGGTTTACTAGTCCCGTGTAGTGATTTTCTGTGGATATGAGACCAGAGCATATCTTCTATTGCTTGATATGATTGACTTCGAGGTTATCCTGGGCATGCCTAGTTATCTCCGTACCATGCCATTCTTGATAGCCTTGCAAAGATTGTTTCCTTGGTGATACCAGAGTTTCCTAGGTTGGAGTGGAGAGGTTCTTCCATTACTACATCCAGTCGGGTCATCTCTTTCTCGAAGGCTCAATATATGGTCGAAAAGGGTTGTTTGGCCTATCTGGAATTTGTTCAAGATATTGCTATGGAGACTTCCACGATAGATTCAGAGCCTATGGTGGAGGATATTTTTCGATGTATTTCCTGCTGATTTACTAGGCATGCCGCCAGATCATGATATCGATTTTGGTATTGATTTGGCACCAGGCACCCAGTCTATCTCTATTCTGCCTCATCGTATGGCTCCAGTGGAGTTGAAAGAGTTGAAGGAGCAGCCTCAGGAGTTGCACGAGAAGGGATTCATCAAGCCGAGTATGTCGCCTTTGGTGCACCAGTATTATTCAAGAAGAAGAAGGTTGGGAGTATGCATTGTGCATTGACTACCACCAGCCGAACAAAGTTACCATCAAGAATAAGTATCCATTGTCGCGCATCAATGATTTGTTTGATCAACTTAAGTGTTCTTGAGTGTTTTCGAAGATCAACTTGATATCTGGGTATCATCACCTGAGGATTCGTGCTTCGAATATTTCGAAGATGGCTTTTCGGTGATGTCCTACTGCTTGACTAACATCCCAACGATATTTATGGATTTGATGAATCGGGTGTTCAGGCCATATCTTGACTCAATTGTCATTGACTTTATTGATGACATATTGATCTACTCGCATAGCATGGAGGAGCACAAGAAACATTTGAGGATAGTGCTTCAGACTCTAAGGGAACCAAAGCTATATGCTAAGTTCTGAAGTGCGAGTTCTTGTTAGATTCTGTGGCTTTCTTGGGGCATGATGTGTAATGTGAGGTATTAAGGTGGATCCCAGGAAGATTGAGGTAGTTCAGAGTTGGCCTCGTCTTACCACAACAACTGAGATCAGGAGCTTCTTGGGGCTAACAGGTTATTATCGTCAGTTTGTGGAGGGCTTCTCGTCTATTGCAACTCATTTGACTAGATTGACCCATAAGGGTGCTAAGTTCAGATGGTCCAATGATTCTGAAGCGAGCTTTTAGAAGCTCAATAGCGCATTGACTACAACACCAATGTTGGTTTTGCGCTCCGATTAAAGGATGTAAACTGTGTATTACAATGCTTTACACATTGGTTTGGGTTATGTATTAATGTAGGAGGGGCGAGTTACTGCATATATTTCACGTTAGTTGAAGCCCCACGAGAAGAATTACCCTGTGCACAATTTGGAGTTGGCTGCGATAGTTCTTGGTCTTTAGATCTGGAGGCATTATCTTTATGGAGTGTCGTGTGAGGTTTACACCGATCACTGCAGTTTGCAGCATTTGTTTAATTAAAGGGATCTTAGTATGAGGCAGCGCAGATGGTTGAGTTATTGAAAGATTATGATATTACCATCCTTTATCATTCGGGAAATGCGAATATGGTTGCGGATGCCTTGACTAGAAAGGCCGAGAATATGGGTAGTTTGGCACTCATTTCAGCAGAGGAGAGGCCATTGGCTTTGGACATTCAGTCCTTAGCTAACCGACTTGTGAGGTTGGATGTTTTAAAGCCTAGTGGAGTTCTTGTATGTGTGGTGGCTTAGTCATCTTTATTTGATCGGATCAATGCTCGTCAATATGTTGATCCACAATTGGTTCTTAGAGAGATGGTACTTCGAGGTGATACCAAGAAAGTTACTATTAGATATGATGGTTTTCTGCGACTCTAGGATCGCTTATGTGTTCCTAATGTTGATGGCCTGAGGGAGCCGATTCTAAATGAGGCACACATTTCATATTATTCCATTCATCCAGGTTCTACGAAGATGTATCGTGACATGAGGCAGCATTACTGGTGGCAGTGGATGAAGAAGGACATTGTTAAGTATGTGGCGAGATGTCTGGATTTCCAGCAGGCTAAGTATGAGCACCAGAGGCCAGGTGGCTTACTTTAGTATATGGTTATACTGGAGTGGAAGTGGGAGTGCATCACGATGGATTTCATGGTTGGTTTGCTGCAGACACCGAGGAAATTTAATGCTGTTTGGGTTGTTGTCGATAGACTGATCAAGTCTGCACACTTCATTCCGGTGATGACTACATGACGAGCGCAAAACACACACTAAAATATGCTCGCTAGTCGAATATAGTAAATTATAATATTGTGTCCACAGGGATTGGAGTTAAACAATATTATCGTAGTTTGTAGCTATATTGCTATCCAGGATGATCAACAATGGAGATTTATGTGATTTAAGCTAAAATTAACTAAGAGTCTAAACTATCAACTAATGACAATAAATGCAAGTATTAAGCAGAGGAAGTTATCAATTGGAGAAGATAGGGTTGATAGGATAGGTGCAAGATAAATGTTTGGGATTTAACTCTAGATAATTCACTTCTAATGTTCAAGTGAGTCTCTCGAATTAACTTGGTTATTAGTTCAATTGATTAGTAGAAACTCCTCTCTCGATTAAGTCCCAACCTCACACAATGAACCAATTTTAAGCACGTAAAAATATATAAGAATTCGTAGTGGATTGGTCTTTAGGAGAACCTCTCTCGATTATCCTCCTAACTAAGTTTAATCAACAATTCAACTAGCCTCTTTCGATTACTAAAAAGAATTAATGACTTCAACCAACAAAATATAATGTACAATATCACAAGTTATGCCTCTCTCGATTACACAAACAAGTGAATATACATGCAACAATTAAAACATCCAAAACGATTCAATACATAAAAACTAGAGTTAATCATCCACAAACAAGTATCAAGACACCAAATCCATCAAACCCTAAAGAGAACTACTCTATAGATATGGAGCAATTCATCATAAAAATGTTTAAGTTAAAGGAAAACATAAAATGATCCAAACCCTTGTCTTGAGTGAGGATTGAATGATGAATCCCTCGTGCTTTTGCCTCTCCACCTCCTCCTTGGCTTCCTTAGCTCTAAGATGTGTCAAAAGTCCTCAAAATTAACGTTTTTACATGTATTATACTAAGTAGGGTCAGGCCCAAACGAAAACAGCTTTTCCTACGCGAAAATTGTGGCTCTGTAAAAAATGCACAGGCGCGCCACATGGGGCGAGCTCCATGCATGACATTAGTGGGGAAGTTCAGAGAGCTGATTCTGACAGACTGCAGGAACAATGTACTGGTGTGGCGCCCCACGCGCTGCCCCACATGCCGCAGTAGTGGCCCTTTCTCTGGGTACGGATTTTTCTTACATTTTTGACATCCAGACGTGATTTTCGACCTCCGAATGCAATTTCGGCTTATTTCCTTGGGCTTTTACTCGGACTTCAAAGCTCCAAATAATTCAAATTCATTCCATGACATCTACATAGCTCGGAAACACTCCTACAAATAATAAAACACACAATCCATGTAAAACACTAACAATTAAAGTTCAAACTCAATTAAAGTGCAATAAATTAGAGTGTAATAAGCAACTAAAGCACGAGATTATAGCCTACCATCAACACCCCACACTTAAACCATTGCTCGTCCTCGAGCAATCAAACTACACTTCATATAGACACGATCCTTTTAAACAACTCTCATAACTCATCATACCAAGAATATTTAAAATAAAATTAGCACAATAACGTAACATCATAGCCTCAAAATTTGATTCAAAAATACCACGCATTATTCACAACCCGCTCACTTATTCTAACATAGCGATCACCAACATTACCTTTCCTTCATGAATCAAATGCCCTCACAACAAGAGAGAGTAGTCCCACACACAATAGAAATCAAGAATAATTAGGAACTCAAGATAGAAAGAATTTACTCACTCTCTGAAACAACATTCATATGCCACAAACGATGCACCATAGGCTTGCCCGTAGTATACTACTCTACTAATCGAGCTCATTCAGTCAAGGATCAAGTAGGACTTTAACTGGTTGTAATGTAGGCTGCAGGACGGGTAGGATACATTTAGATATAAGAGTGGCTACACCTCCCTAAGCACTTTAATACATACACTTTAACATTTAAAACCCCACACTTATGTCAAACCATAACTCCACCTTCACATTAATATACACTAACTCCCTACTTCTTTAAGCACAAATGCATCAAAAGTCACCACTATCAAGGAATATTTTTCACAAACATAAAACATTTTTTTTCTTTTTCCCTTTTTCAAGTGGCTCTTACTTTTTTTTTTTCAAAACAATGCACCTTTCTCCTTATTTCATTAGTTCCACTCAAAAGCCAAACCAACTACCCCACACTTTAAGTTTTACAAAGTTCATAACCAATTCAAGTGCTCACGAGAGGTAAAATGATTCAAATAGATGGTCAATCCAAACAAATGGGTAAGGCTTGTAATTTGGTGGCCAAAGAATCAGGATTACAGGCTCAAAGGGGTTAAGTACGATACACACAATTAGGTGCGCAAAAGTATATAATTGGCTCAACAAAGAAATGCCTATATCACTTCCAAGATTGAATAAAACTACTATCTCGCTTTGTAAACACACGGGCAAGTTCTAGACATCAATGCAATGCACAAACTACAAGAAACCTCACATATACATGGCACATAACTCACTCAAGATTGGGTTATTAAGACACTCTAGTCAAAGTAGTTAAACAAAGTTAAAATCATACAGTTTAAGGTACTTATGCAAGAATAAAAACTGAGCCTAAGCGTCACAAATAAAGTACTCACTGTTCTCAAGGTATAATGAAGTCAAGAGATATTGCTTTCAATTCAAATCATAGACCAAGGTTTCCTACACCTAACAAAAATAAAAAATAACTACACCCGGTTCAAACAAAACCCTTGGAAAAGAACCGCGACACAAAGAAAAATCAAGGAAGAATTGTTACACTACTTAACAAAAGAAAATCTTTTTGTCTTTTTCTTTCGACTTAATCCCTTAAGAAACATGTCGAATGATATCCATCGTCAGAAAAATTCACTAATTTTAATATTTTTATGGTTTTTTCAATTTTTTCTAACTACTAGAAAAAACAAAAGCACTAAAAGTCAAAAACTAACACAGATACATACAACATACAATTATCCCCCACTCCACACTTTAAGTTGTGCCGTGTCCCCATGACTCACAATTAAAAGGAATAAGGTAAAAGAACTTCCCTGAATTGTCAGTCGGGGTTTGAGTCGAAGTTGGGCTCCATTCCACGCGCCCGAACTAATGCATACATCCACACAGATAGCTTCTTCTCAGCCTTCTTGGGGTACACCCCACACTTGTCTTTTTCTATCACTGGGGTCTTCTCTTTCACGCCCTTCACTTTCCACTCAACACTTGCAGCTGGCTTCTCCTTTTTCACTCCATTTGCTACATTCATCTCAAACGTCACCGTCTCCTCACCCACTCTAGACATGAGTTTTCTATCATGTATATCCAGTATAGCTCTCCCCATTGCTAAAAATGGTCTTTCTAGGATGAGGGGGACCTCCTTGTTCTCCTCCATATTCACCACTATGAAATCTACAGGAAATACGAACTTATCCACCCGCAGCAAAACATCTTCTACTATCCCCTCGGGTGTTATAGTCGTTTGGTCTGCCAGCTGCAAAGAAAGTTGCACCGACATCTCTCCAATCTCTTCCTCCATTTTCCTGTAAATAGAAAAATGACATTAGATTACTTGAGGCACCGGAATAACATAAAGATTTATCAAAGTTAAGAGTGCCTAAAGAGCAAGGTATCGTAAAACTCCCTAGATTTTCACACTTTTGTGGGAGTTTGTTTTGCAAGATTGCACTGCAGTGCTCTGTGAGCTTAACCACCTTGGTCTATTCTATCTTTCTCTTCTTCGTAAGGATATCTTTCAAGAACTTTACATAAGATGGCATTTGTGAGAGAACTTTAGTGAATGGCAGGTTTACATTGACGTGTCTCAGCATATCTAAAAATTTCTCAAACTGCTTGTCCATCTTTTCTCTATGGAGCTTTTGGGGAAAAGGTAGAGCAGGCATGTGCTTGCTCAGATCATCAGATTCCTCCCTTCTTGAAGTTTCCTCCTTCTTCTTTTTCTCAACTCACTTCATACCTTTCTTCTTCTCGGTCATTTTATCATCTTCGGTTTTCAGCTCCTTCCCACTTTCTTTTTCAGGCGCAACTTCTTTTTGAATTGGAGTAGGATCTTTCAACACTTGTTCGTTTCTCAAGGTCACAACATTTAGCGTTTTTTTCGGAGTCTTTTCGGTATCAGCTGGCAGAGTACCTAGGATTCTCTCTGATAATATAGTTGCAATTTGTCCCATTTGTCTCTCCAAGTTACGCAAACCTATACCAAGTTCTTTGATAGCTGCACCATGAGCATCTAACCTCTCATCCATCTTAACAATGAAGGATTTTATTAGATCTTCTAGCCCAGACTGAATTGGCTGTTGAGGCTGAAACTGCAGCCTCGGCTGATTCCCAAAATCAGGAGCTCCTTGAAGTCTGGAATTATTTTGTTGGCATGCATTTGCTGTACCCCCAGGTGAACTCCATGAAAAACCGGGGTGCTTCTGTCCCATTATATTGAAGTTGTAATTTCCCACCGCATTAACTTCCTCCATTGAAGCTTGACACTCATGAGTAGGGTTTCTTCTTCCACATATGTCACATTCTGCTTGAGGCTCATTATGTATTGAAGCTAGGGTTAGCTTCCTTATTTCCTTTGCCATGACATCAAGCTATACTTGTACAGATGTGTTAGCATCAACCTGGTGAACACCAGTTGATCTTCTTCTCTCAGTAATCTCAAAGGGCCACTGATTTGCATCTTCAGACAACTCATCTAGAATAGTGACTATCTCCTCTGGAGTCTTTTTCATCAATGGACCTCCAGCTGCATTACTCAATGTTCTTCGTGAGGTCGGTGTCAATCCATCCAAAAATCCTGGAGTTGCATCTAGAATTCAATTCTGCTATGTTGACACTTTCTGACTATCTCCTTGAATCTCTCCCAGGCTTCAAACACCGTTTCAGTCTCATTCTGGAAAAAGTTATGGATCTCTCTTCTAAACTTGCCCGTTTTAGCTGAGATAAAATATTTGGCAAGAAATTTTCTGGTCATCTCCTCCCATGTTCGAATCGATCCTTGGGGTAGGCTTTGAAGCCAGTGTCTTGCATCATCTTTTAGAGTGAAGGGGAATGCCCTTAGATAAACTGCATGTTGTGATACACCATTATATTGAAAGGTGTTCATGATCTCCTCGAAGTCCATTAGATGATTGTTTGGATCTTCATTCATCTTTCCTCTGAAGATGCAACTATTTTGGAAAGTTTGGAGCAACCCTTGTTTTAGCTTGAAATTGTTGGCTGCAACTGGAGGTGGTCTCACACTTGATAAGCCTTGGTTGTAAACAGGTCTAGCGTAATCACCAAGTGGTCTCCCAGCACCGGGAGCTATGTTTCCGAACTGGTCTGCACCCAAGGGTTGATTTTGATTAATTCTTCGAGCCCTCTCCTCCTCATAAGCAATTTGTGCATATCTAAATGCTGCTTCTTTAGCATCTCGTGCAGCTTTTTCTCTAAGTTGGGCTGCCTCTCTCGCAGCCAAATCAACATATCTTCACCGTTTCCAACCATATCTTTGGTTAAGGATTTCCCAACCTTTTCTAACGTCTCGATGATCTTTCTTTCTTTCCTTAATTGTTGTAGTTTTTTTTTCAATTTTCGGCTCGTATGGTAGCAATTCCTTCCTAGAAGACCGGGTCATGCACCAATATAATCTATAACCCGCTCACAGTCAAAGAACACCAACCATAAAATGGAAAAAATAAAATAAAAATAAAAAATAAATTCCTGAATTAGCACTACAAACTATTTCAAACACTATTGATTTCCAAACCTCGGCAACGACGCCAAAATTTGATGAGCGCAAAACACACACTAAAGTATGCTCGCTAGTCGAATATAATAAATTATAATATCGTATCCATATGGATTGGAGTTAAACGGTATTATCATAGTTAGTAGCTATATTTCTATCCAGCATGATCAACAATGGATATTTATGTGATTTAAACTAAAATTAACTAAGAGTCTAAACTATCTACTAATGACAATCAATGCAAGTATTAAGCAGAGGAAGTTATCAATTGGGAGAAGATATGGTTGACAGGATAGGTGCAAGATAAATATTTGGGATTTAACTCTAGATAATTCACTTCTAATGTTCAAGTGAGTTTCTCAAATTCACTTGGTTATTAGTTCAATTGATTAGTCGAAACTCCTCTCTCGATTAAGTCTTAACCTCACACGATGAACCAATTTTAAGCACGTGATGATATATAAGAATTCATAGTGGATTAGTCTTTAGGAGAACCTCTCTCGGTTATCCTCCTAACTAAGTTTAATCAGCAATTCAACTAGCCTCTTCCGACTACTAATAAGAATTAATGACTTCAACCAACAAAATATAATGAAACAATATCACAAGTTATGCTTCTCTCAATTACATGAACAGGTGAATATAGATGCAACAGTTAAAACATCCAAAACAATTCAATACATAAAAATTAGAGTTAATTATCCACAAACAAGTATCAAGACACCAAATTCATCAAATCCTAAAGAGAACTATTCCATGGATATAGAGCAATTCGTCATAAAAATGTTTAAGTTAAAGGAAAACATAAAACGATCCAAACCCTTGTCTTGAGTGAGGATTGAATGATGAATCACTCGTGCTTTTGCCTCTCCACATCCTTCTTGGCTTCCTTAGGTCTAATATGTGTCAAAAGTCCTCACAATTAACGTTTTTACATGTATTTATACTAAGTAGGGTCGAGCCCAAACGAAAACAGCTTTTCCTACGCGAAAATTGTGGCTTTGTAAAACATGCACAGGCACGCCGCTTGGGGCGACGCGCCATGCGTGGCATTAGTGGGGAAGTTCAGAGAGCTGATTCTGATAGACTGCAGGAATAATGTACAGGTGCAACACCCCACGCGCTGCAGTAGTAGTTGTTTCGTTGAGTACGGATTTTTCTTGCATTTTTGATATCCAAACGTGATTTTCGATCCCCAAATGCGACCCCGCTTATTCCCTTGAGCATTTTCTCAAACTTCAAAGCTCCAAATCATTCAAAATCATTCCATAACATCTACATAGCTCGAAAACATTCCTACAAAGCATAAAATACACAATCCGTGTAAAACACTAGCAATTAAAGCTCAAACTCAATTAAAGTGCAATAAATTAGAGTGCAATAAGTGACTAAAATACGAGATTATAGCCTACCATCACTACATACACTTCAGAAAGGTTGGCCTTGATTTGTATTCAGGAGATTGTCCGATTGCATGACGTGCCTATATCCATTATTTTAAATAGAGGCACTCAATCCACTTCACATATCTAGATAGCATTACAGACTGACTTGGGTACTTGGGTAGAGCTCAGCTCAACCTTTCATTCGCAGACCGACGGGAAGTTGGAGCGAACAGTTTAGATTTTGGAAGATATGCTCAAAGAATGTGTGATTGACTTCGGAGGGACGTGGGATCGATTCTTACCGTTGCCGAGTTTGCTTATAACAAGTTGCCAGTCCAACATCGAGATGGCTCCATTTGAGGCCTTGTATGGTCGACGATGTCATTCCCCCATCGGTTGGTTTGAGCTTGGCGTGGCTAGATTATACGATACTGATTTGGTAAAGGACATCTTGGATAAGGTAAAATTGATTCAGGAGCGACTTTGCACCGCACAGTCCAGGCAGAAGAGATACGCAGATCAGAAAGTGCGTGATTTGTCATTTATGATGGGCGAGAAGGTACTTTTGAAGGTCTAGTTGATGAAAGGTATCATGTGGTTCGGAAAGAGGGGCAAGTTAAGTTCGAGGTTCATCGGTCCACTCGAGATGTTGGAGCAAGTTGGTGTTGTTGCATACATGCTTGCTTTGCCTCCTAGTCTATCGGGAGTTCATCCGGTATTCCACGTGTCTATGCTCTAGAGGTACCATGCTGACAGGTCCTATGTGTTGGATAACAGCACAGTTCAGCTAGATGAGAGCGTGGGTTATGAGCAGGATCTATTTGCCATTGTTGACAGGCAGTTCTGCAAGTTGAGGTCCAAGAAGATTTCAGCAGTGAAAGTCCAATAAAGGGGTCAACCAGTCGAGGAGGAGACTTGGAAGACCAAGAAGGACATGCGGATTAGATATCCACACTTATTCGGTACTTCAGCTATGATTCTAAAACAGTTTGAGGATGAATATTTGTTTATGAGGTGGAGAATGCAATGATCTGACTGGTCGTTTTGCTTTCTAGATCTATGTTCCCCTGTTTAAGACTTCTTGTATGTGCTTTTCCTATTTTATAGCTTGCAGGGATGGTTGTTTTGGTTTTGGAAGGGTTCGGGTTGAATCCGGAACACTTAGTTCTATTATACTGGTATATGGTGGCTAAGTTTGACTTGAGTCAACTTTTTGAGTAAATGACCCCGTAACCTAGATTTGAAGGTTCTAATAGGTTCGTATGATGAAATTGAACTTGGGCATATGTACGGATTGAGTTTCGAGTGGACCGAAAGCGTTTCGATGCTTATTGTTGGAAGTTGGCGTCTTGAAGATTTTAGAGTTTTCTAAAATTGATTTGAAGTATACTTTGGTGTTATTGATGTCCGTTTGGGATTTCAAGTTTTAGAATAGGTTTGTATAGCGATTGGTAACTTGTGCGTAAAATTTGGCGTCATTGCGAGTTGTCTAAGTATGATTCGTCGCGTTTGGAGTTGGTTAGAAGAAGTTTGAAGTTGCAGTGGCGATGGGAGAATGCGGTGCTTGGTTTCTATTTCCTTTTCTACATGCTGGGGTCTAGATTCCTTGTAAGTTACAACCAACTTTGACCTATTCAAACATATATGAATAGTACCATAAACGCATACTTTTAAAGAGTATAAATTTTATTCATGGTGTTATAAGAAATATTTATATGTTCGAGTTATAATTTATTATTAAAGTAAGGATTTGAGTTTTATATATTACCAATTTAAAGAATTTTTACGTTCGTTGTAATGGAAATGCATGCAGGCATGCAGAGCCAAAAAAGACCAAAGTTGTTTTGGATATTAGCAATTGCTCCATTGATGTCCGTCATAGTTGGAACTATTTTTGTCTATTTCACGCACGCTGAAAAACACGGTGTTCAAGTGGTATGTCCTTTAATTAATTTTGTTTTCTTAATTTCTAGATCATTAAATTACATCTATTTGGCTTAAAAGGTTTCAATATGACTGGTGAGCTACTAAATTAGTCTACTGTTTACAACACAAACACTATGGTGGGGGTGATGTGATATTTCTGCTATTTGGATTACTGCATTTGGAGTGTTTAATTTGCGTTGTGATTCTTGTGGTTCGAGTATTGCACACGTTCGTTTCATATAAATGACCTACCGATGACATTATTGACTGACAATTAAATGTTTCAAGGACACTGGCCCACCAAATTTGCTGTTGGCATTATCTTTGCCCATTTAAAGAGTTTCATTTCTAGGCGAGTTGTCTAAGTATGATTCGTCGCGTTTGAAATTGATTAATTTAGTTTTGAGGTGCGATTCTTTATTTTGATGTTATTTAATGTATTCCGAGACTTCTAGTAGGTTCTGGTTATGCTTATGGACTTGTTGGTATAATTGAACGGGGTCCCAGATGGCTCGGGTGAGTCTCTGTCCATCCAGAGCGAGGTGGAAGTTGGCAGATTTTGTTGGTTTGCTGAGTACTGGTGTGCTTTGCGATCGCGAAGGAAGCTGGTGAAGGGGGTAAGAGGTTTGCTCTTCGCAAACACGAGGAGGGCCCCTCGAACACAACGGAGCTGGTGAAGGGGGTAAGAGGTTTTCTCTTCACAAACGCGAGGAGCGCCCCATGAATGCATTGGAGGAACTAGCTCCTCTTTGTGAGTGCGGAGCTACCTTCGTGAATGCGAAGAGGGAAGAGGACTGAGAAGAACTGGGAGGCTTAATCCTTCGTGAACGCGGCTGTGGGACGGCAAACGCAGAGGGCATGGGGCAGGAGGCATCACAAACGCAATCTGGGTGACGCGAACGCGCAGAGGCAGCTGCAGATTTTTCCTTTGGGATCGCGAGGAGGCTTCCGTGATTGCGAAGAAGAAGGGCCTGGGCAGAATGTATTTTTATTTCGGGACTTAGGCTCATTTCTCTCACTTTTCACTTGGCTTGGGCGATTTTTGAGCTCTTTGGAGGGGGATTTTAATTAAGCATTATAAGGTAAGTGATTTCTACCAATTATTAGTTAAATACATGGATTTAGGTAAGGAATTTAATATAGAAATTGATGAAATTTTGAGATTTTGTTGAAAAACCTATGGTTTAGTAAAAATGGATTTGACAATGAAATTGATTATGGAATTGGGTATAAGTTATACATTTGAGTTCGTAAGGTCATGGCTAACATTTATCTTTGAAAAGTTCTGGGATTTCCCTGATGTTGACTTTTGTTGACTTTCTACGTTGGGTTGGAAAATTACTCTAATAGTTAAATTATGAGCTTTTGAGCATATATTGATGGATTGTACGTCCTTTGATTAATTTCGGGTAGCTACATTGTTTTGAGGCGACTAGTGAGGTTTGAGAGCCGAGTAGCATGCTTGGAAGCAAGGTAAGTCTCTTGCCTAATATTGTAAGAGGAAATTAACCCCGTAGATACTTTAATTTCTATGTTTTACGTGTTACGGGTGCTATGTACGTATGTGGTGACAAGTCTCCGTACATAAGCTAGATTCATGTTATGACCGGGTAAACATAATCCTACATCATGCCTTAATTGTACTACTTGAATTAAACTTGCTTGTTGATTTCTTGGAATTAATTTGAGAATTGGACTAGAACATATATTTTGCCGAACCTCTTTGCCTTGAGTTCTGGCGGGATACTTGTTTGCAATAAGAATTGTATTTTCTTTTGCATTCCTACTCCTCGTGTTGTGTTTATGAGATCAGTAATTCGTGAAAGTCTCTCCATTCCTGTGGATCGGGCATACGCCTCGACAGTGCTATGAAATATCATTATGGATTGGGCCGTACGACCTTGGTAGTATTTTGAGATGCATTTATGGATTAAGCTGTATGACCTCGGCAGTGTATACTATTATTATGGATCGGGGGGTACGACCTCGGCAAAATTCATGCGTAATATTTAATGGGAGTCAGAATACATATGAGTTTTTCCTTCTTGCCTTGAGGCTTGACATCTACTTGAGTTTTCCTTGTTCGTTTGAGATAGCATATAGTTTCTGAGAATTTCATATTATTTTTATGTTGAAGGAGCATGTTAGTTAGTGTTACTTATTTCCTTACTACTTTTCGTGTTTCATGCCTGTCTATTTTCATGTACTTTAGTTATTGGACCACTAGTAAGTGTCGTTGTTGACCACTCGTCACTAGTTCTTCGAGGTTAGACTAGATACCTACTGGATATGCATTCATTTTTCGTACTCATAGTACACTTTTGTACTAATTGTGCATGTACATCAAGAGGTCATCTGGGTGCGTATATCTATCCGGGGACTTAGTGGTGAGCTGCTCCCATGCTTCGATCTGCACCACCCAGAGTTTCTTTCTTGTTATGTTTATTATATTTCTATCTATTTTATCTCAGACAATAGCTATAGTGGTTTGTATAGTCTACTAGATTGCTCGTGCACTTGTGACACCGGATTTTCGGAATTTCTAGTGGATGTTCATGGTTGCACCAATAGTATTATCACTTCGCCTCATGTTTAATTTATACTCTATGATTTGGTAAGAAAGAACGTGTGTTTTAATGGTTCCAAAATTTAATTTCATTTACTTCGATGTAATTCCTGATTTTCAAAGTATAATGATGGATAATTAAGTTGGAGGTGTCTCGTTGGCTTGCCTAACCGTATTGTTAGGCGCCACCACGGCGTATGGTGGGAATTGGGTTGTGACAATACATGTTTGAGACTAGCTCTTGGATCTTGAATTTCCTATCGCAACTTGTTCGTGATCATCTTTCCTTGATCAATTACGCGTATTTGTCCTCTTTTATGTTATGTTGTGAATTTTGCCACATTTGGTTGCTTGTTGGGTATTTTCTTGTGAATTGGTATTATGTTGGATAGGGTTGCACGGTGCACCGGTATTATGTTGGATCGGCTTGCATGTTACAACGATATTATGTTGGATCGGGTTGCACGTTGCGGCGATATTATGTTGGATCAGGTTGCACACCGCAACGGTATTATGATCTGGTCGGGTTGCACGTCACAGTGGTATTATGTTCAGATATGATTCCTTGTGCATATTTTATGTATATTGTTTTTTTTCCTTCATGAAATTGGTTCATAAGGTTATGTCTTTGTTTTCCATATCTGTTAACTTGCTCATTAGTTCTCTTATCCTATGCTCTTACTATTAATCGTCATATCTCTTATCTTGTTTCCTGCTTATTATCTGCACATACATTTTAAGTGAGTATTTTTCGACTTAAAAACCTCGCCACTACTTTACCGAGGTTAGTCAATATATTTATTGATTAAATGAAGCGTTTTACTCATACTACACTTCTGCACCTTGCGTGCAAATAATTGGAGCTAAGCAGTTGCAGAGTTCGAGGGCGAGCATTGAACACTTCAACTTTCTAGCCATCTGCTATCATTTTGTTCATGGTAGTATAGAACTTGTAATTCTATTTATGTAACTTCCAAACATATGATGTATTCTTTTTGCTAATGTTGTAATTCAAAATCTTAGTTGCTCATGGCTTGTACCATCAGTTCTTGGGATTAGTTGAGTCAATTTCTACATTCTTATTTATTCAACTGATCTTTGGTATTGAGAAAGTTTTATTTCGTTGTCTTACCTAGCCGGTTGGGTGTCACCATCCGAAATCCTATCTTAAGGTCGTGATGGACCCTAGTCCTACTTATGAAGCAAGCCAACTTACAAACCACAAAATATAGCTAGATTCTTTAATTAATAGAGTCATAGTATAAATAAAGACGGAAATAGTTCCAAACAGTAAGAATATTTCATACACTCATAACACGGCCTAAACACGACAAATACAGTACAATCCCCAAGACAAGGTGGCACAAGTTCATGAGCAACGACGAAAATAGAACAAGTCTGTATACATAACAAAGATGTCTGAAATAAAATATCGACAGGAAATGAAAAGGGACAGGGACTTGGGCACTACAAAATAAATCCATGGAGTGCAGTGCACCCTGAGTCTTCGAGCGATCGCCTATACACAACGAGAGGCTCTACTAGCACCAACCTGAGGATCTGCACAAAACAATGTGCAGAAGCCTAGTATGAGTACACCACAATCGGTACCTAGTAAGTATCAAGTCTAACCTAGAAGAAGTACTAGCAAGGCTAGATCCATCTGAATACGTACATCATAGATATAATAACAAAGCTAGAACAGAACGGTAAATGATCTCATGAATGACGAGTACCAAAGATATCAACAGTGGGAGAGTAAAAAGCATGATTTTCCAGTATAAGAGATAATCATAACGCTGCTCAGATATAGAATAGCATGCTCAAACCAGTACAAGATCCATGTACCACAATACTTAATTCATGTGTCACCATAACCTGATACAAAATCAATGTATCGACCTGATACACAATCCATGTATCGACTATGCTCACAAGGCCCAAAGTAATATGGGTAATCACCTGACTCCGGAGGGATGAATCCAAATCCAAGTGCAAAGGGGATCTTAATAGCTCACTCCTAATCAAATATTTGATCATCATGTCTTGTGTACCATAATTGTATTTCATCTGCACGCCTTACATTTTGTGCCAAGATTATCCTTCCAAATCAAGTATCCATATACAAAATGTATGCATATGTTCAAGAATTACAAATAAAAGATGCACAAGGAGTTAATAAATATTATGTAGATATGTCCTTATAGAATTTCTATATGATTACAGTTGATTCAAGCATTTTAACATATCAAGAAGAAGTTTCCATGCCTTCATAAATAATCAAAAACCAAGGCATGATCTCTAAGAAGAATAAGAGAGCAAAAGTAGTCATGTAAGCCAAACAAATCATGAGTTAAATGAGCACATAATAAAAAAAAGGTATAAAGTATCCCAATTCTACCCTGGTCATGATATAAACTTGGTAAGGGCGTACATGCCCGCCGCCATGTATATACACCACCCCAATACCTAAAACACATAACAATCAAGTCAAATCCTAGGGGTTTCCCTCTTAACAAGGTTAGCCAAGTGACTTACCTCCTCTCGGTAGCCTTTAACCTTCCAAAATAGCCTTCCCTCTCAAATCAATCTCTGGACGAGTCGAATCTAGTTAAATACAACTCAAGAACGCCAAACAAAGCTATATTAATCAATTCCAACCAATGAAGTTCAAATCTGTAATCAAATTCTATAAGTTAACAAAAGTCAACCCGGGCCAACACGGTCAAAACCCGAGTCAAAGGGCAGATCCCAACTAGCCATAACGTCACGAGTTAAAATATGTAATAAAATTCCTAAATCGACCTACAGATCCCCAAACTACACCCTCTTAAGTTATAGATAAAAATTCTAATTTTTCCTTTAAAATTCAAGCTATTAGGTGTAGACATCCATGGGATAATAATATATAAAGTCAAAGTAAAGTGAAAATTGCTTACCTCCAATGATGTAGTGAATTTGCTCTTCAAGATCCCCCACTCTCAAAGTCTAGGGCTCAATGTATGAAAAAGTAGGTAAGTGTCCCGAAATCACAACTTAAATATTCTCCCCAGTGATATACATGGCGATCGCGATTCACACTCTGTGATTGCAAAGAACCATCCTACACCAGAAAACCATCAGTTCCAAACCAAAGGGAAATGGTCTGAAACCATCCCGAATCACACCTGAGCCCCCCGGGACCCTGTCCAATCATGATAACAAGTTCCAATACCTAATACAAACTTATCCTAGGGCTCGAAACACCATGAATTACATCAAAACCAAGAATCGACGATCAAATTGTTCTCTTAAGTTTAAGAACTTCCAACTTGCAACCAAGCGTCCGATTCAAGCCCAAGCAATCCGGATTCCAACCAAACTTTGCACACAAGTTCCGAATGACGTAACAAACCCGTACCAAGTTCCGAAACAATAATACGACTCCTATATCATCAAAGTACCCCTAGTCAAACCTTTGACCTCTTTAAACCTACAAATTGCCAACTTTTGGCAAATAAAGCGAAAGCACCTAGGAACCTCCAAATCCAATTCCGAGCATACGCCTAAATCCAAAATCACCATATGAGCCTATTAGAACCATCATAATACCAATTCGAGGTTATTTACACAAAATTAAAACCTTGATCA
Organism: Nicotiana obtusifolia; assembly: GCA_002018475.1. Classification (NCBI taxonomy): domain Eukaryota; kingdom Viridiplantae; phylum Streptophyta; class Magnoliopsida; order Solanales; family Solanaceae; genus Nicotiana; species Nicotiana obtusifolia. The sequence continues at coordinate 201,243 of MCJB01011929.1, forward strand.
ACTCTTACAATTTAAGCTTCCAAAATGAGACTAAGTGTCTCAATTCACTCTCAAACCTTCCCGAAGCCAAACCAACCACCCCCCTCAAGTCACAAAACCACAAGGACACATACAAAAAGTATGAAATAGGGGAACGAGGCTCAAATACACAAAATGACTAGCCATGTGGTTACATTGGGTTAGATGCCATCACGACTTGATGGGGTTTTAGGTCGTGACAAGTTTGTAATAGTGCTCTAGGTTCATAGGTTCTACCAGTTGTCACGACCCAAAATCCCACCTTAAGGGTAGTGATGGCACCTAGTCTCTAAGACTAGATAGTCATAGTACATGACGAGATCAAACAGAATAAAGCAACTTAACTATTAAATAAAATCCGAAAAATGCCATAACATAGCCATATTGCGAATACAACTGTCATGCATCCAAAAACTCGTAATATTGAGTCATAGATCTATAGAGAGTACATGAGAAATCTCAAAATACAACAGTGTTTGGAATAAACTAAACAACAGTAAGAAAAACAATAGAAGATGACTCCGAGGCCTGCGGGCGGAACAACAGTTATACCTTGAAGACTCCACAGTTCTAGCCCGGCTCTCTAGTGACCAGTACGATTCGAGTTACCTGGATGTGCACAAAAATGTTCGGAAGCTTAATATGAGTACACCACAATCAGTACCCAATAAGTATCAAGACTAACCTCGGTAGAGTAGTGACGAGGTTCAAGTCAAGACACTCACTAGTCCTAATAAATTGTGCAAAATATCAACATAATATGGACAAGGGAAAGCATAAAAGAACAAATATTAACTACCTCAAAGAATATGTAACAACAAATTAATGTAGAGTAATCCGCCTTTGCCAACATATTATCAATGGGATCGGGGCACGAAATAATATATCAAATTCCACCAACAACTCGTAACAACTCAAGGAAAAATCATTTAATGAAAACAAGAATTTGATCAAAACATCAATCCTCGGTTCCAACAAATGAACAATAATAAGAACACCCCCGATATATCTCATAACAATCCCCAACAACCCACTTTACGTTGCCGCATGCACATTAATAATGGAATGCCACCCTTATGTCGCGGCATGTTTATAAATAGCCCCCCTTATCTCACCGCATGCACATCATCATTGAAATGCACCCTTATGTCACCGTATGCGCATCTTAATCACAACACAACAATAAACCCGTGCAACACGTGCCCATGTGCCACAATGTCACCCAAACAACAAGACCAAAGTCACCACGAGATATAGCCCACGACTCAACAACAATATGTACAAAAAGAGTCATAACAATAACATAAGAGTTTGGGGAGTGAACAACAATAAAACTTGTCTTATATACAAACAACCCTAATTTCAAGATATATTAATAACCTATGGTCTAATCCGGTCAATTACAACAAATACGCTCATGTACACACTCTTCACCTTATGTACACGTTTTTCCACATAGCACAAATAATGCAAATTAGACCAAATCCTAAGGGGAATTTCCTCCACATAAAGTTAGCAAGATACTTACCTCAAACAAGCTAAGTCTTTACTCTAAGAAGCCGTTCCCGCATGAATCAACCTGCGAACAGCTCGAACCTAGCCAAAACAACTTAATAATATCAATGAAATCCGTAGGAAACAAGCCCAAACAATAAAGCTACAATCTTTGTTCAATTATGCAAAGTCAACCCAAAAAGTCAACCCCGGACCCTCACTCTGGAATGCGAAAAAACTCACAAATTACGAACACCCATTATAATATGAGTCCAAATATATGTGTTTCATCCAATTCTGACCTCAAATTGACCTTCAAATCTTCAATTTTTACTTTAGAAAAGTTTTTAGTAAAATCCCCAATTTCTTTAATTAGATACACCAAACATTCGCTAAATTCAGGGTGGGAATCGTGAATAATAAACAAATCCAAGTAAAAAATACTTACCCCAATCCAAATCGTGAATGCGGTTGCATGCACGCGATCGCGAAGAACAAACACGTGCGACCCCCAGCCAGCCGTACACTACGTGAACGCGACCTCACCTACGCAAATGCGAAGGCCACTACCTCACAAGCTTCGCGAACACGACCCCTCCTTCGCAAACGTGTAGAACAAAACTGCCAACCACCAAAATGCCTTCCCCGAACGCGACTGCCTTGTCACGATCACGAAGAAGGAAACCACACTAGTCAATCAGCAGTCCAAAACAAGGGGAAATGATCCTAAACCCATCCAAAGCAAACTTGAGGCCCCCGGACCCCGGGCAATCACACCAACCAATCCCAATACATAAAATGAACCTACTCAAGGCCACAAATCATACAAAACAACATCAAAACCACGAATCGCACCTTAATTCAAGACTAAGGAACTAAACCAAAATTTTAAAATTCAAAACTTACGCCGAACATGCTTAAACACCTGGGAATGACCTCATATTTTGCATGCAAGGTCCAAATGACAAAACTGACATATTCCCACTCCCGAAAACATATGCTAACCTGATACTATCAAAGCCAACTCTCGGTTAAACCTATCCACTCTAAACCTTCAACTTTCCAACTTTTGCCAATTCAAGCCAAAACATCCTAGGAACCTCTAAATCCAGATTCTGACATACGCCTAAGTCCAAAATCAACATTCGAAGCTGTTGGAAATACAAAACACCATTCAGGATTCATCTATACAAAAGTCAAATTCCGGTCAACTCTTACAAGTTAAACCTCTAACCAAGGGACTAAGTGTCCTAAATCAATCCAAAACTCTCCCGAAACCAAAAAAACTATCCCCACAAGTCACATAACCACAATTACACACGTGTAAAGCATCAAATAAAGGAGACGAAGCTAAAATACTCAGAACGACCGGTCGGGTCATTACATTCTCCCCCTCTTAAATAAACTTCATCCTCGAACGAGTATAAAGACATACTTGAAATGCCAAAAAAGTGAGGATATCGGCTTCTCATATCATGCTCGGTCTCCCAAGTTGCCTCCTCAATAGGTTAACCTGTTCACTAAACCTTTACCCATGCAATGTTCTTCGACCTCAACTTTCGAATCTGGCTGTACAAAACAGTCACCGGCTCCTCAACTTAGGTCAAATCCTTGTCCAATTGCATTGAGCTAAAATCTAACACATGTGACGGATCATCATAATACTTACGAAGCGTGAAAACATAAAATACCAGGTGAACTCTCGATAAGGTGGGTGGCAATGCAAGTCTATAGGCCACCTCACCAACTCTCTCAAGAACTTCAAAAGGACTAATATATTGAGGGATCAACTTGCCCTTCTTCCCGAACCTCATCACAACCTTCATGAGCGAAACTCTGAGTGGAATCCTCTCATCCACCATGAATGCCACATCATGAGCCCTCCTATTTACATAACTCTTTTACAAAGACTGTGCTGTACGAAGCCCTCCTGGATCAACTTCACCTCCTCCAAAGCATAACTGACTAAATCAGTGCCTAACAACCTAGCATCTCCAAGCTCAAACCAACCAATCGGAGAACGACATCGTTTCCCATATAAGGCCTCATATGGAGCCATCTAGATACTCGACTGATAGTTGTTGTTGTAGGCAAACTCTGCTAGCTGTAGAAATTGGTCCTGAAATCAATGACATAGGCACACCACACGTCCTCCAAGATCTGAATAGTGCGCTCGGACTACTTGTCGACTGTGGATGAAATGGCATACTTAGCTCGACCTGTGTGCCCAGCTCACGCTGCACAACTCTCCAAAAATGTGATGTGAACTATGTGCCTAGATCAGAGATAATAGACACCAGCACACCATGAAGGTGCACAATATCTCGAAGATGAATCATAACCAACTGCTCTGAAGAGTCGGTAGTCATGACTAGAATAAAGTGTGTAGACTTGGTCAGTCTATCTATATAGACCCACACTGCATCAAATCTCCTCAAGGTATGTGGAAGTTCATGAGTGGTTATTTTACCACTTATTTTAGTCCCTTTTACTTTAGCTTTTGTATCCTTTAATTATAATGTGAGGTTGTTTATGGTGTGTATTGCTAGATTTTTGGGTGAAAGTAGTCATGAAGAGAGTTGACGTCAAATGAAGTGGAATTGAGAAAAAAGGAGTTGAAGAAGTGAAAATGCACTCAGTGATTCCGCATCCGCGGATTCGCATTTGTGAGAAGGTGTGCGCATTTGCAAAAAAGGACCTGTTGCACTGGGACCGCATTTTCAGTTAGCACTCAACATCTATCGAGGCGCTTCTGCGCTCAGCTTGCACATCTGCGATTTAACTTCTATGGAACATCAATTTCCCACATGACATTGCATCTACGTGAAGATTTCCGCATCTTCGAGGATTCTTCCGCAGGTGCGGCCGACGGGCTTCAGCTCTAGGCAAACTTGGCATTTCATATTTTCCTTATCCCAAATCCACAAATACAGGACCTAGCCCATTTGGATGGAGTTCTTTGGTTGGCTTTGGCATATCCTTGGAAAAAAATACAAGCTTGGAGCTAGGGTTCTTGCACGCACACTTGGGACTTAAAGATTTGAAGATTTTGGTTGAGAATTTCATACACATTTACTCATTTCTTCATTTCTTTGATTTTTATTGAATATCTAAGTCTGTAGTATTTACTCCACTACTTGAAACTTGTTTATGGAAATATTCATTTTTAAAGTTTGGAATAAATATCTTGTTGTGCTTATGTATTGAATGATTTTTATTTATTATCAAGTGAGTTAATTTTTTCTTTAATTATGCTTGTTCTTTAATATTTCCAAAGGGATTAGATAACCTTGGGAATCTCCCATTAACTTTGAATTAATCTTGGAAAAGATAATTTGGGGTTGGGAAAGATTAATTAACAAGAACTTGAGGTGTTAACCCTCATTTTATAGATTCTACCTAGGGATACGATTGAACTACTTGTAGCTACATTCGGGTGCACTTAATCACTTAATTGTTTTAGGAATAATTCAATTAGGAAGTTTTATTTGTCTTCGAAAGAAGCTAATAAAGAATTATTATCCGAGGCTAATTAACATAAACTCGCTCATATTTGTAAAATCGTGAAATACATTGTGTCGTTACTTGGGTGTAATTCCCCGTATATCCATGCTTGTAGCCATTGATTATTTTACTTTCTTTCTAGGTTATTTTACATTTTTGCATTTAGACATAAATATTTTCTCAAAACCTTTATTAGTGTTTGGCTTAGCATAATAAGCGATAATTGTCTTACTTGCCTAATGCCTACATGTTGTTCTCTGTGAGATTCGAGCCTGACTTATAGTTGGGTATGTTATATTGCATGGGATCGTGTCTGCTTACTCTTGAGGAGTGGATTTGGACGTCATCAGAAGTCCAACTACAAAATCCAGAGTGACACATTTCCACTTCTGGAATATCAAGCCTCTGAAGCAAACCACCCAGTCTCTGATGCTCGTACTTAACTTGCTGACAGTTCAAACAACGAGCCAAATACTCCACAATATCTTTCTTCATTATTCTGCACCGGTTGTGCTGCTTCAAATCATGGTACATCTTCGCGGTGCCCGGATGAATGGAATACCGCGAACTGTGGGCTTCCTCAAGAATCAAGTCACCTAACCCATCCACATTCAGAACACAAATTCGACCCTGCAGCCTCAACAGCCCATCATCTCCAATGGTCACATCCTTAACATCACCGTGCTACACCATGTCCCTTAGGGCAAACAATTGGAGATCATCATTCTGATGTGCCTTGATGCGCTCAAACAAAGAAGATCATGAAACCACGCAAGCAAGAACCCGACTAGGCTTCAACATCCAGCTTCACGAACCTGTTGGCCAAAGCATGAACATCCAAAGCTAACGGCTCTCTCCAACTGGAATAAAAACAAGACTACCCATTCTCTCAACCTTCCTACTAAAGCGTTAACCACCATATTGGATTTCCCAGAATGAGAAGGAATGGTGATATCATAGTCCTTTAATAGCTTTAATCACCTTCGTTGCCTCAAGTTCAGATCCTTTTGTTTGAATAAATGTTGGAGACTCCTATGATCCGTGAACACCTCACATGACACGTCGTAAAGATAGTGCCTCCAAATCTTAAGCGTTTAGACAATGGCTGCTAACTCCAAATCGTGCACTGGATAGTTCTTCTCATGGGGCTTCAACTAACACGAAGCATAAGTAATCACTCTACCATCCTGCATCAACACACATCCAATGCCAATCTGTGAAGCATCACAACAGACTGTATATGAACCTGATCCTGAAGACAAAACTAGAACTAGAGCTGTAATCAGGGCAGTCTTGAGCTTCAGAAAGCTCTCCTCACCCTCATCAAACCACCTGAATAGGGAACCCTTCTGTGTCAATCTAGTTAATAGGATTTCTATAAATGAAAACCCCTCCACAAAATGGTGATAATACCTAGCCAAGCCTAGAAAACTCTGGATCTCAATAGCATAGAAGGTTGCGGCAGACTTTGAACTGCCTCAATCTTCTTCGGATCCACCTTAATCCCCTCATTAGACACCACGTGGCCTAAGAATGCCACCGAATCAAGCCAAAACACGCACTTGGAGAATTTAGCATATCGCTTCTTCTCCCTCAAGGTCTGGAGCACGATCCTCAAATGCTGCCCGTGTCCTCCCATCTGCGAGAATACACCAATATATCATTAATTAACACCATGATGAAGGAATCAAGATACGACCAAATTACGTTGTTAATCAAGTGCATAAAGGCTGTAGGGGCATTGGTCAGCCAAAAGGATATCACCAAAAGCTCATAGTGACCATAGCGAGTCTTGAAAGCCGTCTTCAGAATATTTGAAACCCGGATCTCTGACTGATGGTATCCTGATCTCAAATCAATCTTTGAGAATACCCTAGCACCTAGAGCTGATCACATAAATAATCAATACACAATAGTGAGTACTTATTCTTGATAGTAACCTTGTTCAGCTGCATGTAGTCAACATCCTCATAGAACATCCTTCTTCTTCACAAATAAAACAGGAGCACCCCAAGTTGAGACAGTCGGCTTGATGAAACCCTTGTCAAGCAACTGCTGAAGCTGTTCCTTTAATTCCTTCAACTCTACTGGTGCCATGCAATATAGTGGAATAGAGATGGGATGGGTGCCCGACACCAAGACGATACCAAAATCAATATCCCTATCGGGTGGCATGCCCGATAGGTCTGCTGGAAACATATACGGAAACTCTCTCACTATCAGGAATGACTCAACAGTAGGAGTATCAGCACTAACATCCCTCACAAAGGCTAAGTATGCCTAGAACCCCTTCTCAACCATCAGATGTGCCTTCATAAAAGACACCACCCTACTAGGAATATGATGGAGGGAGCCGTTCCACTCCAACCTCGGCAACCTCGGCATAGCCAATATCATGGTCTTAGTGTGATAATCAAGAATAGCGTGATATGGTGACAACTAATCCATGCCCAAAAGCACATCAAAATCTACCATATTATGTAACAGAAGATCAACCCTAGTCTCATAGCCCCCAATTGTTACATTCTTTCGAATGGATGGAAAGGCCGATCCATGTATGAAAATAAAGTAAGTGTACTCTTTGAAATTTAGCTTATTGTAGTACGAAAGTTTTCTGAGTTATGAACAGCTAACGTTAGTTATAGTACAAAAGTTTTCTGAGTTGTGTAGCTTGGCAAGCCGTCCCTAATGGGTTGTTGAAGCCAGCCCCTTTTGTAGGAAAACTTTTGCGACTATAAACAAATTAACTACTTGTGTAGCTTGGCTAGCCGTCCCTTATGGGTTGTTGAAGCCAGCCCCTTTTGTAGGGAAATTTTCGTATCTATGATTTAGCTTGCTTTCCTGGAGTCTCTTGCTTTGTTCTCCGTACTGTGACCCTGTCTACCACAATAGAATCCTTAATAAGCGTAGTCATGTAAACAGGGGTACTCAAAGAATCATGAGACATATGCAAATATGAAGCGATATAAGATGTCACATACGAATAAGTGGAACCTGGATCAAATAAAACTAATGCATCTCTATGACAGACCAAAACAATACCTCTGATGATAGAATCTGATGCAACTGCCTCAATTCTACCAGGGAAAGCATAACAATGGGCCTGGCCTCCCCCTCTAAGACGACATATACTCGTCTGTCCTCCACCCCTAGCTGCCTGTGTAGGTGGAGTAGAAACTGGAATAGAAACCATAGCTTGTGTACCATACGAAGGTCCACTCCTCTGAAGCCTGGGACAATCTCTACTATGTGCCTAGTATTCCCACAATCAAAACAATCTCTCTATGGGCGTGGCTGCTGGGCACTGTGTATGACCTGGTCGGCTAGAATAACTGGTGTAGGAACCCCGTGCAGGTGGTGCACTGGAAGATGGATGCCCAAAACTAGTACTTTGAGGTCCCTGACTAACTGGAGCACTACGAGTAACCTGAAGAGCAGACTGAACTGGTCGACCAAAACCTCTGCCATGCGGGAACAACTAAATCCTCCAAAACCCCGAGGCCTCTTGGCCTCTCTATCCTCCCTCTCCTGGCCATGGATACGCCCCAACCTCCTAACAATCTCCACAACCTGATGAAATGGAGTGTCAGTATCCAACTCCCATGCCATTCGAAATCTAAGACCATAACCGAGTCCCTTAGTAAATATGCGTACTCTCTCTCTAACAGTGGAAACCAAAGCCGGTGAATGATGAGAAACTCAAAAAATCTCATAGCTTACCCGGACACAGTCATAGTCCCATGGCGCAACTGCTCGAACTCGATCCACAATGCATCCCTGAGGGTCTATGGGACGAACTCCATCAAAAAGAGATCAATGAACTGAGCCCAAGCAAGTGACACTGCGTCAGCTAGCCCACTCTCCTCATAATCCTGCCACAATCTATATGCCGGCGCCGTTAGCTGGAAAGTAGTAAGGTCGACCCCGTTCAACTCCACTATGCCCATAGAGTACATAATATGATGACACTAGTCTAGAAAACATTGTGCATCCTCAGAAGATGCGCCACTGAAAGTAGGAGGAAAATACTTCTTAAACCTCTCTAACCTCTTCTACTCCTCTGACGCCACTGGCCGAACCTCGGGCTAAAGCGCAATCACGAGCTGCACCGGCATAACACCAAGAGCCTAATCATCATGAGCTGCCTGCTCTGGAGTACGAGCAACAGGAGTCTGAGCTCCTCCAGCCTGAGAAGTAGCCGGTGCAACCGGGATCAACCCCTCCTGAACCAAGGTACCAAACATGCTTAGGAAGTGTGCTAAGGTCTGCTAAAGTCTAGGGGTAGTAACAGGTGCCTCAGGTGCTTGCTACCTAAACGGAGCTACTAGTGGCTCCATAGTCGCTACCCTAGCATGGCCTCTTATGCTCCGCCTCTGCCTCGTCCTCTAGCAACACAGACACCGGGAGGCCCCTCAGCCTCCCGAAGGTAAGTACAAACATCTCTGTATCGATCTACAAGTCTCAACTAAACTTGTTTATGACTCATAGAATCTGTGAACCTAGAGCTTTGTACCAACTTGTCACGACCCAAAATCCAACCTTAAGTGCCATGATGGAACCTAGTATCTAAGAATAGGTAAGCCTAACATATGATGAGATCAAATAGAATAAAGCAACTTAACTATTGAATAAAGCAGGAAAATACCATAACATAGTCGTAAAGTGAATACAACAGTCATGAATCCCAAAATCCGGTAATACTGAGTCAAAGATCTACAGAGAGTACACGAGAAATCTCAAAATAGAATACTGTTTGGAATAAAATAAATAGTAGTAAGCAAAACAATGGAAGGTGACTTCGAGGCCTGCGAGCGGTACAAAAGGTATACCTTAAATTCTCCAAACCTCTAGCCCGGCTCTCTAGTGACGGGTACAATCCGAGGTACCTATATCTATACAAAGATGTGCGGAAGCGTACTATGAGTACACCATAATAGGTACCCGGTAAGTATCAAGACTAACCTCGGTGGAGTAGTGACGAGGATCAAGTCAAGACACTTACTAGTCATAATAACCTATGAAAGATATCAACATAAAATGGGCAACGGAAAGCATAAAAAACAAACATTTAACCACCTCAAAGAATATGTAACAACAACTCAATGTAGAGTAATCCGCCTTTGCCAACATAATATCAATGGGATCGGGGCACATAATAAAGTATCAAATTCCTCCAACAACTCGTAAAAACTCAAGGGGAAATCATTTAATGAAAACAAGAATTTGATCAAAACATCAATCCTTAGTTCCAACACATGAATAATAAGAAGAATCACCCCTGATATATCTCATATAAATCCTCGGACAAGCCACCCTTAGGTCGCTACATGCACATTAACAATGGAATGCCACCCTTATATTGTCGCATACACATAAATAGCCACCCTTATCTTGATGCATGTACATTAACATGGAATACCACCCTTATGTCGCCGCATGCGCATCTCAATCACAATACAATAATCAATCCACAAAACATGTGCCTAAGTTTCACAACATTACCAAAACAACAATACCAAAGTCACCACGAGATATAGCCCATGGCTGAACAACAATATGTACAAAAGAATCATAACAATAACATAAGAGTGCGGCGAGTGAACAACAATTAAACATGTTTCATATACAAATAACCCCAATTTCAAGGAATATAATAGCTGTCGTGTCCCGTTTTCTTGTGAAAACGGGTTTGATGTGTGACAACTTTTATAAATGGGTATTAAAAGAGGAGAGCCGCCACCTAACGATTTTAAGCTTTTGCAAATAACTCTATTTTAGCTAGTCCCTGTCACCAAAGATCGGGTAAGATCAAATTACCTCAAAGAGAAGGTGTTAGGCATGCTTCGAGGTCTACAACTGTGAGTCCAGGCCAACTTTTACGCTATGTGGGGATTATTGAACTATAATGATCATATAAATTTGTAAAAAAGAGTCCAAAATGTCCAATTACAAGGCGAAATTACTATTAAGAAGACCACATATGTGGAAGAAGTGGGTTATACATAAATAATTGATACAACCTTTGAAGATTACAAGACATATCCTAGTTTAATCTAAGTTTGCACAAATAGGTGTATAAATAGCAACTATACGATGTCCTAAGTTTTTTAGCCTAAAGGAGCACTCCGTGCAACATAATTATACATCATACTCACTTCGGTCCTATAGGTATGCTTTCTAGGTGAGTAGTAACATACTATAGGCATGCTCTCTAAACAGTTGGCATCTGGGATGCAAAATAGTTAAATACACATACTTGTTTTATTTACCCCTATAGGCATGTTTTCTGGGGGGGGGGGGGGGTAGTATGGTGAGAATAGCAACAACGGTAATTTTGATTAATCAAATTGAGGTCCTATAACATATATCTAAATGTAACGATCAACAAGTCTGGTTTTAGTTCCTATAGGCATGTTTTCTAACATTCGCAATTTAAGACATTGTACTAGCTCTGAGTCATGCTTCTAAAGTGAATAGGCAAACAAATCAACACATGGCATAGATAAATTTCAAGCAAACGAACTAAGGCCCTATAGACATGCTTTCTACTCATTCATGCGAAGATAGAGTTTCTTGGGCCCCCAACTTTCACTAATCCCCATCTGTTGTTATTACAAGCTATTACAGGCCCAAATGAAAGAATACATGCTCAAATATGCCTAATTTACAAGCTGAAGCAGATACATGCCCAATAAATAATTATAGGCCCACAGAAATAACCCAATGACACTTTTGGGCCTTCAGCATCCTCATTCTTCGCACAAGCAGTAGACTCAAACCTCAGGTTCAACCAAAGTATTAGAACATGCCACGAATCCCATACCCAGGTCCATCAACACATAAGATCCAACAAATCCAGGCCCAGTTGAAGACCTCACTTACCCAATTGGATGCCAAACTAACAAACTACACTGAGATTTATTTAAACAAACTTGGACTCCACATACATTTCAATTCTTAAAGTTGTATGTAACATCAATTCTCACCAAGGTACATAGATAAGATTACATGAAAGCATTCACAAGGTACACGCACGCTTATATTTTTAGAAAACTAAGTTGAAGTAACATGAATAGTCATCATGGGATAGTATACTTCAAGTAACGTTTTGAAACAAGACACAATCTAGGACTAGCCTAAAGCATTTTAGGCAAGGCGTCTGATCATGAAATTTAGGAGAAACAATAGCGCACAGCCTTAACATGGTATGTTTAACATGGAAACTATAACAATACAAGTTCATGATCAAGACATTACTTAACATGGGAAACTTACTGAACATCAATCATAACATTAGAAGAGTTCAAGAGGCATGTCACTTAGATTAATAGGGTAGGCATGCATCTAGATTAAAACCAGTTGATTTCATGTAGGGGAGGGAACTGAACACTGACATATATGCTCTAGAAGCCTGCACTAAAGAATATAAGGTTTGAACAAGTTAGGGAGCATACATTAAAATTTACAAGTAGCAGGAAAGCATGCCATGTTGTTTTATAGGTTTAGGCAATATTGGCACTTAGAAATCACATGGTTCATGGATCAACCATAAATGTTACACAAATGAATTAGCATGAGATAATACATTAGAACAAATTATGGGGATAACCTAGTTTATCACAGTGAATCCAAAGCAAGTAGAAAGATGAACCCATGACAAATAATAGGTGTAAGAATTCAGGCATACACAAACATATTAGGCTAAGCAGACCCAAGGGAGGCAAAAATGGAGGGCATACATCAAACTTAGAGTTTTAGGCAGGTTCAAATGCTAGAAAATAATATAGCTACAAGACAACATTAAAGCCAATATGATCATAAGCAAAGACGACATAGTAGTTTGCTAAAGCTTAAGTGGCATAGATATACAAGGCATGAACACAAGCAAAAGGATGAAATTGCGAGAGTCAAAGATACTTACCAGTAGAGACTAACGAACAAGTAAAGGAGGAGAATAAAATTTAGCAATACGTCAAAGATCAGTAGCAACAGAGGACAACAGGACTCCAATCCCAGTGCGTCAGAGTTTACAAGGGCTTCAAATGAGCCCCGAGCAGTGCTCACATTGGGAGGTTGATAAAGCAAATTTTGGTGGCCTTGGCTTTCAGCCGGACAAGTACAATAGTTTTAGAATAATATCGAGTGAGTGAGAGTAAGAGAGAGTAGTGATTAAGGTCTATTTTAGGGGAATTGAGGAAGGGGTTTATATAGTGCTCGATTTGATAAGAGAAACATAGAAAAATAATCAATCAAACACAAAAAAGGAAAGAAAAGATCACATGCATCAGTGACGAAGCCGGTAAAGAAGATACAAGAAATTCAAACCCTAGTTTGGGTCCAACGGCCGTAAATCGAGCCAAGAATCAACAATTATTCATTGAAGAATTTATATAGACGAAGCATCATCCAAATATTCCCAGAATTAGAGTCAATCAAGTCGGTTCTTGGAAGATACTTCTGTCCATAAATAGGGCAAGAACTAAGTAACACCATAGGCGCGTATACAATAACGAAGTACCATGAAATAGGTAAGTGAATCATGCTTTGATTCCATTTTCAGGTCGAAATCAGAGAGAAAAAAGGAGGCGCCTGCTAGGGTTTCTTAGAAGAGAAAAGGGAAGAGTTAAGAGCGTTTAAGGGCGGCTGATGGGGAAAATGGGTTAGGGTTTGGGTTATGGAGATATAAGAAGGCGGGTAGGTTTATTATGGGCTGTTGATCGTTTAAGATCAACGGCCAGGATCAAACGGGAAGCGGGGTGGGTTATCTTGAATGGGTTCTGACCAAGTTGGTCACATGAGTCGTTTGGTTTGGGCTGGGGTGATTGGGCCAAGGGTTTGAGGTCTTGGCTTGTAATTTGGGTCCGAAAATGGGCCTAAGTTGGACTAGATTTAAAACAAATGAAATTAAAGGAAAATTAAATTAATAAAATAGCTAAATGAAATATAAAAATATTGTTTATGCAACTTAGTGCTTTTAAAAATAATAATCGAAGATTGTAAAAATATAAAAAGTTATTTTATAGGGCCAAGGTTTTGAGGTCTTGGCTGGTAATTTGGGTCCGAAAATGGGCCTAAGTTGGGCTAGATTTAAAACAAATGAAATTAAAGGAAAATTAAATTAATAAAATAGCTAAATGAAATATAAAAATACTGTTTATGCAACTTAGTGTTTTTTAAAATAATAATCGAAGATTGTAAAAATATAAAAAGTTATTTTATAGGGCCAAGGTTTTGAGGTCTTAGCTGGTAATTTGGGTCCGAAAATGGGCCTAAGTTGGGCGAGATTTAAAGCAAATGAAATTAAAGGAAAATCAAATTAATAAAATAGCTAAATGAAATATAAAAATACTGTTTATGCAACTTAGTGTTTTAAAAATAATAATCGAAGATTGTAAAAATATAAAAAGTTATTTTGACCCGAATAAATGATAAACGCAATTAATTGTAAAGTATAGGCTATTATGGCAAAAATTGTAAATAAGATAAAAACGCAAATATAATCATATAAAATAAAGTAAAATATTATAAAATATGCTTGCGGTAAAAATAATTAATTTAAGTTACTCAAACAACTTGGGGAATAATTAGTAAATATTGAATAATTAAAAATGCAAATCGATTTAAAAGCTTTGAAAATTATAGATATTACTTATATGACCCCTATAAGTTGGGTAATAGTGCAAACAATGATAGTTTGGAAGTATGTGAAGCACTTTATAAAAATATGAGGGCAAAATTGGGAATCAACAACTGCCTCTCTTTACCCGAAAATGATGAAATAATTGTCGGATAAAGAAAATGATGACTAATTTTTTTCGAATGAACGAGGATAAGGTATTTTTAAAAATGGGGGCTGAACCCTAGTTCTTGAGTTGCCTACATATCTTTGGTATTACGGGAATCAGACCGTGTGTAGTTCGGGATCCGACGGCGAACAAAATTGATATTCTTATAACAAGGGTCGCACGCTTTGAAAAAGGTTCTTCTCTAGTGTAGGGGCTATGGATGTTCAAGACAATTGTTCGGGTAGTTACGTAATAAAGAATAATCAATTGCTGGTCATTGGTGACATTTGAGATAATCAAAGGATGTGAACGTTATGAACGGAAACCGGAGCGAGAATCACTCCTGTTTGTATAATGGTTACCTCCTGAGTTACCTGCAGAAATTTAAATATGATGCATACGAATGTATATAATTATTGCAAAAATTTAAACATGAAGAAATTCCCTTCGGACCATGAGAGTTGTCTTTCGGACGATGAGGATGATGTCCTGAGACCATGACGTCCTGGGCCATGAAGCATGTTATAAGAGATTCGCAGGCTATGAAATGGTGTCCTTGGGCCATGAGGATGGTTCCTCTGGACTATGATGCTTTTGAATAATGATATGTAGTTTTGAGAGATCCTCAGGCCATGGCATTATGTCTACGGGCTTACTATGACGCCTTCGGACAATGTGGCGATGTTTCAGCCCATGAAAATGCAAGAATGTGGCGATATTTATTTCTTGATAGAGGGAACATGAGATGTTTAGTCGTATGTGAGAACGAGACAACGCAGCGCTTAGCCTTGTCTGAGATGAGGGCAGTGCTTAGCCCTATCAGGGCAAGGCAGTGCTTAGCCTCATACAATTTAATAGAGACAATGCTTAGTCTCATGCAGTATAATGAGGGTAGTGCTTAGCCCTATGCAGAGAAAGGCAACGTTTAGCCTCATCGAATGTAATAACGGCAGTGCTTAGCCTATGCAGAGAAAGAAAGTGTTTAGCCTTATGCAATGATGGAGACAGTTCTTAGTCTCATGCAATGTAATGAGGGCATTGCTTAGCCCTATGCAGAGAAAGGTAGTGTTCAACCTTATGGAATGTAATAAGGGCACTGCTTAGCCCTATGCAGAGAAAGGCAATGTTTAGCCTTATGTAATGATAGAGACAATGCTTAGTCTCATACAATGTAATGAGGGCAGTGCTTAGCCCTATGTAAATAAAGGCGATGATTGAATATGAGGAAGGAAAGTGATTCTTAGCTCGACGCATTTGGCGCAGACTCAACCTGCGTGGAGATACTAGTACTATTATATAGGCTTTGCAAGTAAGCTTGTTGACGCTATGCCTGCATCCAAAGAAAATTGTAAGTTTTAGGGGGGAGGGGGGTTGTTCATGCTTTCGATTCTTCATTTCGCCCTTGCCCTTATCCTGACGCCTTGTTCGCGTCATCCTGGGTAACATCTGGCTATTACAGAAATGAGGCTTTCGAAATATGCATTTGCGGTAAATCATTTATAAATAATGCAGTTGTTTTAAAAGAAAATGCACAAAAGTAAATAGTTTGGTCGAATCATGGGCCGTGACATGCTTTGAGACATTTCGACCTTCTTATCTAGGAATTATGAGGACCCCCTTAAAATTTTGCCCCAGTTTGATGTATACTTCTGGCGATACTCTTTGGTGATCTTTCACGTAATGAGATTGATGAAACTAGAAATCATGCCCAGGTTTCTGAGCGTAGAGGGGAATTAAGATTTTATTATAATGTGACCAAACCCACAAGGCCGCCTACGTATCCCCTCTTAAACGGGAATCAGGTCAAACATAATTCATGTTACATCAAAAGAAAGAGCAAATACAATTTCAAACATAATATCTCTTGACGGCATCTGAATTGATAGATTTTGACCATATCTCTCAATCCATTTATGCCAGTATGAGTGCTCCTCCTGTCAGCACTCGGTGAACCATGTAGGGCCCTTGCCCATTAGGTGAGTTTTCCTTTCGCTTCACCCTGATGCGGAAAGATCCGCTTCAACACCAATTGTCCCGTTATGAATTGCCTTGGTCTAACTTTCTAACTGAAAGCCCTTGCCATTCTATTCTGGTACAGTTGACCGTGACACTCCGCATTCATCCTTTTACTGTCAATGAGAGACAATTGTTCATACCAGCTCTATACCCATTCTGCATCGCTGAGCTCATCTTCTTGTATGATTCTCAGGGAAGGAAGTTCCACCTCGGTGGGTATAACAGCTTCAGTACCATAGACCAATAAATAGGGAGCTTCCCAAGTTGACGTGCAGACTGTGGTGCGGTATCCGAGTAGAGCAAATAGTAGATTCTCGTGCCATTGCTTGTAGTTGTCCCCCCCTTCCTCAATATCTTCTTGATGTTCTTGTTGGTGGCTTCTACATCTCCATTCATTTGTGGCCTATATGTTGTAGAGTTTCGGTGATTGATTTTGAATGTTTCACATATGAATTTCATCAGATCACTGTTGAGATTGGCAGCATTGTCAGTAATGATTTAGGCACTCCGAGTCATCAAACAATACGATCCCAAACAAAGTCTACTATGACCTTTTCAGTCACATCTTTATAAGAAGAGGCTTTGACCCATTTTGTGAAGTAATCTATTGCCACTAAGATGAATCTGTGTCTGTTGGAAGCTGCGGGTTTAATTGGTAGGATGACATCCATGCCTCAAGCGGAGAAAGGCTAGGGTGAACTTGTCGGATTGAGTTCATTGGGTGGTACTCGTATCATATCAGCATGCACTTGACACTGGTGACACTTCCGTACAAATTTGATGCAGTCAGTCTCCATAGTCATCCAGAAATACGCTGCCCTTAATATCTTCTTGGCTAGAACAAACCCATTCATGTGAGGTCTGCAGGTTCTGGCCCTCCTTGGCATCGATACATCTTAGCGGACCTAAGTCGGGAGTCCTTCTATACATAATTCCTCCGCTTTGAAATAAGTGGTTGGCTAATCTCCAAAGTGTGCGCTTCTGGGCGTGTGTAGCGTATTTTAGGTATTTTCTTTTTTCCAAATACTCCTTGACATCATGAAACTATGGATTCCCATCGAACTCTTCTTCAACATGAGCACAGCAAGCTGGCTTCTTACGGATTTATATTGGGATGGAATCAATATAGTTTTTGTCTGGATGTTGTATCATGGAAGAAAAGGTAGCCAGCGCATCCCCGAACTTGTTCTGAATTCTAGGAACATGTTTGAACTCTATCTTTGTGAACCTCTTGATCAAATTTTGCACACAGTGCAGGTATGGCAATATCTTGGTGTTCTTGGTGGCCCATTCTCCGAGTACCTGATGTATTAGCAAATATGAATCTCCGATTACCAACAATTCCTGAATATTCATGTCGATGGAAAATTTGAGACCCAAAATACAAGCCTCGTATTCCGCCATATTGTTGGTGCATGGGAACCTGAGCTTGGCAGATACTAGATAATATTGGCCGATTTCTAATTCTAAGACAGCTCCAATGCCCTCTCCTATGAAGTTTGCGGCTCCGCCGCAAAACATCCTCGTACCATCGTATGCTTCGACAATATCCTCCCCTATGAAATATACCTCCTCATCCGGAAAATACGTCTTTAATGGTTTGTATTCTCTATCCACAGGGTTTATTACCAGGTGATCGGCCAATGCCTGCCCTTTCACTGCCTTCTTAGTCATATAACTGATGTTGAACTCACTTAGTAGTATTTTTGACTTTGCTAGCTTGCCCGTAGACATAGGCTTCTAAAAGATGTATTTTAGCAGATCCATCATTGATATGAGGTATGCGGTACATGCACAGATATAATGCCTCATCTTCCGGGCTATCCATGTTAGGGCGCAACAGGTGCATTCCAACAAAGAGTACCGAGCTTCGTATGGTGTGAATTTCTTACTCAGATTGTATATTGCTTGCTCTTTTTTTCGGTCTCATCATGTTGTCCCAAGACGCATCCAAACGCTCCGTCTAACATGGATAGGTACAACAACAAAGGTCTCCTGGGCTCTGCTGGAACCAACACAAGGGGTTTGGACAGGTACTCCTTGATTTTGTCGAAAGCCTCCTGACACTCTTTAGTCCAACTCATCTCGGCGTCCTTTCTAAGCATCTTGAAGATCGATTCACATAATACTGTTGACTGTGCTATGAAACGGCTAATGTGGTTGAGATAGTCCAAAAATCTCATCACGTCCTTCTTGTTCTTCGATGGCGGCAAATCCTGAATAGCTTTGATCTTTGAGGGGTCAAACTCACTGCCGCGGCAACTGATGATGAAACCTAGCAACTTTCTAGCAGGGACTCCAGAAGCATAATTTGTGGGATTCAACTTCAGATTGTACTTTCGTAGTCAGTCGAAAAACTTTCTCAGGTCATATTGTACTTCTTAGACTGGATGATGACATCATCCACGTACACCTCTATTTCCTTATGTATCATATTGTGAAAGAGAGTAGTGATGGCCTCATGTAGGTTTCCCGACGTTCTTCAAACCAAACAACATCATCTTGTAGCAGTATATTCCCCACTGTATGATGAGGGCTGTCTTTTCTGCATCCCCTTCATCGGTATCCTGCGAAGCAATGCATGAAGGATTGGAGTTCATGCTTGGCACAGTTATCGATCAATATGTGTATGTTGGGTAGCGGGAAATCATCCTTAGGACTTTCTCTATTCTTGATTATCAACGCCACATCCTGACTTTCCTATCCTTTTTGGTACAAGCACAATGTTGAGCCAAGTTGGATACTCGACCACCCGAAAGACCTTGGCTTTGTTGCTTGGTAACTTCCTCTTTTATCTTAAAACTCATGTCTGGCTTGAATTTTTTGAGTTTCTGCTTTACCGGTGGACACATAAGATTGGTAGATAGCTTGTGGGCCACTATGGATATGCTCAGTCCTGTCATGTCGTCGTAGGACCACGAAAAACATCCTCATATTCCTTTAGGAATCGGATATACTCTTCCTTCTCTGATGGAGACAGATGAATGCTAATTCAAGCTTCTTTGACTGTTTTAGAATCTCCTAAGTTTCTTGTAGATTGGACTTGGGTTTGTTCTCAAAATCCTCTACTTCCTTGACAATGTCCTCAGGTACTGCATCATTTTACCAGTCTTCTGAATCACTCTCCTCATGTTGCGTTGTCTCATTTCATGTCACAGTCGTACATTCAACAGGATAAATAATATTATGCTGAAAAGAATACAGAAAGATAATAATATAAATAAACAAAAAGCAATGATACATTAATTAAAACCTAAAATTGTCAAACAAATACGACTCAATGTCTCAAGTAATTATTTCAAAACAAAATACTGAAAATGTCATAAATGCCAGAAAATAATCTTAAAGGAAATCATGCTAGTTCTGCCAAAGCTACCCAGGTGCTTGACGAGCTTGGGATGGTGCAGCAGTCCAGTTCCTGAGAACAACACCATCTCCCACTGTCTTGATGGTAAGGTCTTCCTCCTCCTCAAAATTTTATTGCAGTCCATATCTTCCTCGTTCGGAAATAGGTTTTTCATGCCAGCTAAGACCTCATCCTCTTCAGATCCCCAAATCACATAGGTCTAGTGGAATGTCTAGTTTAGAAGTGGAATGGGTTGATCCAATGGCTAGTAGAAGTCACACCATGGTGGTGTCGAATCATTATATTCCTGCAGAGTGTATTCATATTCGAGACCAAAGGCCGTGCCATTCTATTATGGTCGTATTGGTTCTATGATTCCTTGAAGTTTAGGACTAAGACCCTTGCCTGGTTTATACCCTAACTACTGGAACATGATTAGTACCTTGTTGCTCCACTATCATACTTTCTCGACTGTATTTACTCGATCAATGCTGTAGAATGTTTCTCCTCCCAACTTCCTTCTATTCTCAATGGCTGGCAAAATCTGGTTGGTATAGATAGGATTACTTCCATCCCTGTAGATAACTACCTCTTGGTGATTCCACTAAAAATTCACGGCCTCATGTAGAGTAGAAGTAACTGCCCCAACCGCGTGTATCCATGGTCATCCCAACAACAAGTTATAGGTAGCAAATATATCTAGCACCGGAAATTCGATTTCGAATCAAGTCGGGCCCATCTTCAAGTCCAAGTTGATCTCTCCAATAGTAGCTCTTTGAGGCCCATCGAACGCTTTCATGTTCATGCTTCCCATCCATATCTCCGGTATACCTGTGTAGTCGGAGGGCATGTGTTTAGACTTGAACCCCCATCAATCAAACCTGAACAATGAATTTATCTTCATATTGCACAGCGATGTGCAATGCTGCATTATGACTCAATCCTTCTGGTGGCAGCCCATCTTCGTGGAAAGTGATTTTATGACTCTCCAGCACCTGTTCCACCATGTTTTCCATCTCTCCACTAGTGATGCCAGTAGGTATGTAATCTTCAATCAACACCTTTATCAAGGCTTTCTTGTGTGCATCTGAATTTTGTAACAGTGACAGGATGGATAATTGGGCAGGAGTCTTGTTTAGGTGATCAACAACAAAGTACTCCCTCGCCGGTACCTTCCTCCAAAGATCATCAACACCTGTCTCCACAACAGGTGGTTTTGGTGCAGTTTTCTTACTCATTCCTCAAAGATTTTTCGGTGTGTAGACACTGTCGGTTATGGTAATCCCCTCAGTGGCACCCATATCTTCCATCTTGGATTTTCTTTTTCTCCTTGCTTCTGCTACATAATCCCATAGAACAACATCAGACTTATAGGACGGTGATGGAGCTACCCTCACAGTGAATAGTCTAGTTACCTCAACCTTGAACGGTGCCTTGGTCTGCACCACAAATTGGCAAGAGGGTGACAGGAGATGTTTTGGGAGCATCTCCTTCTTGGATAATACAGATGGATCCTTCCTAGTCCCATTATTCATCAATCTCGATCACATTCACTACCTCACCCTTTGATCAGGAAGGGGGTTATTGCAGACATTTGGTGCAGACTCCTTTGCCTATATAACCTTGGTGTCAATCAATGTCTGGATTTTATTTTTCAACATGCTACATTCCTCGATAGTGTGTCCCTTCATGCCAAGGTGATAGGCACAAGTCTTGTTGGGCTTGACCTACTGAGAAGGGTTTTCAATAGCACCTGCAGGAATGGGAGTGACATAATCGACTGCCTTCAGTCTCTCGTATAATTGGGCAATAGGCTCCGCGATAGGGGTGTTTTGTCTGGGAGTTCTGCGGTCGAAGTTTCGTTAGGGTTTTAGGTAGTTTTGACGGGCAGGGGGAGATGAATGGTAGTATGCTGGCTGGGTATTGCAGGTATTGAGGGGGTAATGGTACATTGGAGGTGAGGGTTAATTTGCTGGTGGATGTGTCTGGTAGGTAAGGGGAGACTTAGGGACTTGGGCTACCATCATGGCACCCATTTCCTTCTTCTTTGAAATGCCCACAGACTGTAAGGCTTTGTTGGTAACTTGCACTGCTTTAAAGTTAGTAACCATACCACTCTTGATGCCCTCCTCTATTCTCTTCCCTAACTTGATGTTGTCGGAGAACTTACAATTCTCTATAACCATCAATCTCTCATAGTGCTGTAGATCTTGAGCTTTGACAAAAGACCTATTCATTTGTTCCTCTTCTAGCGGCAGCCTCACCCTGGCGCTCTGATCTCCAGCATGTAGCTTACTCACGAAAGGTCTTTGTTGGATTCTTCTTGAGGTTATGGATATAGAAAACGTCTAGCGTTTTTCTGTATTGAATCTGAATCTGTCCATGAAATCGGATGCCATACTTACCCATTTAGACCACTTCTTTGGATTCTGACTAATGTACCAGGATAAAGCATCCCTATCGAGACATCGCATGAACAGCTTTATGCGGATTGGCTCGTTCTTGCCCATCCTACGAGTTTATCACAGTATGTCCTCTAACGAACCTTGAAATCACCAGTACCATTAAACATCTCAAACATAGGATATTTGTAACCCTCCGATAGCTCCACGTCTGGTTGGATACAAAAATCTTCATAGTTCAACCCTTCAACACCCTTTCCAACCTCAATGCTCTGAACTCGTCCAGTTAACATCTTTAACTCTTCAGCGATGTTCAGTATGAGCAGGTCTTTCTCGGTTGGTTCGGGTATGTATAGTGTTTCTGTGGTGTGTCTAGTAGGTTCTCAACGTATATCGAGTTGCCTTGGTGTGTTCTTGGTACTTGAGTGTGTGGGTGATCATTGATTGAGGTTTGAGGTGGATGGGGGAGGGGGGGGTAGGTTATGGCATGTTCTGAGGGGTATGATAGCTAGTGGTTTGTGGATACTGGATCGTATTATGGTGGTGTTCCTGAGGAGTTTGTAACGGTGGAGGGTTAAGGTTTTGAGGGGGTGCGGGATTGTGGTATTGATGCGTTGTGGGAGGATTTTGTGGAGCTAAGGGTGGTGGATTTTGGGATGGCGTTTGGTTTTGGGCGGTGGTGTTCTGATGATTGATGTCGGGGACATTCAAAGTAAGGGAGAGTTAGGCGAGATTTCGAAACTCCTCGAGTTTGCCTTGTAACTCCAAAATCTCCACTCTAACCGTAGAACCAATTGATTTTGTCCTGGCATACTTCTTCCATCTGAAGTCTCTACATTTTCTGCTATAGTGGCATTGTCTTTTCGATTACCACTCAAATTGTCCATCTTTGTTTGCCTTTGCTTTTGATGTCACTAGGTGGAGGAGGAGGTGGAGGACCTCTGGATCTGATGTGATATGCTAACGCTGCCAGAATGCACGAACCAACCTTTGGGAATGGGAATAATCAAAAAGAAAGAAAAACAAAAGGTAGCAAAGTCAGTAAGATGAAATAAAAGAGTGTTCGCAATATTTAAGCAAGTAGCACGTAAGGCATGCAATAGTTCACGTCCTAATTCGGGGACCTCATTGTGCCTGAGGTAAGCCTAAGCGATAAGTAGACTTGGAGAAAATTTATGCCAATATTGCCTCATCCCATTAATGTGAAAAATAAATAAAACCAAATCTTCATTAAACCGAAATAATAATATAAAGTCACTAATGGCATAATGCCTTATTACACTGAATCTAATGATATCTAAACTAAAAAGCAGTAAAGAAAATTTTCACCTAATCTATTTGGTCCTAGAAGGACCTTCTCCATGCTTTCCCTTTTGGCTCCATCAATCACACTCCTAAGGTCACGCATGTCGAGTAGCAAGTATGTCATCGCCATCTTTCCTCCTTCTTCTTAGCCCATACCTTGGCAATCCCAAAGCCTCTTCCTCATCTTTCCTTCCAGCTCCATCAACCCTTGATCTAAGTGTTCCAGCCTTTCTGTCTACTTGTTCGCAGTCTGTTTCCATTCTTTTATTGCATCCAGATATATCTTATGCTGTTCCAGATGCTTGGCCTCATATTCAAATATTCTTTTGCATAGCCTCTTGTACTTTACCTGAGCCTCGACTGCCTCATCTATGAT
The DNA here is from genome assembly GCA_002018475.1 of Nicotiana obtusifolia. NCBI lineage: Eukaryota > Viridiplantae > Streptophyta > Magnoliopsida > Solanales > Solanaceae > Nicotiana > Nicotiana obtusifolia. The sequence goes on from MCJB01011929.1 coordinate 225,489, forward strand.
CCTGTCTTTCAGATTAACTCCCGGTTTGACATCCCCGGTTATGTCGTCCTCTAGCCATGAGAGGTAGTTATACATATGCCCGGCATGGTACCTGTCTAGCTTGATAGTCTCTCCATCTACAATGATCTTTTGGTTCCACATGTGCTGAGCCTCAAACTTGAACGGAATAACATCCCCTTTGAAGTCTGCCTTATACTGAATCATATTGGAAACCCGAGGTATGACTTGCTTCCTCCCAACTTGCATCATTACCCTTATAGGAGCGTAAGGATAGATGCCTCGTAACCCAATCAGCACCAAATGAGTGGTCCCTTCGGACCTAATTATGAATTCTTTACTGGGAAACCACACAAACATCCAATGCACTTCTTCGTCAGTCAGATTACTGAAGAAGCGTACCAATACTTTAGCATTCCCAGGCTTTGCAAACCTATCTAGAGAAAATGTCATCTTCTTTGGATGATGACTGGCGATATAGTCATTCAGTGGTCTACGCAAGAACTCCTGATATTAGTTTCCCCTTTGAAAATGCTCTAGCAGACAAACCTGTAGTAGAAGATTGCAACCCATGTTTGCACCGATCCAAAGCTCGGTACATTTCAGCTAGTATCATAGGAACGATCGTGTATTTCTGTCTGTTGATCCCTTCCATCACGGTCATGGCGACCATGGCCAAACGAGTATGAATTTTCCCTCCTTGCATTGGAAAAATTAGCAAACCTAGAAAGTAGACTATGAAGACATAAACTCCACAATGAACCCATCCCAAAGAGGTGATAGCTAACTCCTCATGAAGCAAACGGTATTATTTTATCTATCCATACCGTTCATAGAAAAACTTGAAAGGAATATAGGATTTCTTCAAGCAACCCAACACGTCATTCGTCTTAAAACCAAGCATCTTCAGAAAATCGCGTGGGGTGCGATTTACTAGCACCAACAGACCCGGACTATCCCATGGAAGTTTTGGGAAACCTTCAATTTCTTCTACAAGAGGAGTCATCTCTATATTGTTGACCCAGAAGACCGCTCTCTTTTCATCCCAGAACATAGTGGCTGCCTCAATTGATTCTCTATTTGGCCAGATGTTCATCAATGATGGTAAATTACCCAATACTCTCCTTATGTGGTTTCGGTCACATGGCATAATGTCATTCTACCATTCAATCAACAGTGGTGGGATATTCTGGACAATTCCAAACCTAGGAATTTTGTGCCTCATTTTTTGCAATTAAATAAAAAGGTTAGCCCTTTTCCCCTCCAAATTCGATTATTTACGCAATAATGGTCAACATGTTGGCACATTTTCTCCAAGTAATGCACATAACATGATTCTGTCCATTGGGATTGTGGAAATCCCTTTGAACTTTGGACAAGGCTTATCTAAACGAATTAAGGCGTCATTGACGTTTTAATCCATACTAGGTTTTAACCTGATGCATGTACATTTCAAATCAGAGTGGGGCTTCTAAGAAGGTCTAGACTGATACTCTCAAGTGGAAGACTTGAGAGGGAAAGGCAAGGGACAGTCGACTGCACCATTGATCGACTAGTCTACCGCTAATAGCCTTTCCGGTTTAAAAAAGGTATTTTAGGAAAGCGCAGACACTCATCAAGCATCGCTATGTTGATAATAGGCTCGAGTGGAGTATGATGGTGAAAGCATGTTTGTGCGGAAATAGTAACATGTGGCCAAATATTTTGCATGGTGAAAGCACTTAAGAGTAGTAAATAACGAGATAAAATGAACAAGAGAAAGAAGGGAAAAAGGAAAAGACAAAGGGAAGAAATTAGCATAGTTCACAAAAATTTGAGAAACATAATTAGATGAAGGAGGTAAAGGAGAGAGGGATGTGAGATCCATGATATAGAAATTTTAAGCGAATAAGGGGGGTAGGAAGAGGGATGCACATGAAAGAAGTCAAATTATCCAACAATCCACACAAGCGAAAATTCTTTATGTTAAGAGCATAAGTATATCCCCAGCATAGTCGCCATGCTGTCGTTCCCCGTTTTCTCTCGAAAGCAGGTTTCGACGTGTGAAAACTCTTTTAAAATGGGTATTAAAAGAGGAGAGTCGCCACCTAACCACTTTAAGGTGTGTTAGGGCACCTATTTGCAAATAACTCTTTTTTAGCTAGTCTGTGTCACCAAAGATCAGGTAAGGGCTCAAACTACCTCAAAAAGAACGTGTTAGGCACTCTTTTAGTCCACAACTGTGGGTCTCGGCCGAATTTTACGCTATGTGGGGATTATTGAACTATACTAATCATATAAATTTGTAACAAAAGAGTCCAAAATATCCAATCAAAAGGTGAAATAAGTATTAAGGAGACTACATATGTGGAAGATGTGGGTTGTACATAAATAATTGATACAACCTTTGAAGATTACAACACATATCTTAGTTTGATCTAAGTTCACACAAATAGGTGTATAAATAGGAACTATGGGGGGTACTATGTTTTTTAGCCTAAAGCATCACCCCATGCAACATATATAATAGTTCACAACTCCCTTAAAGTGTAAGGGTTGCTCATATTATTCAGCGGGCACAGACTATCATATCCTGCTACCCAATTACTATCTTGAAGTTGTTTGCCTAAGGGCATTCTAGTTCAATTCTAAAATGTGTCCTATGCGTGCTTTACCTGTCCCATGCCTATGGTCCAGGAGGCTTTGGACCTACTGCGTTGGTAGTTCTAGACTTCCTTAGGCTGCTCAAAATAATAAAACTAGGTGCTCAGTCAAAACAATTAGAACTACACATAATCAACACTTAAGGGGCTCAAGTTGGCGTTCGCATATAGATACAGATGCACGCAGGCAAGTAGGCGGACAGTTATGAGCGACATTCAGTTTATTATGCAGGCAGCAGTAGGTAGGGAGGTCTGGAGTCAAGTATGTATTGAATTGTGCTAGACCTACGGGATGATTTCGATGTGACTGAACAATGTGAAAGTTGACATAAAGTTCTATAGGCGGTATTTCTGGGTCGATCTTGACAAAGCGCTGGGTTTTAATAGAAGATCCTATAGGCATGATCTTTAGACGAGTGACAGCACCCTATAGACATGCTCTCTACGCGATTTGCGTCTGGGAAATGAAGCTATTAAAGGCACATAATTACTCACTTTGGTCCTATATGCATGCTTTCTAGGTGAGTAGTAACATCCTATAGGCACGCTCTCTAAACAGTTGGTATCTGGGTAGCAAAACAGTTAAGAACACATACTTGTTTTATTCACCCCTATAGGCATGTTTTCTAGAAGGGCAGTATGGTGAGAATAGCAACAACGACAATTTTGATTAATTAAATTGAGGTCCTATAGGCATGGTACCTAAATGTAACGATCAACAAGTCTGGTTTTAGTTCCTATAGGCATGTTTTCTAACATTCGCAAGTTAAGACATTGTATTAGCTTTAAGTCATGCTTCTAAAGTGAATAGGCAAGAAAATCAACACACGACATAGAAAAATGGAAAGAAAACAAATTAAGGCCCTATAGACATGCTTTCTACCCATTCATGTGAAGATAAAGTATCCCGGCCCCCCAGCTTTCACTAATCCCGAGTTGTTGTTGTTACAAGTTATTATTGGCCCAAATGAAAGAATACATTCTCAAATATGCCCAATTTACAAGATGAAACAGATACATGACCAATAGACAATTACAGACCACAGAAACAACCCAGTGACACTTCTGGGCCTTCAACAGCCTCATTCTTTACACAAACAGCAGACTCAAACCTCAGGCTGATTAGAACATGTCATGAATCCCATAACCTGGTCCAACAACTCATAAGATCCAACAAATCCACTCCCAAATGAAGACCCTACTTACCCAATTGGATGCTAAACTAGCACACTACATAGAGATTTTTTTAAGAAAACATGGACTCCACATACATTTTAATTATTAAAGTTGTAAGTAACAACAATTCTCACCAAGGTATATAGATATGATTACATGAAGAATTCACAAGGTATACGCACACTTATAATTTTAGAAAACTAAGTTGAAGTAACAAGAATAGTCATCATGGGATAGCAGACTACTTCAAGTAAATTTTCAAAATAAGACACCATCTAGGACTAGCCTAAAGAATTTTAGGCAAGGGGTTAGATCATGAAAGCTAGGAGAATCAGTGGAGCACAGCCTTAACATGGTATGTTTAACATGGAAACTATAACAATACAGGTTCATGATCAAGCAATTACTTAACAGGGGAAACTTGCTGAACATTAATCATAACATTAGAAGAGTTCAAGAGGCATGTCACTTGGATCAACAGGGTAGGCATGCATCTAGATTAACACCAGTTGATTTCATGTAAGGGAGGGAACTGAACATTGATATATTCTCTAGAAGCCTTTGCACTAAAGAATATAAGGTTTGAACAAGTTAAGGAGCACACATTGAAATTTACAAGTAGCAGGAAAACATGTCATATTTTTTATATATTCAGGCAATATTGGCACTTATAAATCTCATGTTTCATGGATCAACCATAAGTTCTAGTCAAATGACTCAGCATGAGATAATACATTAGAACAAACTCGGGGCATAAGCTAGTTTTTCACAAAGAATCGAAAGCAAGTTGAAAGATGACCCCATGGCAAACATCAGGTGTAAGAATTTAGGCATACACAAACATATTAGGCTATGCAGACCTAAGAGAGTTAGAAACCGAGGGCATACATCAAACTTAGAGTTTTAGGGAGGTTCTAATGCTAGAAAAGCATAAAGCTACAAGACACATTAATGCCAATAGGACAATAAGCTGAGACGGCATAAGTAGCATATGATATACAAGAAAAAAGATGAAAATGCGAGACTCAAAGATACTTACCAGTAGAAACTAACGAACAAGTAAAGGAGAAGAACATATTTCAGCAATACATCAAAGATCAGTAGCAACAGAGGACAGTTGGACCCCAAATCCAGTGCGTCAGAGTTCACAAGGGCTTTAGATGAGCCCCGTGCATTGCTCACACTGGGGAGGTTGATAAAGCAAATTTTTGTGGCCTTGGCTTTCAGCCGGCCAAGAACAATAGTTTCAGAATAATATCGAGTGAGTGAGTGTAAGAGAGAGTAGTGAAGACAATCATGGAAAAATAATCAATAAACACAAAAAAGGAAAGAAAAGATAACATGCATCCGAGAAAAAATCACTCATAACATTTCCAGGTTAAGGTTGCGGATTATATCCCTCAATCCTAAAGAGAAGGAACATAGCAGAGAAGAACCGTCAAATTCTAGGCGTTACTTCACAAGGTCTTCGAAAAGATGCCTGGAGGACAATTCTGTGATCGATAAAGGATAATTGTCCTAATCCTTGCTAATCCCACCATAATCCTCCATTACCTACCCAAAAACCTCAAAAAAAATATCCTACCCAAACCAAGACAAATTTCTACATCTTTCCATGCTATCCGGACCCCACTTCACGTTGTTTTCCTACATAATCCTCCAAAAACACTCAAAAAATTTCCTACCCATGCCAAGACAAATTTCCACCTCTTTTCATGCCATCCGGGCCTCACTTCACCTTGTTTTCACATGCCTCCACGTGCCTCCACATGCTTCTTCACATGCAACACCGTACATTCACATGGCATCACATGCTTTCACATGCTACACCATGTATCTTTCACCCCGTTCACATGCTTTCAAGTGTTTTTAGTAGTTTTGCCTAAAGTCCTTCACATGTCGAGAGGGACCCGCTTGTAGATAGGTTTGGTTTATCTAGAATGTTTGTTTTGTAATAACCTCCTAGTCCTATATAACGAGGCCTTGTAGTAGTTGTAGGATCATCTTTGAAAAATCTTAGAAAAAAGTTTAGAATTATCTTGTACTCTTTGTAAATCTCTTGTGATATATTTCATATGAGTTCTTTCTAAATTTCCCTCTTGTTCTTTCTTTCGAATGGATGGAAAGGCCGGTCCATGTATGAAAATAAAGTAAGTGTACTCTTTGAACGTTAGCTTATTGTAGTACGGTCCATGTATGAAAATAGAGTAAGTGTACTCTTTGAAAGTTAGCTTATTGTAGTGCGAAAGTTTTCTGAGTTATGAACAGCTAATGTTGGTTATAGTACAAAAGTTTTCTGAGTTGTGTAGCTTGGCAAGGTTGAAGCCAGCCCCCTTTGTAGGAAACCTTTTGCGACTATAAACAAATTAACTGCTTGTGTAGCTTGGCAAGAGCCAGCCCCCTAGTGTAGCTTGGCAAGAGCCAGCCCCCTTTTTGTAGGAAAACTTTCGTACCTATGATTAAGGTTGCTTTCCTTGAGTCTCTTGCTTTGTTCCTTGTATTGTGGTTACCTACAATTAAGCTTGCGTTCACGGAGTTCCTTGCTTTGTTCCTTATACTGTGGTATCAGAGCACCCTAGTTTGGGTCCAACGGCTGTCAATCGAGCCAAGAATCAACAATCATTCATTGTAGGATGTATATAGATGAAGCATCATCCAGATCTTCACAGAATCCGGGTAAATCAAGCTAGTTCTTGGAAGATAGTTCTTGCCAAAAATAGGGCAAGAACAAAGTAACACCATAGTCGTGTATAAAATAGCGAAGTACCACGAAATAGGTAAGTGAATCATGGTTTGATTTCATTTTTTGGTCGGAGTCAGAAAGAAAACAGGAAGCGGCTACTAGGGTTTCTCAAAAGAGAAAAGGGGAAAGTTGAGAGCGTTTAGGGGCGCTTGATGGGGCAAAATAGGTTAGGGTTGGGGTTATGGAGATATAAGGAGGCGGGTAGGTTTATTATGGCCGTTGATCATTTAAGATCAACGACTAGGATCAAAGTGGAAACGGGGTGAGTTATTTTCAATGGTTTCTGACCGGGTTGGCCCAGGGGTTTTGAGGTATGGGCTTGTAATTTGGGTCCGAAAATTGGCCTAATTTGGGCCAGATTTAAAACAAATAAAATGAAAGAAAAATTAAATTCAATAAAATAGCTAAATAAAATATAAAAATACCATTTATGCAACTTATGTTTTTATAAATAATAATTAAAGATTATAAAAAAATATAAAGTTATTTTGACCCCGATTAAATAATAAACAAAATTAATTGTAAGATATAGGCTATTATTGTAAATATTGTAAATAAGAATAAAAATACAAATATAATCAAATAAAATGAAGTAAAAATAATTAGTTTAAATTACTCAAAATAACTTGGGGATAATTAGTAAATGTTGAATAATTAATAATGTAAGAAATCAATAATCTTTGAAAATTATAGAAATTACTTGTAGGGCCCCTATAAGTTGGGTAAATGCATAAAATGATATGTTGGAAGTATGTGAAGCACTTTATAAGAACATAAGGGAAAAATTGGGTATCAACAATAGCTAAGGTCTAATCCGGTCAATTACCATACATACGCCCGTGTATGCACTTGTCACCTTATGTACACGTTTTTTCACATAGAACAAATAACGTAAATTAGACCAAATGCTAAGGGAAATTTTCCCCACACAAAGTTAAACAAGATATTTACCTCAAACAAGCTAAGTCAATACTCTAAGAAGCCCTTCCCGCATGAATCAACCTCTAGATGCCTTGAATCAAGCCAAAACAACTTAATAATATTAATAAAATCCATAGGAAAGAAGCCCAAATAATAAGTCTATGATCTTTGTTCAATTATGCGGAGTCATCCTAAAAAGTCAACCTCGAGCCTACATCCCAGAACCCAACAGAACTCATAAATTCCAAATACCCGTTCCAATATGAGTCCAAATATATGTGTTTCATCCAATTCCAACCTCAAATTGACCTTCAAATCTTAAAGTTTTACTTTAGAAAAGCTTTTACTAAAATTACCAATTTCTTCAATTAGATTCACCAATCAATCGCTAAATTCAATGTTGGAATCAATAATAATAATCAAATCCAAGTCAAAAATACTTATCCCAATCCAAATCGTGAAAATCCCCTCCAAATCACGCAAATCCGAGCTCTATTACTCAAAATGTGATAAAATAACCAAAACCCTTGAAATAGAGTACTTATGCGGTCTGCCTAACTGTACACACCGTGATCCCGGGGGACATACGTCGCAATTGCAGGCAAATTCCTCCGCCCAACTACCGACCCTCCTATATCAATGCGAGGCAACCATCACGAATGCAATTCTCAACCTGCTGGGACCTATGCGAATCCAGTTGCATGCACGCGATCACAAAGAACAAATGTGTGCCACCCCTAGCCGGCCATCCTCTATGCGAACATGACCTCACCTGCGCGAACGCGAAAGCCACTGCCTCACAAGCTCCACTAACGCGACCCCTCCTTTGCGAACATGAATAACAAACCTTCCTAACACCAAAATGCTCTCCACAAACGCGAGTGAACTGTCGCGATCGCGGAGAAAGAAACTAGACACCAGCCAATCAGCAGTCCAACACAAGGGGGAATGATTCGAAACCATCCGAAACCTACTTGAGGCCTCAAAACACATAAAACAATATTGAAACCACGAATCGTACCTCAATTCAAGCCTAAGGAACTAATCTTGAATTTTCAAATTGTAATTACATGAATATTGTAATAGCAAAGGATTGGTTCTTCAAGCTTTGTCACTATGACTATTGCCTTCTCTATTTGTTAAAGATTGTAACGACCCGATAGGTCGTTTTGATTTCTAGCTTTTCGTTTCATGATTTTAACTTTATATAGCTTTATTTGATGATTTATGACTTGCGTGCGTGATCTATTTTGGTTTTCCAAATGTTTAAATGTGATTTTCAAAGAATTTTGAACTTGAAAATGGTCAGAGTTAACTGTGGTCAACATTGTTGGTAAACGATCTCGGACTTGTACGCATGTTTGGTTGGGGTCGCGGGTGACCCGAGATCATTTTGGCGGTTGTTGTGAAAAGTTAAAAATTTGAAGTTATGATATTTGAAATCTTTGAGTTTTGATGCTGGATTCCTGATTTTAGATGTTATTTTGATATTTTGAGCTTGCGAGCAAGTTCATATGATATTTATTACAATGGTGTGGATGTTCAGAGAGGGCCCCGAGGGGATTGGGTGGCTTTCAAATCAGTTCTGGCCTTGTTGATTTCGTTGTTTGCTTGTGTTTCATAGTGCTTCACAATCACGATGCATATCTCAGGATTGCAAACGAGGATTGGGGTTGGTGGTAGGTTCTTGATCGCAATCACTTAGGCAGTATTGCGATCGCATAGTGTTTTCTAGTGCATGGGGAAAATCTCTCCACGATCAAGATTGTGGTCAAACGATCGCATAGAAGTAGTTGAGGCCACGAGATATTTTCTCTTCGTGAACACGACTCTGGTTTCACAAACGCAAAGGCTTCTCGAACTTTTGAGGGCAGTGGGGTTCACCCTTCGCGAATGCATAGGGTGTCCCACGAATGCGAAGGCTTGGGGAGGGGGGGGGGGGG
>MCJB01011929.1:234930-254492 GCA_002018475.1 Nicotiana obtusifolia
GGGGGGGGGGGGGGGAGATGTCTTATGTGAGAACAAGCTAGGCTTCACGAACGCGATGGTCATTGACCACTGGTCTTCACAAATGTGGGAGTCCCTTTTGCGAACCCGAAGAACAAAGTTTGTCCAGGTTCAAATAGTATTGAAAATCGGGAATTAGCCACTTTCACCATTTTTGAGACCTAGATCACATATTGAGGAGCTTTTTGAAGAGATTTTCATCCCAACTTTATTGGTTAGTAATTTTTACTAGGTTTTGATTTATTTCCAAGAATACCCATATATTTTTATCCCTTAATCTAGTATTTTATAGAGTGAAATTGAGGTTTTGAGGAAAAACTTGTGAGGCTAATTTGGGAATTTGGACCTCGAGTTGAGGTCCAATCTTGATACAGGTTACATATTTGGATTTCGGGGAGAATGAGTAAACGTGAAATAGTTTAATTTCAAATTTCGACCATTTGGATTTGGGTTGACTTTTTGTTGACTTTTCCAAATATGATAAATATCAAACCTTTTTGATATTAAGATAGTTTCTAAAGCCTGTTTTGACTCATTTGAGTAGTATCTAACTAGATTCGGGTGGTTCGAAGGCTTGTTCTAAAGGAAAGATGTGTTGGATTTTTGATTTTGCTTTGAAAAGAGGTAAGTATCGTGGTTAATTATATTTTCTACATGATGACGTATATTCAAGGTGACGAGTGTATATCTGATGCCATGGGTTAAGCATGTACAACGACCCGCTTGTCATTTGAGTGTTAGCATTTCGTTTGGTTATTTGAGACCTTGAATAGCTTCATATGATGTGTTATGACTTGTGTATATGGTTGGTTTTATTGTTCACAAGGTTCGAGATTTATTTGATAGAGTGATTCCCAACTTGGAAGCTTTATGTTGGAAGAGCTTACCAACTTTTGAGTAAACGACCTCAAAATTGAGATTTTACGGTTTCAATAGGTTATGGTTATTTTGTACTTGGGCGTATGTTCAGATTTGAATTTAGATGTTCCTAGTGGGTTTTGGCTCTATTTGCCGAAAGTTAGAAATTTGAAGAATTAGAGTGTTCATACGTTTGACCGGGAATTGATTTCGGTGTTCTCGGACTCCTATTGTGATTTTTAAACCTTGGATAGGCTCATCTACTCGATTGAAAATTATGTGCAAAGTTTGGTTGTAATCCGGAATTTCTATGTGTGATTCAGAAGCGTTCGACAAAGTTGGAATGCTTGAAAGTTAAGAGTATGATATGATCTTTGATTCTTGGTTTTGATGTTATGTATGTTACTTCAAGCCTTTGGATATGTTTGGATAATTTATTTTTACTTGTTGGTATGATTGGACGGGAACCTGAGAGGCTTGGATGTATTTTGGGTCATTAGTTGAGAGACTAGTTATGTTAAAGATTTGGAGTTTGACTATGGTCAAAATCGAGTCAAGACAAACTCTTTTAAGTGTTTTGAGTGTGGGAACATGTTTGTAGTATGTTTTACCTTTTAAATGCATATATGGTTTGTATCTGAGAGGTTCCAGAGGAGTTTCGGGTGCGCAAACTAAGATTTTACGATTGCTGATTTTCTGGCACAACAGTTTCACAAATACTGGTTTTGTCCCTGATTTCGTCCATAAATTTCAGACTTCCTTTAAAACCTAAAAACATCATAAATCTCTCATTTTAAGGCCAAATTTTGTGATTCAAAGGGCTATCTTTGATAGAATCTTGAAGATATATGTTGGATTTATCAAAGGTAGGTTTCAGGATCATCTATCATCTGATTTGGACTGAAACAACTGTTGTATGTTGTTTTGCTTGGTTCGGTATTTATTCACATTTGAGGATATTTTCATCACTATTTTGTGGGTAGGTAATTTGTACTTAGATTTGATTATAGCTATTGATTATATAGATTTATACAACTAAAGTTTTGAATTTTGAAAGAAAATTTGGGGTTTTTGTCTATACTTTATGAGAGTGTATTTTGGTGATTTGAATATCGATTTGGACTCCATTTTGGAATCTAATTATATATTTGGACTCAGCAGATTATGGGTCATCGGATATTAGTATTGGTTTCGAATTTCTGACACGTGTGCCTGGGTTGACTTTTGGGAATTTCTTCAAAGACCGGAGCTTTATGGATTGGGATCACTTCTTATGGCATTTTGGAACTCCTTGGATGATGTTTGTCTTGGATTTTTTGATTGGAGGGCTAAAGCAAGGTTTTGGACACGATTCAAGGTTAAAGACTAGCCTGATTAATATTTGTTATGTGTTGGGGGTGACGTATATGCGTGGGGACGATCGTATATACGTGCACCATGGTTATTCATGATCCCGGTAGATCTATGCTATATATGCCTTGTTTTTCTACCATGCTACTTTGATACCATATTTTATCCATTTATATGACTGCGTGAGAATTTATTATGCTAGAAATCATGTCTAAGCTATTTGCTTATCTGTTGAGACATGATAGGGATTTTTGTTATGTTGAGCAATTTTCCTTAGCCATAGCCATATTTTCTGGTCATCGTATTATATTCACGTGTTATATCTCTGTCTCTGTATACTTTTTATATATTTTCTCACATGTTATTGGTGTCCTTGTGTGTGACACGAGTTTGAACTGAGCTGTGGCACGTTAGTATATTTCGTGCGGTATATTGATTGTGATCCTTTGAGATGTTGGCATATGGAGACTTGAGTGGATTGGTGACTGATCTTGGGGCCCTAGTGCTGTGTTAATATTAATAGTAAGGTGATGCATGTGCTAGGCCCCTTATCGGGCTAAATGGTATTGATAGTGAGATGACATGTGCGCTATGCCCCATAATGGACTGAGTGATATTGATCGTTGACTTAGATCCGATTAGCGCTTGGACTAGGATCCGCCCTTCCGGAGTCAGGTATTAACTTGTGGTGCAGGCACACGAGATGTGCTTGGTGAGGGACTTATGTCAGGAACTCGTATAGTGATGAGTATGTGTGCGTGCGCGTGATGATCCATGGGCATTTTGCCAGGTATCTTGAGAGTGCTGAGAGTATGATTTTGGGGCATTGTGCTCGGCACCATGAGAGTGCTGAGAGTATGATGCAGGGGCATTGTTCCAGGAACCGTGAGAGCACATAGAGTATGATTGACTAGTACTTGTGTCAAGCGCTATGAATGTGCTAAGATTTGTTTATACTTGACGGTTTAACTGTGAAATTGTTGATTTGGCACATATATTTGACATGCATGCATAGAGTTGTATTTTACTCATGCTATTTAGTATTTGATTTCTCTACTTGACGTTAAGATCTTGAAATCATAGTTTACCTTGATAAATCTTTGTCTATGTGATTTTTGTGGAAGAGCTGATGACTTGATTGATATTCCTGAAAAGCATGCCTATTTCTCCTCTTATTGTGTTACAGTTGAACCTATTGATATTTGAGCTGCTTCTCCCATATATGTTATTATTCTCATGTTATGGTTGTTATTAGATGTGAAAAGTGAGCATCAGACTTTTCCAACCCCGCCAAAGCTTTCTCTGAGGTTAGGCTTGCTACTTATTGAGTACATGGGGTCAGTTGTACTCAAACTACACTCTACACTTTGTGATCATATCCAGGTGTCGCTGATAGTGGTGGATACGAGTGAGCTGTTTTTATGGATTTGCCTGGTGATAAAAAGGTATCACTGCAGTTCCATTCACAAGGTTTGAAGTCCACTCCTTTGTCTATTGTTATTACTATGTAGTCTTCTGGACAATATGTATTTCTGTTAAGACTTTGTATTTAGTATTATATAGTGCTCATGCACTTGGTGATACCAGATTTTTGGGGTGATTTTAGTTATATTGAAATTTTGACTTCATTTATTCATACTATTCCGCTGTTAGAGACTATTATTTTTTTCCATTGTTAATGTTTATTTTCACATATTTGTTATTGGCTTTCCTAGCAAGCGATGTTAGGTGCCATCACGGTTCTGGTGGAATTTTGAGTTGTGACAAGTTAGTATCATAACACTAGGTTCATATAGGTCTCATGAGTCATGAGTAGGCCTAAAATAGTCTTGCGGATCAGTACGAAGACGTATGTGCTTATCTTTGAGAAGGTATAGGGCTTTAGGAAACTTTCCCTTTCTTGACCTTATTGTGTGTCTTTATCTCGATTTGAAGCCTATACATTTAGTTCTATCCCATTCATTCATATGTGATGTTGTGTAATTAATATCAGGTGGGCACCGACGAGTTGTGATGATGATACAAATATGGTGCGGGATTTTTTCCCCATGTTATGAGAGTAGATACAATCGTCACTTTCGAAGGGGGTTCCGTCTTGTTGTTGTCCACGGGTACGAGGCCTTATACAGTGTATTATGATGGTTAACACATTGGTCTTGACACGGTGCTGGTGCAGAATAGTCGGGTGATTGCTTATGTTTGCAGCCGCAACCCCATGAGAAGGATTATCTGATTCACGACTGGAGTTTGGCATTACCAGCAGAAAAGAGGCTACGGATGTTCAAGATCTGGTTGATTGAGTTTTGAGATTGGGTATTTCTGAGCTTAGTAGATTTCCCGCTTGTGTTGTTGCATGGTCATCTTGGTTTGAGCACATTAAGGATCATCAGTATGAAGGTTTCTGTTTGCTTGGCCTTAGGGACACGGTGTTGCGAGGTACTGCTAGGGAGGTTGTCCTTAGTATGGGTGGCGTATTGCAACTTTAGGATCAGACTTGTGTTTCCAGTGTTGATTGTTCGAGGGAGATAATCCATGAAGAGGCTTGTAGTTATGATATTCTATTCGTCCAGGTGATACAGAGATGTATTATTATTCGAGGAAGCATTATCGGGATGGAGGATGAAGACGGACGTTATTTGACATATTTCACAGTGCTTGATTGTTAGCAGTACGATAATGAGCATCAAAGGTCAAGTGATTTGCTCTCGAAGATGGCTATACCGATATGGAAGTAAGAGCATATCATTGTGGGTTTTGTGGTAGGTTTCCATGGATTTCGAGGAAGTTGATGCTATTTGGGTCATTATGGACCATCGAGAGCATTTCACATTATTGGTGACTTTTTGCATTTTGAGAGTTCAAATTAACAAGAAGGCGTTGCTTGAGCTACTAAGGGATTGTTAATGCTTGATTATCATATTGGTGTGGCAATATTGTCTTAAGTTGGGATGTGTTGAAGGGTCTTCTAGTTGTTCATTGGTGGAATAACCAAGTTGAGGTAGTGTTGTGATTCACCTTGGTGACTCATGGAGGTGCTGGGAGGACTCATGTTCAATATTCTTCTGTTGAGGTAGGTGAAAGGGAAGGATTCAAGTGGTTGTTTTCTTTTAGGAGTATTCATGTGATAAGGGAGCACTGATCATTTGTCATGATTGGCTATATATATATTGGGCTAGGACTAAGTAGGTGACTCTCGAGAAGGTTCTGATGGATTCAAGATTTAATATGTGATACCTATGTATTTTTTCGAATTGTGTGTGACTAAAGCTTCGAGATTTATGTTGGTTTGTGAAAGAGACTTTGGGTGTTTTATATTATTAACGGTTATACGAGGCATTATTTGAGAGATGGAAGGAATAGCTTCAGATTCATAAAAGGCTTCTTCAAGACAGATACTTAGGTTTGAGGTACTACTAGATTTATAAGAGGGAACAAAGTGGATCAAGATACCTAGGACAACGAGATTTCATGTTGGGATTAGCAGCCTATGTGACTTGGGAAATTTAGAGGGATTCAGTTTGGCTGGTTTTGCTATGCGCATAAGGATTCCAAAGAGTTTGCGATGATTTTGACCACGACATGCGGTTGGTTTCTTCTATAGGCATGGGAAGTTTGTTGTGTATTGTGACTTCCCCTTGAGTGAGCTAGGTGGAAGGTTTCTGGTAGAAGGGGTGTGTATCCTATTTGTGATCCAGAGTTGATGATGGGATCCTCGTATGAGATGTATGGAGTTGGGATTGAATGAACAAGGTTGCACTTCAGGTTTGAAAGGAATGTCATGAGTTATAGACATCGTGAGAGGTTTCAGACATCTAAGAGTATGTGAGCACTATTTTATATCGCCTGAGAAGGGTCTTTTCTAGAAGATGCATTGTGTATAGATTTGAGGTGCTTGGTGGTACTACAAAAATCGAATAGTTGGTAACCATTGATGTTCAGGTTTTGCTACTTGGTGGGGAAGGTTATAGGAGTATCTCCCATGGGATGATTGTGTATTCGTTACGTGTCAATCATTTATGTCGGACAATTCGAGATCGGATATAGATCTGCTACTCTCGTACTTCAGAGATTTTAGTGTTGAGAGGTGGACTATCCCTCCGATTGTGGACTGTGGAAGTGTGTTCAAGATTTGATAGCTGATTGTATGTGTCATGGATAGGGTCATTGTGGAATAATGGAAAGCTATTGACCCATTTTGGATTGATTCGGATCGGTTTGGAGGACCATTGGTAGGCCTAATGAGAGTGTGAATTCTACATTTGATCGGATTTGCCTATTCAGCGCAACATTTTCTATGGGTATGTCAATGGGAAAAATGGATGTTATTCATGCCGTGATCTATTTCATGTGTTACTCTCTTATGATGGGCTTTGCGACAACTTATCTATTCGCGCGCTATTGTGGCCCCTATTTTGGCGTTGTAGCAATATACGAGCAAGATGCCTCTTGGGGTTCTCATATGCTTACAACATCATAGACGTGCCTGCCTTTTTCGTAGCGCCTTATGATGTTTATGCACATTACATGCTTGTTGTTGATACACATGTGTTTAGTGAGTATGAGCATTATGGCTCGATGGGTACCCTATGCAGATTGATAAGTATGGATCGAGTAGCGTGCCACAATAATATTATATATGGACAAGGTTGCATGCCACGATGGGATTATGTTGGATGCGATTCCTTGTGTTTATTTCGTGTGTTTTGTTTTCCCTTTGTGGGAAGAGTTCATGGCATTATGCTTTTGTTGTTTTATCTGTTAAACTTGTTGGATAGCTCTCCTATTCCCTCCTTTTATTATTATTGGTCATATTGGGATGGTTGATTGTTTGGCACACGGATCGCATCGTATGAGGTTCTTAATGGTATTTGATGTGTCTTGTCAGTCGAGCAACTTATAGTGGGTGAGACCATGTTATTGGACTGGAAGCAGTACAATTGAATTTGTATAAGGTATAATTGGAAGAAGAATGTAATTTCTCAACTCAGAAATTAGCAATGGTTCTTGTTTGGCGAGAGATTTCCCTGAGTTGTTGTTTTGATGGGTGCTTATGAGTTTCTATATGTCTTTTTCATCATTTGAAGTGTTGTGAAGGTTTGACCAAAAGTTTTATTGGATATGAGGCATATTACCAGTATCGGGTTTGGTAATGTATAGTTATTTTCGCAAAAGATATGGCTATGACATATAAATTATGGGGCACACCGTGGTTACATCTTGGGAGACCGTTTGTTACTTGATGCAGCTTGATACAGTTTATTTATAAAAGAATCAGATATAAAAGAGAGTTTCAGATGTTGAAATTTTGTACTAAGGCTTATGGGCTATGGTTGAAGAAAGAATCATCAGTTGGGATTGTGTTAATAGACTTATATGGATTGTAGTGGAATAGAATCGCTCATGGGTGTGTATGTTGAACTATACAGTGATTTTTGGGCAACTTTGGAATGACTCTTGGCATGTTCGGACAAACATATGTTTAAGTGGGGTA
Source organism: Nicotiana obtusifolia (assembly GCA_002018475.1). NCBI lineage: Eukaryota > Viridiplantae > Streptophyta > Magnoliopsida > Solanales > Solanaceae > Nicotiana > Nicotiana obtusifolia. The sequence goes on from MCJB01011929.1 coordinate 242,648, forward strand.
GAATGTAACGACCAGACCAGTCATTTTAAGCGTTAGCATTTCGTTTGGCAGCTTGAGACCTTGAATAGATTGATGAATTATGACTTAGGTATATGGTTTGTTTTGATGTTTGCAAGGTTCGAGATTGACACGGTAGAGTGATTCTCAACTTGGAAGCCTTAAGTTGGAAGAGTTGACCAAAGTTTGACTTTTGAGTAAACGATATCAGAATCGAAATTTGATGGTTTCACTATGTTCGTAATGGTGATTTTGGACTTGGGTGTATGTTTGGATTTGAATTTGGATGTTCCTAGATGGTTTTGGCTCTATTCGTCAAAAATTGACATTTTGAGGAATTGTAGAGTTTATAGGTTTGACCGGGAGTTGACTTCGGTGTTATCAGACTCTTATTGTGGTTTTGAAATCTTGGATAGGTTCATTTAGTTGGTTGAAACTTGTTTGTGAAGTTTGGTTGTAATCCGGAATGTCTAAGTGGGTTACGTGTTCGACGAAGTTGGAATGTTTGAAAGTTAAGTGAATGATTTGATCCTTGATTCTTGATTTTGAGGTTATTTGGGGTGTTTCGAGCCTTTGGATAAGTTTGGATAATGTATTTGTATTTATTGGTATAATGTGAGGGTTTTCCGATGCGACAATGCTTCCACAATAAAACTATCACATCTTCCATCCTCACTTACACAACCCCCTATAATATAAGCAGAGAAATTGCTGCTGCTGCGTCTCTGCAGGTGCCACTGGAAATACGCACTACCTCCTGAGCCAGCCCAACCTTGCATCTGCGCATGAGTTCTCATTTCTACGAAGGTGTAGGTGCAAAAATCTATTGCTTCTGCGACCTCGCACATGCACAAAACCATCACAGGTGCAACACACCAGCGCCAAATCTGCCAAACCACCTCCAAATGGTTCGAAACCAATCCAAAACACGCCATACCCCCTCCCCCCCCTGAGCCTCCACCAACCATGCCAACAAGTCCTAATACCTTATCCAAACTTATCCAAATGTTCAAAACACCACAACTAACATTAAAACCAAAAATCGACGATCAAAATCCATCTCTTAACTTCAAAACTTTCTAACTTCGCCAAACATGCCCGAATCACACTTATTTATTTCAGAGTTCAACCAAACTTCGCGCACAAGTTCTAGTCAACTAAAGTAACCTATATAAATTTAAAAAAAAAAACCTATCCAAAGTCCCGCAACACCGATCGAATTCTGATAAAATCAATGTCAACTCCCAGTCAAACCTACCAACTCATCAATTCTTCAAATTGCCAACTTTCGGCAAATAGAGCCAAAACCTTCTTGGAATCTCCAAATCCAAATCCAAACATATGCCTAAGTCCGAAATCACCGTACGAACCTATTGGAACCATCAAATCCAATCCAAGGTCTTCTACTTGAAAGTCAAACCTTGGTGAACTCTAGCAAATTAAGCTATCCAAAATGGAACTAAGTGTTCCAATTCACTCTCAAACACTAATAAAACCAAACCAATCATCCCCACAAGTCATAAAACAGCAAATAGTATATGAGAAGCATTGAATAGGGCAAATGGGGCCTAACATAAAATGACCGGTTGGGTGGTTGCATTCTCCCACTCATAAACAAAAATTCGTCCTTGAACGGGTTTAAAACCATAACTGGAACGCTAAAATGTTGAGGATATCTGCTCTGCATATCATACTAGGTCTCCCGTGTAACTTCCTTGACCTATTGACCTCTCCACTGAACCTTTACTGATGCAACCTTATTTGATCTCAACTTCCGGACGTGCCTGTCCAAAATGGCCACCAATTCTTTTTCCTAAGCCACATTCTCATCCAATTGCATTGAATTGAAATCCAACACATGTGATCGATCTTCATGGTACTTTCAAAGCATGGAAACATGAAATACCAAATGAACTCCTGACAAGTAAAGTTGAAAAAGCTATTTCACCAACTCTCTCTAAAACCTCAAATGGACTCATACACTGAGGGCTCAACTTGCCCTTTTTCCTGAATCTTATCACGCCCTTCATAGGCGACACTCTAAGAAGAACCTTATCACCATCTATGAAAGCCACATCACGAACATTCCGATCGGTATATACGACATCAGGAACCAAATCCGTGCCCAATAACCTAGCCTCACCAGGCCAGGCTCAAACCAACCAATCGGAGTATGACACTGCCTTCCATATAATGCCTCATACGGAGCCATCTGAGTACTAGAATGGTAGCTGTTGTTATAAGCAAACTCCGCAAATGGTAGAAACCGATCTCACTGGCCCCCGAAATTAATAACATATGCATTGAACATATCCTCAAGGAATTGAATGATCCCCTCAAACTATCCATCTGTTTGGGGGTGAATGCAATACTCAAGTCCACCTGCGTCCCTAACTCATGTTCAATGACTCTCCAAAAGTGCGATGTAAACTTAGTGCCATGATCCAAGATGATAGAAACAGGCACATCATGCAAGCAGACAATCTCTCTGATGTAGATTTGATCCGACTTCTCTGAAGTGTAAGAATTCATGACTAGAATGAAATGCGTAGACTTGGTCAGTCTGTCCACAATGACCCATATTGTGTCAAATCTCCTCAAAGTTTGTGGCAACCCTACCACAAAGTCTATAGTAATGTGGTCCCACTTCTACTCTGTTATGTCTAACCTCTAAAGCAAACGACCAGGACTTTCATGCTCATACACTTGCTGACAATTCAAACACCACGAAACATGCCCAACAATGCCTTTCTTCATCATTTGCGACCAATAATGCTGCCTCAAATCATGATACATCTTCCTAGATCCTAGATGAATAGAATATTACGAACTAAGAGACTCCTCAAGAACCAAATCCCTTAATATATCCACATTAGGAAAATAAATCCGACCCTGAAGTCGCAATACACCATCTTTACCAATAGCCACCTCCTTAGCACCACCTCACAACACCGTGTCCTTAAGGACAAGCAAATTAGGATCATCATCCTGAAGAGCCTTGATGCGCTTAAATAAGGATGACTATGCAACAACACTCTAGGCTCAAATCTATTGGCCAAAGCCTAAGCACCCATAGCCAAAGGCCTCCCTACAGTTGGAAAGAATGCCGAACTCCCTATACTCTCTGTTTTCCTGCTTAGGGAATCTGCTACCACATTCGCCTTTCCTGGATGATATAAGATTGTGATATCATAATCCTTCAACAACTCCAACCATCTCCACTACCTTAAATTCAAATTAGTTTGCTTGAACAAATGATGAAGACTCCGATGATCAGTGAAAACCTCACAAGACACACCATGCAAGTAGTGCCTCCAAATCTTGAGCGAGTGCAAAATACCCATCAACTCCAAATCATGGATTGGATAGGTCTTCTCATGGGGCTTCAACTAGTGCGACGCAGAGGCAATCACCCTACCGCAAAGCATCGCAACAGACAGTATACATCCCCAATCTTAAGGGAAACACCAAAATTAGAGCTATAGTCAAAGAAGCCTTGAGCTTTTGAAAGCTCTCCTCACACTCGTTAGACAATCTGCGCGGAGCACCCTTCCTAGTCAACTTGGTCAATGGAGCTACAATTGATGAAAATCCTTCCACAAAGCTATGACAGTACATAGCCAAACCCAAGAGTCTCCTGATCTCTGTAGCGGTAGAAGATCTAAGCCAACTCTGAACTGCCTCGCTCTTCATTCGATCCACCTTGATCCCATCACTAGATGTCACGTGGCCCAAGAATTCCATAGAATCCAACCAAAACTCACACTTAGAGAACTTAGCATACAACTTCTTCTCCATCAAAATCTGAAGCACAATCCTCAAATGCCGCTTGTGCTCCTCAGCACTACAGGGATACACCAATATATTATCAAAGAATACAATGACAAGTGAATTCAAATAAGACTGGAACACACTATTCATCAAATGGGTGAAAGCTACTGGGTAATTAGTCAAACCAAAAGCACCAAGAACTCATAATGCCTATAACGAGTCCTGAAAGCCGTCTTAGGGATGTCACAAGCTCTAATCTTCAACTGTTGATAATTCGATCTCAAGTCAATCTTTGAGAATATCTTGGCACCTTGAAGCTGATCAAATAAATCATCAATGTGAGGCAATTGATACTTGTTCTTAATGGTGACCTTGTTCAACTGTCTATAATCAATGCACATCCTCATAGAACCATTATTCTTTTTCACAAACAACACCGGCACGTCCCAAGGTGAAACACTCGGCTTGCCTAACCCCTTATCCAACAACTCCTGCAACAACTCCTTCAGTTCCTTTAACTTAGCTGAAGCTATACGGTGCGGTGGAATAGATATGGGGTGAGTGCCCATCACCAAATCAATACAAAAGTCAATATCCTTATCAGGTGGCATGCCTAGTAGGTCTACATGAAACACACATGGAAACTCCCTCACTACTAGGATTGAATCAATAGTAGGAGTTTCAGCATTAACATCTCTTACAAAGGCCAGATACGCCAAACACCCCTTCTCAACCATCCGTTGAGCCTTTAGAAATAAAATCACCCATTGTGACCAAGAGAACCTCTCTGTTCTATCCTTGGCAATTCTATCATAGCCAACATCACCGTCTTAGTGTGACAATCAAGAATAGCATGATATAGAGATAACTAATCCATACAAAAAATCACTTCAAAGTCAACCATATTAAGCGACAGAAGATCGACCCTAGTCTCATAACCCCCAATGGTAACCACACAAGACTGATACACATGATCCACCACAATGGAATCATCAACAGGTGTAGATACATGAACATGAATATCAAGAGAACCATGAGGTGTATGCGAGTCTAATCCTGTCAATTCCCATATATAAGACCGTATACACACTCGTCACCTCATGTACACGTCTTCCACATAATATAAATAGTGCAATTAAACCAAATCCTACAGGGTAGTTCTCCAACTAAAAGTTAGGCAAGATACTTACCTCAAAGAAGCTAAATAATTACTCCAAAAAGACCTTCCCAAGTGAAACAACCTCGAGTCGGCTAGAATCTAGTAAAAATAACTTAATAACATAAATAAAGCTATAGGAAACAATTCCGGATGATAAAGGTTCAATAGTTAATGAAAACTGAAATTTCAACCCAAAACGTAAACCCCGAGCTCCCACCTCAGAACCCGACAAAACCAACAGAATCTAAACACCCATTTCGATACAAGTCCAACCATATCAAATTTGCCACCTCAAATCGGACTTTAAATCATCATTTTATGTTTTAGAAAGTTTTTACAAAAACCCCCAATTTCTTCAATTCAAATCACTAATGAAATGATAAAAACAAGGATGGAATCATGAAATATAACCAAATCCGAGTCAAGAATACTTATCCCAATCCAAATCGTGAAAATCCCCTCCAAAATCGCCCAAAACCAAGCTCTCAAACTCAAAAAAGTTATAAAATAACATAACCCTCGAAATAGAGTACTTTCATATTCTGCCCAGGTAACATACATCACGATCGCGGAAAATATACCGCGATCGCGAAGAAGAAACAACACTTCTTCACAAAAGCACTACGCGAATGCGGCATCAGTGACGTGAAAGTGACTCACCACAACATCAACTTACGCGATAGCGAACCACGTTATGTGAAAGTGAAGAATAAAATACCTGGCCTCCTCAGCATGGTCGCGCACTATGCGGTCGCAGATTCCCTATCGCAAACGCGCTGAGTCAACACTCCACAAGTTCGTGATCGTGAACCACACACTGCGAACACGAAGAAGAAAAATCTGCCATTCCTAAAAAACCCTACGCGATTGCGACTTACTCTCCGCGATCGCGAAGAAGTACATCAGACACCAGCAATCAGCAATCCAAAACCTGTAGAAATGGCCCATAGCCCATACGAAACACACCTGAGACTCTCGGGACCCCATTCAATCATATCAACCAATCCCATAACATATCTCGGACCTGCTCGAGACCTCAAATCACATCAAACAACATAAAAACTATGAATCGCACCTCAATTCAAGCCTAATGAACTAATGAACTTTTCAACTTCTACAACTCGCGTCAAAACATATCAAATCAACTTGGAATGACCTCAAATTTTGCATGCAAGTCCCAAATGGCACAACAGAGCTATACCAACTCCTAAAATCACAATCCGAACCCGATATCAATAGAGTCAACTCCCGGTCAAACCTCCCAACCTTCCAAACCTTCAACATTTCAACTTTCGCTAAAAAGCATCAAATCAACCTATGGACCTCCAAACCCAAATCCTGACATACGCCTACGTCCAAAATCAACATACAAAGCTATTGGAATCACCAAAACACCACTCAGGAGTCGTCTACACAAAAATCAAACTCCGTTCAACTCTTACCACTTTAGCTTCTAAATCAAGAATCATTCTTCCAAATCAATCCCGAATCGCCCGAAAGTTAAAACCGACCATACAAGCAAGTCCTAATACATAATATGAAACTTCTCAAGACCTTAAACTATCAAACGGAATTCTAATGCACAAAACGACCGATCGGGTCGTACATTCTCCCCCTCTTAATAAAAAATTCATCCTTGAACGTGCCAAAAACCATTCCGAAGTAATCAAATCACTGAATAAGCTCACCATACACCCACTCACGGGTGATCAGACATCACCTCAATCCACCTAGGTCCAAAAACACCATCTTAATTGAAGATTATTCCTTCCACCCAGATCGATAAGCCGTAGAACCAAAATTTTCAACACTCGATCGTCCCCCAAAGACCCGAGTCCCATGTAAACACACGATATCAACCTCAACCAGCCGCAACAACCCAAGCAAACACCGACAAGGTATAACCACATGACGTAACACATCACCCCCTTGCTCATAACAACAACTCTGACTGCAATAACTATCCATTACCAAACCCGGTTCCGATAAATAGCTTCATATCGACTAGAACCTTATTCCAAACCTTCACAACACTGACGACGATGTAAGAAACATGAAGATCTGATGACCATGCACCCAAATCAACAAGTTACACCCAACACCACCTTGGCACATCCCTAACAATCTAACCTGAACAAGGACAACTCGAATATGAAAAGAGAAACACATGAGAGATCTATCGAACAAGTCCTGGAGGTACAACTCCCCATCGGTATCATACCATGGATCCAATCCACAAGGAGGAAGTAAGACATATGCTACGACCACAATGAATCTTACCTTAACATAACCTCACCACGGCACATAGCTCGGTACAAGCACACCTATCCACAAAGAACACCAGGTTCCCATCCTCCACTCGAAGTCGAGAGTAAGGTAACATTTCAACAACCAAAACACTCTTAACTAAATCCCGTAGAACCAAAACCACAACACATAACAGACTTTCCATACCCATAGAGAACCCAAATCACCAGTCGGGGGCAAACCATCCAGAAATCACATCAAAACCTACCGTATTAGGTAGCAAAAACTTCATCCTAGCCTCATAACTCTCAATAGTGCAAAATCCCAAAACGGTAGAGACGGCCTACCGCAATAGAATCTCTCAACAGGTGCAAATACATAATAGAGTGCAAGAATCACGGAACACACCCATATATGAAGCAAGATAGGAGGAATCCAACCGATAAAATAGGACCAAATTAAAATAGGACAAATGCTCCTCTATGACAAATTGAAATCATACCTGTAGCGCAATCATCTAGTGCAATGACGTCAGCCCTACCAGGGAAAGCATATCAATGGGCCGGGCCTCCCCCCTCTAGGATGCCCTCTACTCATCTCCACCCCTAGCTTGATGTGCAGGTGGAGTAGCAACTAGAATGGAGACACTAGCCTGAGTGCCTTGATGAAATCCATATCTCCCAAGCCTGGGACAATCCCTCATGATGTGCCTAGTATCTCCACAATCATAACAACCTATTTGCAAATGCGGCTGCTGGTACTAAACTTGTGCTGGATGATCGAGATAACCGCTGTAGGAGCCCCGTGCAGGTGGCGCTAAAAGACGACTGCCCCATATGAGTACCTTGAGGTCCTTGACTAGTGAAGCACCACAAGTAGTTTGAAGTGCAGACTGGATTGGCCGACTTACGGCCTCTGCTGTGATGGATCAGAGCTGAAGAGTAGAATCCACTGAATCATCCAAAACCTCGAGACCTCTTGGCCTCCTTATTATCCTACTCCTCACCCCTCATACGGTCTAACCACCTAGCAATCTCCTTAACAAGCTGAAATGGAGTTCAGTCTCTAATTTTCGAGCCATGTTGAATCTAAGACCATAACTGAGCCCTTCGATATCTGCGGACGCGTTCCCTAACGGTAGAAAACAGAATAGGTGCATGACAAGAGAACTTATTGAACCTGATGGCATACTTTGACACTGTCATAGTTCCCTAACATAGCTGCTCGAACTCAGTGTGCAAAGCATCTCGGAGGGTCTGGGAAACAAATTCCCTCAAGAACATCTCTAAAAACTGAGCCCAAGTGAGTGGGGATTCATCACCGCTAGCCTGCAACCACCTATACGCTGTCCCCGATAGGTGAAATGTAGCAAAGGATACTCCTCTCACCTCCATGATGCCCGTGGTGTGGAGAATACAGTGACACTTGACCAGAAAACTCTGCGCATCCTCAGTCACTACTTTTTGAACCTCTCAGTTTCAGCTTCTCCTTCTTAGATGCCTCTGGCCTGACCTCAGGCTGAACCGTGATAACAGGGTATACTGGCACCACACCTGGCGAATGACTAACATGAGCCTGCTGCTATGGAGTACGGGCGGCTGGAGTCTGAGCTCTTCCCCCAATCTGTGAAGTAGCTAGTGCAATTGGGATCAACCCCGCCTGAGCCAATATATCAAACAATCTTAGGAACTATGCTAAAATCTCATGAAGTCCGGGGGTAGCAACAGGCGCCTCCCGTGTCTGTCCCCCAACTGGAGCTACTGGTGGTGTTGCTACCCCCAGTGCCTGTCTCCCAGCCGGAGCTACTAGTGGCGCCTCAACTGCTACTCTGGTAGGTGCTCTAGCTACGGCATGTGCCCTCCCTCGGCACCGGTCTCTTATGGCCCTAGCAGGGGGCGTGGGCGCCCGCTCGGCTGGTTTGGTAGTATGTGTCCTCACCATATGTGAGAGAATAGAAATACAGAGGCTCAAACTCTGAAATCAATAAATCTGCCCGATAGGAATGTAAGAAGTGGAATTTTTCCTAATAGTTTCATAGCCTCCCAAAGATAAGTACAGACGTCTGCATACCAATCTTCAATACTCTACTAAACTTGCTTGTGACTTGTAGAACATATGAACCTAGAGCTTTAATACCAACTTGTCACGACCAAAAAATCCCACCATAGGCGTCGTGATTGCACCTAGTCTCTAAGACTAGGTCAGCCGATTACTTAAAATTGTTAAACCAGTTAAACATGATATTTTTAAAGTAGAGTTTAATATAAATACTAAAATAAATCTAAAACAAGCCTACACGGCAAAACTCATAACAATCCTCCCAATATTAGGTGATACAGAGTCACGAACTCTAGCTGAATACATAGAGATATCTCCAAAAACAAAATACATTGTTATTAGGATAACGAATTAACAGTACATTCAATAGAAAAGGACTCCAAGGGACTGCGACGACCAAGCAGCTCTACCTTGAATCCTAGCGATCAAGAAGCTAACTCTACCTGCGTCCTTCATCTCAAATACTTGGATCTACACAAAAATGTGCAGAAGTATAGTATGAGTACACCATGGTCGGTACCTAGTAAGCATCAAGACTAACCTCGGTGGAGTAGTGACAAGGTACGAGTTAAGAAACCTACTAGTCATAATAACTTGTACATTAAATAAGTATAAAGATAACAATGGAAGCAAGAATCAATAATTGACAACCAGGAATAAACATGAGATATAAACAGTAAAGTAAACATAACACCATTAAAGTACAAGTGAAACCAAATAAGATAAACAAATGACAACAAAATAATCAAGTTGTTTTAACACAAGGTTTACAACAAAATTACTCCGAGATACCTCATATAATAAACACAAGTCATGAGTCCCAAATCATAAATCATATGCTCATGGTACCTCGTGCCCACATTATCAATCATGACCTCACGGACAACTCACATGTCGATATCTCAATCTGCCCGGCATGGTCACAGGCTCACTATCACAATCCGTCCGGCATGGTCACAAGCTCAACATCACAATCCACCCGGCACGGTCACAGGCTCAATATCACAATAGAAGCAGATAAACAAGAATACATATGCAAGATCAATGAATGTCATGTTTCATACTCCTGAATTAGTGTAAACGACATGCGACGGTGTATGCTTGGGCCAGTGTACTATTACAGTCCAAGTCAGCAAGTAATATCAAAGACGTCGAGTAGCTCGCTGGAAACAACACAACAAGTCACGTAGGGCGCATGACAAACACAAGGAAACTCAGACCATCACACGAATATCATTAATATTTTTTCCCCAGGCTATTACGTATCATCCCTGAGCCACTATTATCTCTCCATATGGACAATATCATCAACACAATAGCCATATGTACCACTCCGACCTGACAATAACACAATAGCCACCCCTATCACTCTGCACAATCAATAAATCAATAGCCATCCCTATCACTCCGCACAATCAATAACAGTGAGATGCCACCCTTATGCTCCACATAACAACAATCAATCCACACACAAATCCACATGTGCTAACATCACAACAACATGACATATCAACTCATACCACAAGTGCACATAGGCCACAACCTTTTCAGAACAACAATACCAATATCACCACAACGCAAAGCTCACGGCTCAACCACAATGTGTATATGAATCTTAATAGCAACAAAATAAAACGGGAAAAAATAACTCAATAATGAACAATACTCCATTTAACGACAAATTCAGCTAAAACAGGTTAATAACTTTCAATAACTTCAATTTCAATTAATTTATTAAGAATAAACTCAATAATGATGGTATTTCCATGAAATGGCAACTTTAAAATCTAGTGTATGACATAAGCTAACAATGAATGAGATGGCATGAACTAGCAACTACGTCAAAATGCATGAGAATAACTTGACAACAAAGGGATATTATGTAATAGCAACTTCAAGTAAGAATTATTCAATAATGAAAGAGGTAACGTCACAATAAAAAGGTAACAACTTCAAGTAAAGCATATAAGAGTAAACTTGACAAATAAAAGATAGAACATGTGCTAACAACTTCAAATAAAGCATGTAAGAATAAACTTGACAGGAGAATATAGAACGTGTAATGACAAATTCAATAAAAGCATATAAGAATAAATGTAACAAAGGAATGTAGAACATGTAACGTCAAATTCAATTAAATGCATATAAGAAGCTTAAGAGTCTAATCCGGTCAATTTCTACATATAAGACCGTGCACACACTCGTCACTTCATGTACGCATCTTCCACATAATCCCAATAGTGCAATTAAACAAAATCCTATGGGGTCGTTACCACACATATGTTAGGCAAGATACTTACATTAATGAAGCTAAATCAATACTCTAAAAGATCTTCCCATGTGAAACAACCTCCGGACAACTCGAATCTAGCCAAAATAACTTAATATCCTAAGTAAAGGCCACAGAAAACGATTCCGGGTAATAAAGATTCGATCTTTAATAAAAACCAAAAAGCCAACCCCAGGCCCACACCTCAAAACCCGACAAAATCAACAAAATCCGAACACTCATCCTGTTACCAGTGCAACCATACCAAAATCATCCAGTTGTGACCTCAAATCGCCCTTCAAATCATCAATTTAAGTTGTAAGAAAGTTTTTACAAACACCCCC
>MCJB01011929.1:254512-266053 GCA_002018475.1 Nicotiana obtusifolia
CCCCGCCCCAGTTTATTCAATTCAAATCAATAATCAGATGAGAACCAAATATGGGTCAAGAATACTTACCCCAATCCAAATCGTTAAAATTCCCTCCAAAATCGCCCAAAACTGTGCTCTCTAACTCAAAAAAAGTGATAAAATAACATAACCCTCGAAATTGAGTGCTTTTATATTCTACCCAGGTAATATACATCACGATTGCAGAAAATACATCATGATCGTGAAGAAGAAACATCACTGCCCCACAAAAGCACTATGTGAATGCGACATCAGGGATGCGAAAGTGACTCGCCACAACCTCAGCTTACGCGATAGCGAACCACATTATGCAAACGCGAAGAATGAAATACCTAGCCTCCCTTTCATGGTCGCCCACTAAGCGGTCACGGATCCCCTATCGCGAACGTGTTGAATCAAAACTGCACAAGTCCACGATCGCGAACAACAAACTGCACACGCGAAGATGGAAAATCTGTCGGTCCACAAAACACCCTACGCGATCGCGACTTACTCTTTGTGATCGCGAAGAAGAACATCAGACACCACAAATCAGCAATCCAAAACCTGAAGAAATAGCTCGTAGCCCATCCGAAACACACCTTAGACCCCCGGGACCCTATCTGATCATACCAACCAAACCTATAACATAATGCAGACTTGATCGAGGCCTCAAATCACGTCAAACAACATTAAAACTATGAATCGCACCTCAATTCAAGCCAAATAATGAACTATCAACCTCTACAACTCGCGCCAAATCATATCAAATCAACTCGGAATGACCTCAAATTTTGCATGCAAGTCCCAAATGACACAACAGAGCTATACCAACTCTTGGAATCACAATCCAAACTTGATATTAATAAATTTAACTCCCGGTCGAATCTCTCAACCTTCCAAACCTTCAATATTCCAACTTTCACCAAAACACATCAAATCAACCTACGGACATACGCCTAAGTCCAAAATCACCATACAAAACTATTGGAATCATCAAAACCCCATTTCAAAGTCGTATACAAAAAAGTCTAACTCCGATCAACTCTTACCCTTAAAGTTTTTAAATTAAGAATCATTATTCCGACACAATCCCGAATTGCCTGAAAACCAAAACCGACCTTACGCACAAGTCCTAATACATAATACGAAGCTTCTCAATATCTTAAACCACCAAACGGAATGCTAAAGCTCAAATTGACCGGTCGGGTCGTTATACTAATTTAGTTGATTGGAACTTGCGTGCAAAGTTTAGTTATGATCTGAAATGTCTAAGTGTGGTTCGAACGCATTCGGAGAAGTTGCAATGCTCGAAATTAAAAGAATGATTTGATCTATAATTCATGATTTTAATGATATTTGTGGTGTTTTGATATTTTGGATAATTTTGGATAATGTAATCCGACTTGTGTGGATGTTTGGAATGAGGTCTGTGGGGCACGAGTGAGTTTTGAATAGATTTCAAAATCTTTTGCTAATATTAGGATTTGCTAGTGCTGCTACTTCGCAATTGTGAACTTTTGGTTGCGATTGCAAACTCTGCATTTGTAAACTTCTAATCTCAATTGCGTACCTTGGACGCAATTGTGAACCTACGGTTGCTATTGCAAACTCCACAATTGCGAACTATTGGTCGCAAATACGATATTTTCAGCAGATTATTAATTGGAATTTTACCTTATTCTCTCATATTTTGAACCCTAGACTTGGAGAGGGGCGACATTTCAAGGAGATTTTCATGCAAGGCCGAGGGTAAGTGATCTTTACCTATTTGTGATTATGTTTCAAGAGTTTACATGCATTTTTAACACACAAAATATGGAATTTTGAGATAAAATTCGAGGGCTTTGTCTACAACTTAAGAGAGTGTATTTTGAGAATTTGAGGGACGATTTGAACTTGGTTTTTGAATCTAATAACATATTTCGACTCGGCAGGTTATGGGTCATCAAAATTTAGTATTGGTTTCAAATTTCGGGCACGCGGACTTGGGTTGACTTTTGTTGAATTTCTAAAAATTCTTCAAAGACCGTATCTTTATGGATTGGGGTCGCTTCCTATTCCGTTTTTGACTTTCTTGGATAATGTTTAGTTAGAAATTTTCATTATTGAAGGGCTAGAGCAAGGTTTTCACACGATTTTAGGTTGAAGATTAACCAGATCAGATAAGTATCTTGCCTAGTCTTTTTGCAAGGAAATAACCCTTAGGATATGACCTTATTTGTCTAAATGTAATGTGTGAGAAGTGACGTATATGTGAGGTGACGAGCATATCTGTGGGTGCTATGTATGGTTCATGATAGGAGTATTCTTTAGGCTATATCACGCCTTATTTCGAATATTGTGCTTCATGATATCATGTTGTATATGTTTGTATGACTATGTGAACTTCTCGTATCATACTAGAGATCATGTGTAGGTCTTCCTTTTTGAATATAAAACTCGTTATTGTATGGCGTACTTGCCTAGTTTGAGCTGTAGTCATACACTTCGCACATGCATACACCTTAGCATGCTATTTTCCTTAGTCCATTAGTATGTGATATGATATCCGTTATTTATGTACATGTGTTCTTGTATATGCTTCTATGTGATGAACTTAATTGACCGCACGTGAGTGATCTGTGCAGTTTGAGTTGTTATAGCACGTGAGTTATCTGTGTGGTTGTTATAATTGTAGCATGTGAGTTCTCCGTGTGGTAATTACAATTGTGGCATGTGAGTTGTCAATGCAGCATGTGGATAAGTATCCATCCCCCTAGGGTCGTCCTATCATGTTTCTCTCTTGATGGCGTTCACGCAGATTATGGAAAACTGATCAGTAGTTGGACTTTGCATATTTTCTCTATATGAAAACTCCTTGGATTTATACATGATTTTTACCGCATATCTTCTCTATATGCTAGCTGTAGAATGTATACCTGCCCTATGCATATCATCTCTATATTTCTTACCTAATGAAATGATTCACTGTACATATCTTCTCCATATGTTAGTTTGTGTAAATTGACCTGTTTATTTATGCATATCTTCTCTATATGCTACTATTGACGGTTATTTGATATTTCACACATATCTCCTCTACATGCAATTGCTGACGGTTATTTGATATTTATGCGTATCTTCTCAATATGCCACATGATTACATAATTGATTCACAGTATATATCGTCTCTATGTCAACCTAGGTAACTTGACTTGCTTATTTATGCACATCTTCTCTATATGCAACTATTGATGATTTAATGATGTTAGGTGCATATCTTACATATATGTTGAGATGTTAAGCTAGTACGAAACATGTTCATGTCTTCTCTATATGCAATTGTTGATGAGTGACTTGACATCAAATGCATATCTTCTCTGTACAGTCAAATGTTAGTTTAGTTACAATGCTTGTGCATATCTTCTCTATACGCACTGATGGCCTTATCAATACTTAAGGTGTAGATTTTGATATTGTTGTTGTGTACATGTGTATGTTATTGAGCTGTACAAAGTGAAGTGAGTATCTTTTGACTTAGACCCTCGTCACTACATCAACCAAGGTTAGTCTTAATATTTATAGAGTACATGGGGTCGGTTGTACTCATACTACACTTCTACACCTTACGTGCAGATCTTGGAGCTGAGCTGCTGTGGATGGCGAAGGCTAGCGTTGAATTTGTACCAGTGATCCAGATTCCAGCTACCACTTGTTCATGGTAGTTTAGGACTTATAATTCTGTTTATGTAAACTTCAAACAGGTATTGTATTTATTCTTTGTACCATAGTTGTAAATTAATCTTAGTGGCTCATGACTAGTACTACCAATCCTTGGGATATTGTATGGAATTCAACCTTCTTATTTATTAAAAATTGATGATCCTCCATTCAAGTTGTGTTACTTGTTGTTTAGATTATCAAACGGGTTAGATTAGGTGCCATCACGATTTGGTGAGATTTGGTTCATGTCAAAGGAAAAGAATCTTTAGGACACGCCTTGCTTAAGTCAACATAGTCAATACATAGTAACCATTTGATGTTCTTTTAGTCCGACCACACCGTTTGCCAACCATTTCGGATATTTGACTTTTTATATTGAAACAATTTTCAACATTTTGGAGATTTCAATATTTATTACTTCATTCCTATGTGACCCTTGCTTTCATTTTTTCTGCTTGACTGGTTGGTAACTGGAGTATATGTTGAGCTTGTGAGTCGTTACTTCTGAGGAAATCCCGGTCATGTCTGCATGTGACCAGCAAACAATATGCATTAACGTTTAAAAAATCAATTAACTTATGTTTCAGCTCGAGAGTGAGTCCCGAGCCCCCATACACCTTCCCTTCTGGGAATTTGATGATAAGGATCACTTCTTTTAGTTTGTTAGCAGTCGATTTGGAGGCATCAGTCTCCTTTGGTTCAACGATCATATCCAAAAATAGCTCAATTTCAGGTTCGCAATAACCAGACTTGGCTTCTGTATTTAGGGCCTCGATGCTTTGGGATTATGGATGCTTTGGTTACTATTTGATCGCTTCGCTTTGGGGAGGCTGCTCACAATTGCAGTTGAGTTGATCTCTTGGGACGCTCTTTGTTCCCCTCGAATTTCCTGAATTATCCACCTTGATGGGAACTTAATCACATGGTGTATCATTGATGGGACTGCATCCATCTCATGAATCCATAATCTCCCTAGGATGGCGTTGTAGGCCATAACACCGTCTACCACCTAGAATAGAGTTTGTTTAACCATCCCCTTGATCCGCTCAAATTACACCTTAATAATAGTGTAAGCGATCGATTTCAAATATAGTAACCCAACTAGGTTGGGGTCGAATCCCACAGGGAATAGGCGTGAAACAAATATCTGATTAATGTAGTATTTCACTTAGTCTTAATTCGATCAAGTAACCAAATAAAATAAATTGATGTTGAGTACTTAAAGAAAATTAAACTAATAATTGCAGCTTGAAAAGAATAGTTGAATAAAGTTATGAAGTCGAGATACTAAGGTTGTGCTCCCCCTAATGTAGTAGAATGTATTGATATTGATATTAACATCCGCTCTTGTTATGCAATTGGTTCTTAGTAGTGCGATATCTGATATTTTCCAATATTTAGATAACGTATCCTCTTATGATCCTCCCGAATACATTAGAGTCGAAATTAAGAATACCCAATCATTTGCCGACTTAAAATCCTCTTATTCCTAAGTGATTTTGTTAAACAAGGGTTAAAGCCTTGAAGTGTCGTTACTTATTTCTACCAAACTCTACCTCCCTTTTCCAAGGTACAATAGCGTAAATTGGCACCCGTTAACGTTTGCAACCACTAACGATTTAATTAAGAACGAGAAATAAATAAATATCAAGAGTCTTTCGAAATTGGAAGCAATATCAATTATTCAATAACATTCCACCCATCTAAGATTCACAACCTCAGTATTAAAATTTAGCTACACATATTGAAAACTAAAGAACAATTAATAAAAGTTGAATTCATCTTACAACAATATGGATTTCCAAGTTTTGATCACCCAAAAATCTCTCCCAATTTGAAAATAACCAAAAGCACTATTTTGCACTCTTAAATCTGACAAGTCTCCTTGCACATAACCCTAGAGAGGCTATTTATAGAGGCCCAAAAACCGAGGCGAACTGAAATAACTTCTGGCCGACTTTTCCGTCTACGATCGCATTCCTGTCGGATAACAGGAAT
Organism: Nicotiana obtusifolia; assembly: GCA_002018475.1. Lineage (NCBI taxonomy): Eukaryota > Viridiplantae > Streptophyta > Magnoliopsida > Solanales > Solanaceae > Nicotiana > Nicotiana obtusifolia. Next base: position 260,216 of record MCJB01011929.1, read on the forward strand.
GCGGTCCGCAGAATCGTCATCTTGTGTCGCAGACTTCACCAGGGCTTCTCCTTCCTCTCGCACTTCAGGATGCGGTCCGAAGAATGATTCTGCGATCGCAGAATGCGATCGCGATTCCCTTCTATTTTCCACCTCAAACTCTGTCTGTGTTTGCGATGAGAATGCAATTAGCATTTCCATTCTGCGGTCGCATTGTTGACAACATTCTTCCTTTAACTTCGGCTTGAAGTTCTACCCGACTTTGCGATCAAATTTCCAATTCTGCGACTCGCATATCCACTTTGCGGTCGCAGAATTGCTTCTGCTGTATTGTTGATCTCTTTTCTTGCCTTTGAATGGCTTTTGGACTGCTTTTCACGCTTTTGGGTTTCTTTCATCCATGTACTGAAATTACACGAAAACTAAGTAAATATCATGATAATTAGCAAGTGGAACAAGCATTTTCTAATCAAATAGTATCAATATGTGCCGAAATTTCCCGGCACATCAAACACCCCCAACTTAAGCTCTTGCTTGTCCTCAAGCAATGAACACAACACCACCCTAACTAATGCTATACCTATCAAATATAACGCAACGTTGACCAAGGACAGTGTTTGTTGATAACCTCGTAAGTATAACCATCTTTTACTGTATCCCCTTCGAATAATAAAAATGCTTCAAAGAACAACCAATCAATTAGTGAACTTTTGAGCCTCAGCAAAGTAACTAAATGCTACTTTCAGCTGAATCAACTTATGCTTTGACTCCAAGCTCAACTAGCTATCAACCTAGCAGTGTATGTGCCCTCACCAGAAAGAAAGTCCCATTCGCACAGTATTTGTCATAGAATAAATCAAGGGACAAAAGAGACCAAAAAAAACACTCTCTCTCCGAATAGAAGTTCAAGTGTCATCACCTACCATACCATAGGCTTGCCCTTATTTTAATTCATCACCTATTCATACGAACACTTTAGTTAAAGATCACATAAGGACTTTATAGGCTTGTAATGTTGGTTTAAGGAAGGGTAGGATATGAATTTAGATAATAGTGGCTACTTCCTCCTTGAACACTCATTACTCTCTTTCTCCTTCTAACCTTTTGTTCCTTTGCCTTAATTGGATTTACAATTCCACATTAAACCCTACTCACATACCCCTTTATTTTATTCTCAAGCTTCTGTATACCACTTACATTGACTATTTCTTTCCTTCTTTTGATTTCACACTTGTGGTATCTCTTTATTTATAAACTCTTTTTCTTTTTCTTTTTTCCGAAGCTTCATAGATTTACATGAGCTTTTGAGGTATGGAGTCTCATGATTTTACCCCTTTTCATTATTGCTCTCCCACCCCCAACTTAATCTTTTATCAATACTCTCAATGCTCAAGGAGGAATGGGTTAAAAAGGAGTCATTTTGATGAATGGATTCAGGTTATAATGCAGAGGCCTACAAAAAGGCTATAAGGCTCAAAATGGGGTACTAGTGATAGTTATAATGCACAGGTCGGCTGAAAGAGGCTAGAAAGGTTTTTGAACTACTCAAAGAAGGCCTAAGATCACTTCTCTAACTTAGCATACATATTATAGGCGACGAAGAACCAACCGGGAAAGTTCTAGATAGCAGCAATAAACACGAGAATTATCGAACAACGCTCACACACACCGGCACATCAACTGTTTGGTTAACATAGTTCACAACTTTGGAGTGCGCACTTGGTGACTCGGGGCTTCCCTTGTGTCTACAATCACAATTCTAAGTAGCCCTAGAGTTACTGAGCGAGCCTCAACTTCACTAGATTGATTTGTTTCCAGGGTTCCATACTTCACTTATGGTTTCATACTTGTTTGTTCACCTACGTACCATCCTGGTCAATGTACTTTATACTCAACAGCCTGGTTCTACTATTACACCTTTGAAAAAGAACCCGAAAAAAGAAAAAACAAGGGGATTTAATTTCTAACTATTTAATTATAACAACTACAACAACATATATACACAACTCATAAATCATCACTATCAACATATCGAATGCCACAAGTTCACAATTCAGTTAAAATAATTAAAATATACAGACCAACTGGAATATAAGGCTACCATCCCCAACTTAAACACATGCATTGTCCCCAATGCAATAAACAAAAAAGTAACGGACAAAAGGGGCTCCCTGGTGGCGCAATTGCACGAAGAGATTAGCCTATTGTGCTGCCGGTGCTGGTGGAGGAGAATGAGTCAGGTCCGAAACCGGTGGGGGAGCCGCTGAGCTGCTACTACCATCTCCCACCGAAGGAAATCTCCTGGCGGCCTTATCTATCAACGAGCGCTCAATGGCAGCTGCAATGTCTGCCTGCTCCTGTTCCTCCTCTGCTGTAGGTAGCACAATTTGTTTTCCTTTTTCCTGTGGAGGAGGGACTGCACCTGCATCAAGCTCTTCACTGGCGTCCTCGGAGTTGTCGTTTTCAGATTCAGATTCTGACATCCCTTTCGAGGTCTCATCATCAGTAGAGGCAATGCAAACTGGAGCAGCAGAAGGCTGAGACACTTTTGCAGTGGCCGGAGGTATGTCCGTCATTACTGTCGAAAAATCAAGGCCCAAATCAGTCTGGCCAGCACTCGGTTTACCCTCGTTGGGGAGGAATGAAGAGATGTCGAACTCTAGATTTTGCATTTTCTGAAGGTCTTTCTTTAGTTGCTTGACATCCTCCTGTAACTGGGGTATGCCGTCAACCCTTGATTCAAGCTTTGATATCCTTTCTCCGAATTCCAGTTGTTGTTGTAACAGTGGAGTCAAAGCTTGTTTTATCAGGGCAGGCAATGATTTCAAGAGCTGATCTAATTTGGAGTTTGTATGTTGCACAATTAAACCCATTCTTGAAAGTGCCGGCATGTGGGAGACTGATGGGCCTGTGGGAGTTGATGTTGCTGGTGCTTCAGTAACAGGGGGAGATGCAGGATCCTAAGGAGATAGGAGATTCCGCGCATCAATTTCCTCTATTGTGGTAGGTGCAGGGGCTGATGCCTCACTGATACGAGTGATATCAATATCTCTCGTAGATTCCCCAAGTCTGTCTTGGTGAGGGAGGAATGGGACATCCACCTCTTGGCAAAGTGTGGTGATCAGACTGGGGAAAGGGAGTGAGGTAGCCTGTTGAATCGTTCTGATGCCAATTTCCTGGAAGATGAGGCTTCCCACATCAATCGCAACCCCCTTCATTATGTAGGCAATGAGAAGTGCCTTCTCAATGCTAATTTCTTTTTCGTTTCTTGAGGGTACGAGATGGGAAGTGATGAAGCTGAGCCAATATTTGGCTTCCCGTGTGAGATCCTCTTTGTAAATTTTTCTCCCAGGATTTATCCAAGCTGGGACCCCCTTCGCAATAGTGGATGCTATCCATCCACGCTCATGCTCTCTGTTGGAGAACCTTGCATCATACTCTTCTGTGCTTGCTTTCCAGCTAGGGAAGAATAATTCGTTGATATGGTTGTTGTCACAGAACACAGCTTTCCCCCGCACTTGGACAATATCGGTAAATAGTCTGTTGCGTCTGTGATATGGTGATCGTGATGCTCCATATGACGCATAGAACTCCCGGACCATCGTCTCATTGTATTCCTTCTGGTCCGTAGTGAAGTACTCCCAGTTCCTCCTTTTAATGTTCTCCAAGATGTGAGGATAATATTCTGGGAGTCCATTCAAGCTTAACTTCTTCTCCGGTAGAATTCTCCTCTTTGCAAGCGCCTCCCGAAATAGAGTTCTAGAACCTTCAACTTCAAAACGAAGCTGAAGGACATCTCCCTTTTTTCTTCGTGCTTCGGCAGCTAAATCCACTTCCGGGAAGCAGTCCTCCTCTTCAGACTGGGAGGTGCTTGGTCTAACTGCATCTTTCTTTGCTCTTTTGGCTTGTTCAGATTGTTGAGTGGTTGAAGGCCTCTTTGCTCTTGAGTTCTTCTTAGACATGTCTGCATACATAGTAGATGTTAGTGGCAGTATCAATGTTTGATAAACAACCAAAAAGGAAAGATAAGCAATGATCTTTAAAAACTGCGGTGTGATCTGCGGTCGCAGAACAGGATCTGCGATCGCAGAACCACCGCATTTGTCATCCCTTTTTGAAAGAAAGTTGCTGAGTGTGTATGCGGTGAGTCTGCGGTTAGCAAACTAAGACTGCGATCGCAGACTTATCAATTCATCCTCTCTTATTTTGCCTACTGTTCTGGGGATGTATGCGGTGAGTATGTGGATCGCAGACCCAGTCTGCGATCGCAGACTCATCGCATAAGTCTTCTTCTTCAATAGCTAGGGTTTAGTTTCTGCGACCTAGATGCGCTCCATATTTTGAATATGTGGATCGCAAAATACTTTACATCCCCAATAATAAGCAACCCATTGATAAATTGAACCTAAAAGTTTGTTATCTTCCCAAAAAGATTTGAACTTTATCATGAAATAAACAAACCTAGGGTTTCAAAACCATAACTTGACATCTCAGAGGAAGTGTGCATACCTTGAAGTAGATGATTAGATGAAAGATATGTGAACTTTGCCGGATTTGGTATATTCCGATGAAAGGATGCCAGAATCTTTTGCTCTGTACTCGTCGGAAGTTTTGTTTGATAGTGATGAAATAGGTTTTTATTTTTATTTTCCTTTTTTATATGGTTAGGCTAAAGGGGAAAATAGCAAATTTGAGTTATTGAAGGAAACACGCACCTGATAGGTTAGGAACAAAAATGTGTACCGCATGATGAAATGCGAACCGCATCTCTTAATGAGTTATCGCATTCTTGGTCACATAATGAGCCAAATTCTCTGGACATGTCTGCGAAGGCAATGCGGTTCGCATAGTTGAAATGCGAACCGCAGAATGACTAACCCTTTTCCGCATTTTCAACTGAGATGTGGGCCAATTTCTCTGTGGCTGTCTGCGGTAGAAATGCGATTCGCAGAGTGCATATGCGATTGCATATTTATGAACTTCCTCGCATTTTGTTGCTTATGTTTTTGCTCAACTCCCTGTCTCACATTGCGACGCAAATGCGTTTCGCATATACGAAATGCGATGGCATTTGTTTCGCATTCTTCTCTGCGACAGTTTATGCAATTGTAATCACTTCTGCTCAACTTTTTGTTCACTTCTCAACTCCTGTATCTGAAAATAATCCTTCAACCCAAACTAAGGACACATGTAAATAACTAAGTAAAGAAAAAGAGAAAAAGAAAAGAAAAACAATTTAAACAACATAAAAATAACGAATACCACACATGGGTTGCCTCCCATGAAGTGCTTGATTTAACATCGTGGCACGACGATGCTAAGATGCATCTGCATTCAGTCGGTAGGCGGTACATTATCATCTTGTAAGGCCAGCTGCTCTATGACATGTTTTTCTCCACTTGTACCCAGATAGTGTTTCAGTCGCTGTCTGTTAACCTTGAAGGTTCGGAGTCCATCCTCCGATGCCAATTCGACAGCTCCAAACGGAGAGACATTTATAACCTTGAAAGGCCCCGACCATTTGGATTTCAACTTACCTGGAAATAGTTTTAGTCTTGAGTTGAATAACAACACAAGGTCTCCCACTTTGAAATCTCTCTTTAAGATCTTGGAATCATGAACGAACTTCATTCGTTCTTTATAGACCGCTGCACTCTCATAAGCATGGAATCTGAATTCCTCCATTTCATTCAATTGTGCTAGCCTTAAGGCTTCGGCCTCTGCCCAATCCATGTTTAATCTTTTTAACGCCCACAGAACTTTATGCTCGAGTTCAACGGGTAGATGACATGCTTTTCCGAAGACTAACCGATATGGGGATGTACCAATCGGAGTCTTATAAGCGGTACGATATGCCCA
>MCJB01011940.1:1058-54219 GCA_002018475.1 Nicotiana obtusifolia
CCCCCCCCCCCCACGAATTTTATGCATACAAAATACTGGGCTAATACCACGATTGTCAGTCATGGTCTATCCAATCGCCCGCTTATGCTCTCTAAGCACACGAAGTAGCTTTTCTTCCTGCAAAACAGATAATTCAGAGGATACAACAATAAGTAAATATTCATCAACACTCAAATAAGCATAATGAAGATGAGAGGGTAATGTCTTGAGTTCCAATTTAGGAGCTTCTTTGATAAACGGCTTGGGGGTGGCCCAGTCGGTCTATCTAGAGGCTCAAAATCGCCCCACGCTAGCCTACGCGCTACTTTGTGGCATTTTTTACATTTTGTCCCCTTTTTGCTTCAAATCACGCACCTTTGTCTCACATTGCCTCTGAATAATTCCTATAGATAAAAGTAGTACAAATTAGCACAATTATTATATTACACATCCAAAATCTACGAAACATGAGTAAAATGCGAGGCATTATCCATATAAATATACATATTTTAAGACGAATATCAACACCTCACACTTAGACTCTTGCTCGCCCTCAAGCAATGGAACTATAAACTACACCCCAACAATGTACATCTATACTAGGGAGGAGCAATTCAATTTTTCAATCATGCACTCTACCTTTGACTATAATCGATACCGACAATTAAGCATGAACATACAAAATTCACATTCTTCCCGTTTTAAACATGCCCAAGTTTAAACATTCAATTCAACTAATTTAGATAACCTACTTGTAACCACCCTATCGCAAGAGCCAACTCGTTACCACTAAGCACCCTCAATTCGCGCACTCACCCAACAAGAGAAGTTCATAACATTACCACTCCGTCATGAGATCAAATACCCTCACCAACAAACAAGAAAGTGAATACAAAAATAATTCACACGTTCAATTATGAATTTGAACATAAATTAAGGACATCACACAATTGAACAAAAGTTGCTCACTCTCATAATGAAGTCATGTGCATCTCGTGGTCGTACAATAAGCTTGCCCGTAGTGTATATCTCTACTAATCTAAGCTAGCCAAATCTAGGATCAATTATGACTTTATGGGTAATGTAGGCTAAGGGACGGGTATGATTAATTTAGGAATAGTGACTAACCCTCCTAAGCACTTTAATACACTACACTCGAGAATCGAGCACGTATTCTTCTCAACCAATTCACTCGCCACAAACCATACACAACATAGCCCTTTTTTTCTTCAATTAAGCACTTCTACATCCCCACTAGCACAAATTAGTAGGATTATGAGGTGTGTGTTTTTCTTCTTTTTGACTATCAACACTATTTGTCTAATTTTTTTGAAATTTTTTTTCTCTTTTTTTTTTCTACACACACTCCATATATTAAGGTTCATCAGCTAATGGTGTTTTACACAACTTTAGTGCACCTTATGGGCCCTTCCATGGTTCCATTCGAAAGCTACATCCCAAATATCTCACCTTACTTCTTTTAGCGCTTAAGTGCCTTCGAAAGTAAAGGTTCAACAAGCTCAATTTAGGAACAAAATAGGATACGACTTGTAGTGTGGGTGCCAAAGAAAAGGTCTATAGGCTCAAAGGGGCTAGCAATGAGAAAATTTTATTTGTAAGTAACAAGCACATCTATAATCAAGCAAGAAACGCCTACGTCATCTCCTAGACTAGCACAACTTAATGATTTCGCTTCAATTAACACACGGGGCAAGTTCTAAACTATACAGGATAGCTCAGAATTACAAAAATCCTCACACACACATTGCCCAAGACTCAATCAAGATGGTTCTGTTCAAAACTCAAGTCAAGCAAGCACATATAGTTGAGAAATTTTAAGCAATAATGCACTAGGTGACATACAAGCCAAACAACTAAGAAAATGCATCACAGAGTAGGCTATTTATATTACTTAGCAATCACAATTCAAATCAAATATAACAGAAAGACAGAGTGCATGCCATAGCCTAATCTTCCAGCACTAAACATGTCAACAGGTATCTCAGAGCCACTCAGTTTTCTTCTTTTCCTACTCCCAAAAAAATAAAAACAAAATACCCGGTTCAAGCTACACCCTTGGAGACGAACTAGCGTCCAAAGAAAAACCAAAGGATACTACCTAACTATTCTAAAAAAACAAAAGAAAATCTTTTTGGTGCATTTAATCGGACTTTAATCCCTCAAAAAAACTGTCCAAGAGATCCATCGTCGGAAAAAGTCCGAGCTTTTTCTGGTTTTTTTTCTGAAGAAACTAGACTCTGTCGACTACGAGTTCTAAAAGAAAAACTAATAAGAAAACAGTTTTATACAATTAAAGTTTAGAAAGTAGTTCCCCCACCCCACACTTATATTATGCATAGTCCCCAATGCATATAAGAATTCAGAACAAAGTAAGGTGAAAAGAAAAACTCCCTGCTAGTCGGACCCATGAAGGTCATACTCGGATCCTTCATCCTCAGAACGCCCACCTGCCGAAGCTCCGGGCTCATCATCATCCGCTCCCAGGGACACCAAAGCCATTGGCCTAGTGACATCAGCACCACTATCATACTCATCATCTAAGCCCTTGTGTGTGTTCTCATCCTCTGATGGGTGATTGGAACTGCTAGGCGCAGTCCCCCAACATTTAGTTTGAAGAACTGGATAGATCATTACATGGATGCATATCTTCCTCATCCGTCACGCCCAACTTGTTCATTATCGAATTCAGTGAGCATATAGATACTTGTTGAAGTTTTCATCTCACTCATTCCGGCGCAGCCTGGCTCAGCTTGGACGTAGACTCCAACAAAGAAGTAATTTCCATCAATCCCTTTGGTGCATCCACCACCTCATCATAACCGAGGTACTCAAACACCAGTTGGATACTGGTGGATGGCATACCACCCATAAGGCACATAGTTATGATACTGGTGGATGGCATCCTCCTGAACCAGATCCAATTGGGGCCATGGTCCCGATGGTGCCCTATTTGACCCGTCGGCAACCTGCTTCCCTTTGGCTTGCCGAGATGACCCTTCACCTTGCTTGCACTTTTTAGGAGGGGGAGCAGTAGTAGATGACTTCCCCACTCCTTTGCCTTTGTTAGCACCGTCACGAGCCATTGCAACCAACAACTCAATAAACATGAATGTGAGAATGAATAAAGAAATCCGCCTAAGGTCATCGTGAGAATCAAAGATGACCCCACATTTAAAACTAAAGGCTTTATATAATATACTCACAATAGTGGTTCAAAAGCGCACAAATGTTGCACCATAAGGCGATGGGTATTCAAGACTTCCCCATGCCACACAATTATAATGCACTTCTTATTCCACACCAATCAAATAGTCGATCATGGAAAAGTGACTTAGCCTTGCGCAAGCAACACTTGGTCCTCAATCTCTACAACTAATACACTACGCTAGCTAATTCTAACAAAGTGATACGACATATATAATACATGATATATGGTGTGGATAGTGTGGTTATGGCATGCGAACATTAAAGACAAGCTTCAGGTTATGTAAAACCACCCCAAACAGCCCACACAAAGCCCAACATCACATACAAATACACTCGGCTACTCAAGACTTCACCGGTGCACAATTTACTCTTTCAAGCATTTTATCAAAGACGTGGTGGGAATCAAGTGTGTGCAACCCAATTCAACAATGGTGGAAACTGGTAGCCCTCCCTAATTTTAAACGAATTTGAGGAAATTGTAGTTTACTACTCTGTAGAACAAATTCACAACTAATTTTTCACATAGAGACCACCCACCATAGCATTATAAGTTCTAAAATAAAATTAGGGGAAATTGGAGAGTGGGGCTCGTTTGGGATGGGGAGGGGTTACAACTCAAAGAAATCACAATATACAATAAAAGATAGAGGAAGAAGACACATACCTATGAGTTGGAGATGAAGGCAAGCAAGAGCAATGGAGAGAGAGAGAGAGAGAGAGAGAGAGAGAGAGAGAGAACAAGAAGCAAGTGAGGAGAGAGAGTGTGGTGAGAGACGCCTGTTAGAGAGAATGGGGAAATTGGGAGTTAGGTTTATTTTAATTATAGTGGGAATGGGTATGGGTAATGAGTATGGGTTAGAAAGTGAGAGCAAATGGGGGTACGAGTCGGTTTAATGGGTTATGGGTACAAAAATAAATAAATAATATATATACACACACACACACACATAAACTCACCTGCCCCCAGCCCAGCATGTCGTGCTAGGCCTAGCGTTGGGGGGATTTTTACTTCTATTTCTTCTGCCACAGACACTGTGGAGCGCTGCTGCTCTGAATTTTTGTTTTTTGAATAAACATGAATCCTCGCTCCTGTAAGTCCACGCGAAATTTCACCTAGAACCCGAATTTTTGTGGTGCCGAGGTAAGCTAATATGTTTGAGGATTGTACGTACGGACTTTTGGGTTTGCTCAGTACGTCGAGGAGTTGAAGGAAAAAGTTTGCAGAACATGGCAGTTCTGCAATCCACTATGCGACTGCAGAACCAGTTTGCGGGGGCCGCAGATCGGCCGCGGAATGAAGCAGAGCAAGATTTGCCAATTTTGAGGGCCATTATGCGGCCCATTATGTGGCCATAGGACCGTTATGCAGGCCGCAGATCCCACATGAGAAATTTTGCAAGAAGGTTTTGTGGTCCACTATGCAACCGCAGAATTGGTTTTGCGGACCGCAGACTTGTCATAGAGTGAAGCAGAAATGCCCGATTCTGAAGGGTCATTATGCGGTCCATTTTGCAGACCGCAGAAGTGTTATGCGGTCACATGTGCAACTGTAGAGTCACATCAGGGCTTCATTTTTCTAATTTTGTGATCGGACCCTATTTCTATATATAGTCGTTGAAACCCTTTTGTAAGGTAAAAACCTGATATTTAGAGAGAAGGGAGTGTCTAAAGTGAGAGGGGAAGTTCCTAAGGTTATTATTCATCAACTCTTGCTCAAAGTTGAAGAATTCACATGAAAAATTCACAAGGTCATCATCCAAGAGGTAAGGCTTCATACCCTAGTCTTCAATTTCGAGTTTGGGGTAGAAGGTGGATAAAGGGTGTGTGTAATTCTTAGGTGTGGGGGTGTTATCTATGCATACATGTACCAACAAAGTTATAGGAAGGTTGTCGAGCTAAAAAAAGGTAGATATAGGGTTGGGGATGAAGGAATCCACCAAAGGAGGACCTTGAAACCTTAATGCACACATAGTGTTTGATAAAATGCTCAAATGAGCTAGAACTATGAACTCCTTCCTAATTTGTGTTCAATTCTGCTATATCTCTAAATAGATCAAAGTGTCTAAGATTTTCGGAACATTGTAGTAATTTAAGGAAAGCTCAATGCGAGATATGTTGGCTAAACTTTTCTCTTAGAATTTAACCCCACAATATCCTTGTAAGTCCCAAGTGGTTCATTATAAATTGATTATTCCGAAATAGCCTTGTGTCAAAATATATATTTTCAATATGTATTCCAATGTTCTTGTTATGTTATATTCTATTTGAAAATCTGCTCGAAGCACGGGTTGCATATCTAAATGTTATAACTTCAAGTCGTGATTGAAATGAAAGCTATTATGCCAAATTGTGTAAGAAATCTCAATGTGTTTAACGTTCTTCTTTGCTTATATGTTGACTTAAAGTCTTGAATAGAAATACTTTGTTGTTGATGATCCTTAATGATGTTTGGAAGTGAAAGAGATGAACATGAAGTATGAAATACGGCCAACGTGCCAAGAGTGACATTGTGTAATGGACATCGGTTCCAATGAACTGAATGATATATAAAATATAATGAAATTATTTTCCAATACTATAAATAAATAAACACCCTGAGAGTATCGTTAGTCACCGAGAAGGGTAGGTTGAAATAACATAACCCCAAGACTACACGTGCCGGTGTAGGAGTGAATTGTGATTGTACCCCTTTCTTGGGATGAGATTGATGTGATAATAATATTCCCCTTTATTGGGATAAGATGATTTCCAGAAAGGGTGATGTTGATCCACACGGCATTGGGGTGAGACGGCCTAGTCGTTCGGGTCATGATCGGACGCCATGTCGCACACATGGTGGTGATTGTGCTTGAGATTATGATTGAAACAATGATTGAGACTGAGATAATGATTGTGATTGTGGTTGACGTCTTTGGGTGAGATAGACTAGCCGATCGGGCCATAATTGGACTCCGTGCTAAAATCACGGTGGTATATCGGTGCTAAGATCTCCCAACCTAAAATATGGAAATTTACTTGAAAACTTGTCCTGCTCCTAACTTGATGTTGTGGCATCGTTTGAGGATCTCATTGATTTTATAATTTTCCTTTCTTGTGTAATCATTCGTTCTATTGAGAGGGTGTTTGGTCATTCATACTAGTACTATTCCATATGTACTAACGTCCCTTTTGTCGGGGGCGCTACATCTTTGATGGATGCAAGTGGTTCCACAGAAGGCATCTTTGATCATTGATAGAGGTACACTTCTTCCCCGCTGACTTGGCGAGCCCCACTTCATATTAGGGTCGTCTATCTTTTGTTCCTTGTGTATTATATTTTGAGGTATAGCCGGGCCTTGTTGCCGGCACTATCATCGCACTCTTTTGTATCTATTAGAGGCTCCATAGATATAGCGTGGGTGGTATGTTAGTGTTGGGGAAGTCAAACTAGTAATGTTGTATTTGTATCACACGTTCCACTTCAAACTATGAAAGTGTATGTATTTTGAACTTATAAATGACGTAACTAATGATAAGGAATTGGTGTTATTCATATGATCCTCCTTGTTGTCTAATAAATGAAATGGATCTCCCCTTTATTCATGAATAAGTTTAGGTAGAAGGTATTGTACAAGCTTGCTCGGTCGGGGTATCTCGGTTGAGTGCTGGTCGCGCTCCCCGAGGTCAGGACGTGACAGCCCCCCCCCCAAAGCACTTTGTACACCCATTATACACATTCCACACCATTCCTACCTATGATTTCTATAACTACAACGAAAACAAGAAAAACTCTAATCTACTCTAACTAAAAATAAAAGACTAAACTACGAAAGAAGTAAACATTGGGTTGCGTCCCAACGAGAGCCTAATTTAACGTCGCGGCACGACGCAACACGTTCCCTCATACATCCACCAAGTCTATCAAAGTTTTGTGATGACGAATGATATCACCCCAATAGTGTTTCACTCTCTGCCCATTGACTAAAACTGTGTCATTGCTTTCGGGAACCCTTAGCTCAACAGCTCACCGTACTACTTCAAATAGACCCGACCATCTAGACTTTAGCTTCCCAAGAAACAGATTCAACCTTTAATTGAACAATAGAACAACTTGACTGGGTTCGAACTCATGATGCAAAATGAGTTTGTCATGCCAACTCTTTGTTTTCTCTTTATACAACTTCGCATTCTCATATGCGTGCAAGCGAAATTCTTCGAGCTCATTTAGTTGTGACATCCGTTATTCCCCAGCAAGATCCATATAAAAGTTGAGCTTCTTGATTGCCCAATATGCCTTGTGCGAAATCTCAAAAGGCAAGTGACAAGCCTTTCCATAAACCAACTTGTACAGTGAAGCATCAATAGATATTTGTATGCCGTGCGATATGCCCATAGAGCATCATTTAGCTTGCTAGCCCAAACCTTCCTACTTGCACTCACTGTCTTCTCCAAAATTTGTTTCACCTCCCTATTTGAGACCTCCACTTGACCACTATTTTACGGATGATAAGTAGTTGCAACCTTGTATCTTACTCCACAATTAGCTAGGAGGTTGCCCAATAGTTTGTTATAAAAGTGACTACCTCCATCACTGATCAAAGCATGCGGAGTTCCAAATCTCATGAAAATGTTTTTCTTCACAAAACTGACCACCACCTAGCATCATTCGTAGGCAAAGCCACAGCCTCAACCCACTTTGACACATATTCAACTGCAACCAAGATGTACCGATGACCATTTGATGTTGGAAACGGCCTCAAGTATGCCCTTCAATGGAATCTCATGCCTTCTCGAAATTGTACCCATCCTTTGGCGCCTATCATATCTTTTCACAAAAGCATGTTCATCCTTGAATAGCTTGGGCCAATAGAATCCCGACAGCAACACCTTTGCAGCCATTTTATCTCCACCATGGTGCCCCCATACGGTGATGCATGACAATCATGCAAAATTGCTTCCATCTCATCCTCATGAACACATCAGCACACCAACTGATCTGCATAATGCTTAAAAAAGAATGGCTCATCCTATAGATAAAGTCTAACATCATGCATGAATTTTCTCTTACCATCCGGTGACAACTCTAACGTAGTCACCCCACTTACAATGAAGTTCACATAGTCAGCATACCATAGGTTTGTGCCAATTGTGATGGCTAGTAATTGCCCATCAGGAAAACTTTCCTAAATTTTGCCCCTTCCTCAACATGTGCGCGAGTTTCAAGCACGACAAATGGTCTGCTACCTGATTTTATTTCCCTTTTTGATCTTTGATTTCCACATCAAATTCCCGCAAAAGAAGAACCTAACGAATTAGTCTAGGTTTAGCATCATTTTTCTCAAACAAATACCCGATGGCTGCATGGTTTGTGTAGACGATGACTTTAATTCCAACTATATAGGCCCTAAATTTGTCAAATGCTCATACTACAGCTAGCAACTCTTTTTCTATGACTGTGTAATTTATCTGAGATGGGTTTAGTTTTTCTAGCATAGTATATAGAGTGGAACACTTTATTTTCTTCGGGCCCAATACGGCCCCAATTGTCGTGTAACTGGCATCACACATCAACTCAAAAGGCTCTCTTCAGTCTGGGGCGGTGATAATTGGTGTAGTCACCAATCTATTTTTCAACTCCTCGTACGCCTTCAAGCAATGCTCATCAAATTTGAAAGGTGTATTCTTCTCAAGAAACCTGCACAAGGGAGCAGAAATCTTAAAGAAATCTTTAATGAATCGATGATAGAAACCTCTATGTCCCAAGAAGCTACTAATTCCATTGACAGAGATTGGAGGTGGTAATTTTCCAATTGCATCCACTTTTGCCTTATTATAACGAACCAGCCGGTCGTTTTGAGCATTTGCATTCCGTTCCGCTATTTGAAGTCTTGAGCAGAATCATATGATGTATTATGACTTGTGTGAATCATCGGTTTTGGCTTTCAGGTTATTCAGAATTGATTTGGAAGAATGGTTTTGAACTAAGAGTAGTGGTCAGACCGACGATGTTGTATGGCGCTGAGTGTTGGCCCGTCAAGATTGCTCTTGTACAGAAGATGAAGGTAGCAGAGATTAAGATGTTGAGATGGATGTGCGGGCACACCAAGTTAGATAGGATTAGAAATGAGGTTATTTGCGACAAGTAATGTGTGCACCCTATTGAAGACAAGATGCAAGAAGCGCAGCTTAGGTGGTTTGGTCATGTGAGGAGGAGGAGCATAGACGCCCCGGTGAGGAGGTGTGAGAGGTTGACATTGGAGGGCCTACGGAGAGTAGAGGTAGACCAAACCAGAGGTGGGAGAGGTGATTAGGCAAGACGTGGCGCGGCTTCAGCTGACCCAGTACATGACCCTTGATAGGAAGGTATAGAGGTCGAGGATTAGGGCAGTAGAGTAGGTAGTATTGAGCGTTCATAATAGTAGTATTGGCACGCAGTCTCGCTTTTTGTTAGTAGTAGGTTTTTATGACTAACCGTTTTTTTCTTTCATTGTTGATCACCTTACTATCTTAGTATTTTTATTCTACTTTTATATTGTATTTTGGTGTTGTCCCTTCTTGTTTATATTTTCATTAATGTTGTGCTAAGGTTTTCTTGAGCCGAGGGTCTATTAGAAACAGCCTCTCTATCCTCACAAGGTAGGGGTAAGGTCTGTGTACACACTACCCTCCCCAGACCCCATGTTGTGGGATAATATTGGGTCTGTTGTTGTTGTTGTTCTCAACTAAGAAACTTTAAGTTGGAAGAGTTGACTAAGTTTGAATTTTTAGAATTTGACCTCGAATCAGAGTTTTGATGGTTCTGCTAGGTTCATATAGGGATTTTGGACTCGAGTGTATGCCCGAATTTGCACTTGCATATTTCTAGAAGGTTTTGGCACTAGTTGGCGAAAGTTAGAAATTTGAATTGGAATGTTCATAAGTTTGACCTAGAGTTGAACTTTATGATTTCGGATTCGGATGGGGTTCGGGAACTTGAATAGCTTCTTTATGTCATTTGGGACTTGTGCGTAAAATTTGAGTTCATTCCGAGTTGATTTGATATGTTTCGGCACGAGTTTTGGAAGTTGAAAGATTGAAATTTCATTATATTTGATTTGAGGTGCAATTCTTCATTTCAATATTGTTATGCGTGATTTGAGGCCTCGAGTAGGTCTTTGTCATCTTATGGGACTTGTTGGAATGTTCGGATGTGGTCCCGAAGGGCTCGGGTGTGTTTCAAATTGATTTCGGACCATTTTTTCTTCATACTGCATTGTTGGTTTCTGCCGAAGTCTGGTGCATCAAATGGTCTTCGCGATCGCGAAGTAGGTGACGCGATCGCGTAGAGGAAAATTGGAGCTGGACAGTTTCTTAATCGTGGTCGTGATTGGAGGGTCGTGATCGCGTAGCTTGGTGTTGGATACTGTACGCATTCGCATAGTGGAGACCATGTTCGCATAGAGCTGAGACGGGAAGCTGGGAGCTGGAAATTCTTCAGCGTGTTCACGTAAGATGGGGTGCGTTTTCAAAGTGTGGGCGCCCGTGTGCTTCGCATTGGCATGATTTAATTCACAATCGCGTAGCATATTTTTTGAGGCAGTGTAGTTTGTTGTTCGTGATCGCGAAGGTTGTTCCGCGATCGCATAAGAGTATTTTTTTGGGATAGTGTATTTTCCTTCTTCGTGATCGCAATGTTATTTCCGCGATCGCGATTCATTGATTCGCCTAGTGATTATAAGTACTCTATTTTTGGGGGTTTCAGGCATTTTTGCATATTTGGAGCTATGGAGCTCGAATTGAGACGATTTTTTAAGTGATTTTCACCATATGATTGGGGTAAGTATTCTCTACTCAGTTTTGATTTAATTTTATGAATCTATCTTTGTTTTTGGCATTTGATTGAGGATTTCAAGAGAGAAATTGGAAATTTTATCTAAAGTTTCATAGAGTGAATTTTTGAGTTTTGAATGTCGATTCGGAGTCTGATTTGAGTAAAATTACTATGATAGGACTCGTAACTGAATGGATTATCGAATTTTGTGAGTTTTGTCAGGTTCCGAGGTGCGGGCTCGGGTTTGATTTTTTGGTTGACTTGGGGCTTTTGATTAAAGATTCAACCTTTATCGATTGGGTTTGTTTCCTTTGGCATTGTTTGATGTGCTTGAGTTGCTTTTGGCTAGTTTCGAGCCGTTCGGAGGTCGGTACGCGCGGGATGGCAATTTTCGAGTATCCTTTGGCTTGCTCGGTATTGGAAATTCTACTTGTTCGAGGTAAGTAACACTTTTAAACATGGTGCTAAGGGTATGAATCCCTGAACAAACGTGTTATGTGTTTAGTGTTGAGGTGAGGCACATGCTAGGTGAAGGGCGTGAGGGCGTGCACCGTGTGAATTATGACTCGAATGATTCTTTGGTACCGTGTAATATTCTATCTTGTTTTTATACATGAAATTCATACATGCTAGAATAATTCAGCCATGATCCATGTTAGAAATCATGTTTAGGCTATGTACTTATTCTGTTGGGACCCACTGAGGTCATTTTTGTTTTTGAGCTATTTGCTTAAAATGTAATTACATACTCCGTCATATTCATTCATTTGCATACAATATCTTAGTATCTGTTATCATCATTGTCACATGCCGCAGCAAGTGTTATTGATTCATGATGGGATCGGGTTGTACGCTAGAGTGGATATTAATGATTTATGTGTGGATTGAGTTGCACGCCGCAACATGCCTTATGGCTATATGTGGATCGGTTTGCAGGCCGAAATAGGCCTTATGGCTATATGTGGATCGGGTTGCACTCTGCAAAAGGCCTTATGGCTATATATGGATCGAGTTGCACGCCGCAACATGCCTTATGACTATATGTGGATCAGGTTGCACGCCACAGCAGGCCTTATAGGCTTTATTACTATTGATGGGATCGAGATGTGCACCGCAGCAAGCACCGGACAATGTTGAGTAACTGAGTGTGCTGAGAAATTGAGCAATGATGAGTGGGAGTGCGAGACAGTGAGATTGAGTACTCTGAGAGTGTGAGTACATGATTTCATCACTGTGATGCATTGCATTGAAATGTATACTTGACATACAGGCATAGAGATGTATTTCCTCAAGCTACATGGTATTGTGACATTCATGACTTGACATGCACATTGACATGTAGACATAGAGATGTAATTTCCTCATGCAATCTTTGATTGAAATATTTTATCCGTTGTTGAAAGTTTTTGGGTAAAATCACAGATTTCTAACTTATTCATATTTTGATGATTTCGGTGAAAGATTTGGGATTTACTGTTATACTTGAAAAGCATGCTTATTTTTCCGCAACTGTGATCGAGCTGAGCATCATATCTTTGAGTTGTTTCTTGTACTACATTTATTATATTGTTATGAGTTGTTGTTGGATTTTAGTGTCGGGCCCTGACCGTTGTCCAAGCTCGTCACTACTTTTAACGTAAGGTTCGGGTTGTTAATTATTGAGTACATGGGGTCGGTTATATTCATACTACACTTTTGCAACTTGCGTGCAAATTTTTTATGCTAATGTTGTTGTGTATGGCAGAAGCTGGCATTGAAGACCTACTTGCGTTTCGGTCATATAATTGTTGTCACATCATGTTATCATTGTTTGGGATTTTTGGCATGAGATTTGTGAGCCCGAGAGACTGGAGAGATTGATGACTGAGCTGAGGCTGAGGGCCGGATTGTGAGTGATGTTGATGGGATCGGGCTACACGCTGCAGCAAGTGTTATTGATTCAATATGGGATCGGGCTGTATGCCGCAACGGGTATTAGTGATTGATATGTGGATCGAGTTGCACACCGCAACATGTCGTATGGCTATATGTGGATCGGGTTGCAGGCCGCAACAGGCCTTATGGCTATATGTGGATTGGGTTGCACGCCTCAACATGCCTTGTGGCTATATGTGTATCGGGTTGCACACCACATCAGGCCTTATAGGCTTTATTACTATTGATGGGATCGGGCTGTGTGCGACAGCAGGCGCCGGACAATGCTGAGTGACTGAGTGTGCTGAGGGGTTGAGCGTGATGAGTAGGAGTGTGAAACAGTGAGATTAAGTACTCTGAGAGTGTGAGTACATGAGTTCATCACTGTGATGCATTGAATTGACATGTATACTTAATATGCAGGCATAGAGATGCATTTCTTCACGCTACACGGTATTGTGACATTCGTGACTTCACATGCACATTGAAATATAGGCATAGAGATGTACTTTTCTCATGCAATCTGAGATTGAAATATTTTATCAGTTGTTGAAAGATTTTGGGAAAAATCACAGATTTCTGACTTATTCACATTTTGGTAATTTCGGTGAAAGATTTGGGATTTACAGTTATACTTGAAAAACATGCCTATTTTTCCGTACCTGTGATGGAGCTGAGCATCATACCTTTGAGTTGTTTCTTGTACTACTTTTATTATATTGTTGTGAGTTGTTGTTGGATATTATTGTCAGACCCTGACCGTTGTCCAAGCTCGTCACTGCTTTCAATGTAAGGTTAGGGTTGTTACTTATTTAGTACATGGGGTCAATTGTACTCATACTACACTTCTGCACCTTGCGTGCAGATTTTTTATGCTAATGTTGTTGTGTATGGCGAGAGCTAGCATTGATGACGTACCTGCGTTCCGGCCACAGCTGCCTTTTGTTCTTGGTAGCTTTAGAATTATTAATATGTTCATGTATATTTCAAATAGATAATGTATTTATTTCATACTTGCTTTGTAAACTCTGAATCTTAGAAGATCATAATTTGTACTACCAGTCCTAGGGAATTCTTTGTATAAAAGCACAGTTGTATTATCACTAATTCTCTTAATGAATCTCATTGGAATTAGTTTATTGTTAAATGGCTTATCTAGCGGGTTGGGTTAGGTGTCATCGCGGCTAGTCGGATTTTGGGTCGTGACAAGTTGGTATCAGAGCTCTAGGTTCATATGTTCTGCGAATCATGAGCAAGTGTCTAGTAGAGTCTTGCGGATCGGTATGATGACATCCATACCTATCTTCGAGAGGCTAGAGGGAATTTAGGATAAACCTCCCATCTTTCTTTCCTTATCGTGCGGTATTAATTCAGCCTGAAACGTATCTCTTTGATGTTTGTTCAACTTACTCGTATGCACATGTGAGCGCTCGGTATCAGTTGTACACCCACGGTTTGTGATTTTGTGGATGAGGTGCGAGAAGTGTTTTCTCCATTTGGTGATGGGCTAGTCTGGAGGACTTGAGGCCAGGTTTAGACCGCATCTTAGGCTCGGGAATTTCAGTTGTGTGAGCATATGCTTTGGACTTATATGCCCAGTAGTGTCCCTATGAATGGGATTTATGGCTCGGTGAGTGGTTGTATGGCTAAATGATGAGTATGGTGTGACTGTGGGATGTGTTCATATGGTTTGAATGTGACGAGAAGAGTTCTCTTAAGATGTAAAAAGGTTTATTGGGTGCTTGATTTCTGTCTTAACATGACGTACAGTCTCGAGTCATGAGTGTGTTGAAGGATCTTTCATGTTGTTTAATTGTGGAACCAATTAGGTTCTCATGTCTTGTTGATGAGTTCAGAATTAGGAAGATTAAGTAATTGCGTATTAGTTGTGGCTGTAAGAGGGTATAAAGAGATGTCAGTTTGAGGCAAAGCATGTGGGTTATCACCTAGGAGCAATCCATTGATGTGTGATCCCTATGTTGTTGTGTGAAGGCTTTTCTTTTCTACCAGTGGGTATATGTGTTGAGATTTGAGTTTGGATTGGTTGAGAAAGTTTACCTGGCCGTCACGAGGATGAATGCGAGCTTAGCAGAAGATTTGAGGTATTATGTGGTTTGTGTCACAAGATCTTGTGAAGGATTTAGTTGAATCTCATTGTGGTATTATGGCAGTAATAGAGCATGGGTGTGTGAGTTATCGAGTGTTTTGATCTATGGATTTGAGCCAAGTAGGGGTGTCTGCTATCGACGATTTTATTGCATGGTTATGTGCTGTATTGGTTTTGATTTGAGGCATACTTGTGGATCGGTTATGACTTGTTCAGGCTGGTATTGAGGATG
The DNA here is from genome assembly GCA_002018475.1 of Nicotiana obtusifolia. Lineage (NCBI taxonomy): Eukaryota > Viridiplantae > Streptophyta > Magnoliopsida > Solanales > Solanaceae > Nicotiana > Nicotiana obtusifolia. The sequence goes on from MCJB01011940.1 coordinate 16,308, forward strand.
ACTTAAGCAGGGAAATTTCTAGATACATGGTGTATCACACTTAGTGGGTATGTGAGAATCATGGAATGATTTGAACTGTTATTCGTGAAGGATGTAATGCACATGCAGTAGGAATTTACTCAGTTGATTAGAGGTGTGGATTACTTCTTTGGGTGTTGTAGTGCTAATGGGGCGCATGTCGTTCGGCCCATTGGGCGGTGCAATTGAGGTTCGAGCAGAGTGGATGACTCTCGAGAAGGTTCTACTAGATTCAAGATTTATATGTAGCAATTCAGAATTTTTCAGATTTATATATGGATAGAATCTGAGATTTGCATCAGATGGTGTCTGGACTTGCAATATTCTGTATCACGATGGATTCTACATTTAAGTATCAAGAAGGTGAAAGAAACGACTTTGGATTCACAAGAGGTCTCTTCAGAGTGGGTGTCTTAGTTGTGGTACTTTTGGGGTGCTTAAGAGGGAATACAATGGCTTATGGGCCTTAGGGCGGTGTGATTTCATGCTAGGATCTCTTGTTGTAAGCTTTGGGTAAGGATCATGGTGTTCTAGCAAGGAGAAGTGTCAACTTGAGGGTAATTAGGAAGGAACTCGGAGAAATAGGACACCTTGGTAGTAGGTTGGATCAGCACGGTAATGGTTATGATCGATTCTTTGTGTACTTATGAAGTGATGAGTCTCTATATGCGTTTTGTGGCAATACTCTTGGGTTTTGCGACTTGAGTGGCTTGGTGGAGTTAGAGAGATTCATTTATGATGGCTTGGTTATGTGCAAATGGGTTTTGAAGAGTTCTCAATGGTTTCTACCACGGTTTGAGATGGATACTTCCTATCGGTGTGGGGAGCATGTTGCATATTGTGATTTTCTACTAGATTAGATCAAATGGAAGGTTTCTGGCTGATCGGGTATGTATTCTGCTGGTGACTCAGAGTCGATTATGAGATTCTCACGCTTTTCATTTGATGGCATGATAGATGCGATGCGTTGTGTGGGATTGAGATTTGCATGTGCAAGGTCACAGTTCAGTTTTGAAGGGAAGGTCCTAAATTCTTAAACAACATAGACCGTTTCAGGTGACTAGATGGAAGCTCTTACTACGTATTGCTTGCGAAGGGTGCGCATTTCAGAAGGTGCATTGTGTTTTGACTTACGGATGCTTTATTAGTATTGCAGTACTGGCGATCGACTGCTGGTATATGGATTTTTGCTATGTGGCATGGAAGAATTATAGGAGTATTTCTCGTGAGGGTGATTATGTATGATAGATGTGTTAGTCATTCGAGTGGCGGAGTTGGATTAGTTATGGTGATTCATGTGTTCTATGGATTTGGAGACTGGGAGTCCTCCGAAGTAGATTGTTCGGGGTTGCAGACTGTGAAGATGTGGCTAAAGTTAGCTAAATGGTAGTACATGCTATGGTTAGGTCATTGTGGACTTTTAGAGGGCTATTTATCCATTTAGGATGACCAGGGTTGATTTGGGGGCCCATTGGTAGGCCCGAGGAGGATGTGTATTCTACAGACGGTCGGGTTTGTTGACTCGGCATCATTATATTGGAAAGGTATGTCATTCGGTTAGAGTTGAGCTTGTTTTTGTTTTGATATGTACTATGTGTTACTCTTCTATGCTACGAGGGGTTCTAATTTGTTGGATATATGCACACATGTTGTGGTTCTGTTTGGGCCTTGTAGCGGAATTTGAGCGAGATGGTTATTAGGGTGTTGAATGGTTGATTGCACGTTGGTTATGCTCTTTCCGGGCTGTAGTATAGAGTGTTATTCACCTCTCCATGGTTATGGTCAGGCACTTCATGTACTTGATATCGATTTGCATGTTGTTGTTGATTTGAGCATTGTGGCTTGAGTGTATTTCATGGGATCGGTGTTTGGATGGGGTTACGCATTACTACAGAGTTGTGTTGGGATATGATCTTTTGTGTTAGATTCGTGTCTTTTGGTTCTACTAGGTATGGTGGGTTCGTAGCATTACAGTTATGGTGGTGCTGGCTGAGCTTGCGGGACAATTCTCTCATTTGAGCCATTTTCTGTGTTGAATGCATTTGAATTGTTGCTTATTGGTGCACGGGTTGCACGGTTTGTGGCTTTAGGTTCTATTATTGTGGCATATCGATATAATGGTTGTGTTTGATGAGATGAGGTCATTGGACCTAGGATGGGTGCTATCGGATTTGATTGCGGTATATATTTGAAGGATAATATCACTGATCGGCTTAGAAATTGGCTATAGTTCTTATCGAAGAAGGGAGAGCTCCATGACTTATTAATCTAATGAGTGGTTATCAGTTTCTACGTGTTTCTTTAATCATCGGCGGTGTATGAAGGTTTTGAATGAGGTTTTATTCGAGATGAGGTTTATTACCAGTATTGGGTTTGTTTTTAGCAGCTACTGTCGTCAGAAGTTATTGCTGTGAGCATCTGAGTTATGTGGTATATCATGTGATTGCATCTTGGACTATGGATATGGCTTGATACAGCTTGTTCAGACTATTACAATGTGTAGATGCGAGATTCGAATCTTGTAAGGAATTCAGGATGTTGGAAATTGAGTACTAAGGCTTACGGGTTAAGGTTGAACTAAGGATCTTCAGTTATGTTGTGTCGTCGGGCTTATATGTATCGGGGTGACGTGGGATCACCCCCGGGCATGTGCACAGTAGGGTTACACGGCGATTTGATGGCTTTGAAACGACCCTTGGCGCGTTCAAGGACGAACATATGTTTAAGTGGGGGAGAATGCAACACCCCAGCCGGTCGTTTTGAGCATTTGCATTTTGTTCAGCTATTTGAAGTCTTGAGCAGCATCGTATGAGGTATTATGACTTGTTTGAATCGTCGGTATCTTTCAGGTTATTCAGAATTGATTTGGAAGAATGATTCTCAACTAAGAAACTTTAAGTTTAAAGAGTTGACCAAGTTTGTCTTTTGAGAATTTGACTCGGATCGGAGTTTTGATGGTTTCGTTAGGTCTAAATGGTGATTTTGGACCCGTGCATATGCCCGGAATTGCATTCGGATATTTCTAGAAGGTTTCAGCACTAATTGGCGAAAGATGGAAATTTGAAGGTTTGGAATGTTCATAAGTTTGACCGATAGTTGACTTTGATGATTTCGGATTCGGATTGTGGTTCCGGGAATTGAATGTCACGCCCCGACCTCGGGGAGAGCGACCGGCGCACAACTGAGATACCCCGGTCAGGCAAGCCTACTTAATGCCTTCTACCCAACCTTACCCATGAATAGACAGAAGATATATTCCATCAATTAGACCATGTGAAGACTATGTGAGCAACACCAATTCATTACCATTAGTTACTTAATTTATAATTCGCAAAAATACATTACATACATTCATAGTTTTAAGTGGAAGATGTGATACATACGATATTCTAGTTTGACATTCCCAAAACTAAGATATAACCTACACTATGTCTACGGAGCCTCTAAGTACAATAGAAGAGTAGTATGGAAGTGCCGATGACAAAGCCCCGACTTTACCTCAAAACACAAAGTACAACATCAAGTGACATCGGGCCTGGAATAGAGTAGGACTCACCAAAACCTTCTAAATAGAAATTCTCTGCTAACAAGAATCAAAGTTGCATCCAGACGAACCACCTGTATCCATTAAAGATGCAGCGCCCCCAGAAAAATGGACGTTGGTACATATGGAATAGTACTAGTAAGTAAGGCTAAATGGCCTCCCAAAGAATTAAGTAATAGTACAAGGAGAAACAACCTACCATCAATGAGAGCCTCAAATAATATAAAAGCATCAAGTTAAGGAGAAAATAACTATTTCTAAGTAAATGTCATTAGTTTTAAGTTGGGAGATCATCAGCACCGATAAACCACCATGCTTTTAGCACGGCATCCGATCTCAACCTGATCGGCTAAGCCATCTCACCCCGAGAGATCCAATCACAATACCACTGTGCTTTTAGCATGGAGTCCAATCTCAGCCCAATCGGCTAAGTCGTCTCACCCCGAGACATCCACCCACAACACCACCTTGTGTGCAGCATGGCGTCGGATCTCAGCCCGATCGGCTAAGCCGTCTCCCCACATGTGCCATGTGAGTCGACATCCGATCCAAAGTTAGAAACACTCTCATCCCAATCAAGGGGAATAATCTCAACACCTCAATTCCATCCTATTTAGGGGAAACAATCTCAACACATCAGTACGAGGATTTACCCTCAATCACACCTACACCGGCACGTGTAGTTTTAGGGTTAGGTTGTTTCAACCTATCCCACCTCGATGACTAACGATACTCCCAAAAATAATTTTTTTTTTTTTGCTTTGCACACAAAGGAAACATAAATACAAATACATTCACCTCATAACCATTCACATCATATATAGCTTCATTAGTACTTTCTACCACTCACAATATTATTATTTCATTTGCTCTCTTGGCCATACATATGATTCCCCATTCATGGCTCGGTGGACGTATCTCATATTCCACACTTTCATTTCTTTACTTTCAAGGTTTATCATCATAAATATCAACATATAGAATATTCTGGAAATCATAACTCTAGGTCCAGTAGTAATGAAGGATTTAAACACAATGGGAATACTTACAAAGCATAGTATGATGATTTACGATTGAAACAGGGGTTCAAATTATATGCATTAGTTAAAACAACCACATTTGGATACGACCTGAGTACATAAGCTTTTAGGCAACTCCATTTTCAAAGTCAATTTGGAACAGCTGAATCGAGGCTCATTTCATAATATTTCACACATCAACTCATCCCATTGACACTATTGGCCACAAGTATAATTTTCATTCTTGACACGGTGGCCACACTTTATATCTCCAACCCACTTCTTTCGCTTTCAAGTATCTTTGTAGATTATCAACAACAAGGCAATTTCACATCAACACTTTAACTATACAAATGAGAAATTAAGAGTTTGAAGCACATTGAGTGACTCTTCCACAATTAGGCGTACTATCTTACAATTGGAACGTGACTTTTAAATCACAAAACTTTTAAAACATTGGTCGTACTAAATTACATTCTCGGAGGGAATCCTGATATGATGGGAACATTTGGAACATATTTTGAGTACATATATATTTCAACACAACTATTGTTTTAGAAAAATCAAATTTATTAGGAAGCACTCGGAACATGAGACATAAGAGATTGAGCCAATCATAATCGCAACTTACGTGGACACCGAGGGATTCGATTCTAAGATAGAGGTTTAGCCAACATACCTTTCTTGAGATTTTATTAAGTTACTACAACGTCCCAACACCTCTAGCAATATCAATCTATAGGAAGTTAGGGAAATTTATAGGAAGATAGCAAAAATTGGATAATAATTAGAAGGATTCTCATGTTGTAACTCTCTTAGGAATTTTGTCAAACACTTATTATGCAAAATTGACTACAAAGCTCTACAATTTTAATCACTTTCTCCCTCAACCAAGTTCAATAAGAAACTACCCAAAATAGTTCAATAATCCCACATACTACCACCTATTGTAACATGCAAGGCCTATCTCCAACTGCATAACCTACATAAACCCACAACAATTGCATGAAGGTTTTAGGACAAGGTCTTACCCGGATAGATGATGGCCTAGTGAGTCATTCCCTTGAATCTTCAAGATTGGGCAAGGATTTGATGATCATAGAGCTTGGGGATCCTTCCTCTCTCTCTAAAGCAACTCCCTCTCTCTAAAATATGTGTTTTACCCAGCAAAAATAACCCCAAAGTTGTTTTATTAGAAATGGGGTCGAGTTATAAGAAAAATAAAGATAGATCCTTTGAAGTCAGCTCGGCGGTCGCAGAATGGACCGCAGAACAGATATGCGGCCCGCAAAATGGACCGCGAAATCAACCACCAATAACTAGGCTGCACAGAACAAGTCTGCGGCAAGGTCTGCAGTCCATAAACCAATTATGCAACCGCAAAATGGACCACATAACCACCCAAAAAAATTCTTCATGCCAAATATACAACGAAAGTGCGGACCATGAAATGGATATGCGATCGCATAATGGACCGCAAAGCGACCTCCAAATCTAACCATTTTTTTACTCAACTTCGAGATGGATATGCGGTCCGTGGAATGGTTCTGCGATCGCGAAATTGACTGTTGAATCGCCTTCTTTTGCAAAACGTTTCCATCAACTCCTTAGTGCATTCTTCTACCCAAAAAGTTCGTGTCGCGGCTTCGAACACATTTTCCTACCTCGGCACCACAAAACCTTACATTCCTTGTCGGAAATTTACAGGGCCTAAATTGGAATAACTTCTTTATGTCATTTGGGACTTGTGCGCAAAGTTTGAGTTTATTCCGAGTTGATTTGAAATGGTTCGGTATGAGTTTGGTAGTTGAAAGATTCAAAGTTCATTATATTTGATTTGAGGTGTGATTCATCAATTCGATGTTGTTATGCATGATTTGAGGCCTCGATTAGGTTCATGTGATGTTATGGGACTTGTTGGAATGATCGAACGTGGTCCCGAGGGGCTCGGGTGTGTTTCGGATTGATTTCAGACCATTTTTCTTCATATTGCACTTCTGGTTTCTGCTGAAGTCTGGTGTACCAAATGGACTTTGCCATCGCGAAGTAGGTGATGAGATCGCGTAGGGGAAAATTGGAGTTGGGCCTATTCTTAATCTCAGTCATGATTGGAGGTTTGCGATCGCGTAGCTTGATGTTGGATACTATAGGCATTCGCATAGTAGAGGTCGCGTTCACATAGAGCTGAGGCGGGAAGCTGGGAGCTGGAAATTCTTCAATGCGATCACATAAGATGGGACATGTTTGCGAAGTGTGGGTGCTTGAGTGCTTCGCTTTCGCATGATTTAGTTCGCGATCGCATAGCGTATTTGTGGAGGCAGTGTAGTTTGTTCTTCGCGATCGCGAAGGTTGTTCCGCGATCGCATAAGAGTATTTTCTAGGGAAGTACATTTTCCTTCTTTGCAATCGCGATGTTATTTCCGTGATCGCGATTCATTGATTCGCCCAGTGATTATAAGTATTCTATTTTCGGGGGTTTCTACCATTTTTGTATATTTGGAGCTATGGAGCTCGAATTGAGGCGATTTTTGAAGCGACTTTCACCATATGGATTGGGGTAAGTGTTCTCAACTCGATTTTAATTTTATTTCATGAATCTATCTAAATTTTTTGTATTTGATTGAGGATATCAAGAGAGAAATTTGGAGGTTCTGTCTAAAGTTTTATAGAGTGAATTTTTGAGTTTTGAACGTCGATTCGGAGGCGGATTTGAGTGAAACTAGTATGATTGGACGCATAATTAAATGGGTTGACAGATTTTGTGAGTTTTCTTGGGTTCCGAGGTGCGTGACCAGGTTTGAATTTTTTGTTGACATTGGAGGTTTTAATTAAAGATTCGACCATTATCGATTAGGTTTGTTTCCTTTGGCACTGTTTGATGTTCTTGAGTTGCTTTTGGCTAGTTTCGAGCCATTTGGAGGTTGGTACATGCGGAGTGGAATTTTTGGAGTATCGTTTGGCTTCCTCGGTATTGGAATTCAGCATGTTAAAGATAAGTACACTTCTAAACTTGGTGCTGAGGGTATGAATCCCTGAACATACGTGTTATGTGTTTGGTGTTGAGATGATGCACATGCTCGGTCACGGACGTGTGGGCGTGCACCATGTGAATTATGACTCGGATGATTCTTTGGTACCGTGTAGTATTCTATCTTATTTTTATCCATGAAATTCCTACGTGCTAGAATAATTGAGCAATGATACATGCTAGAAATCATGTTTAGGCTATGTACTTATTCTATTTGGACCCACTGAGGTCATTTTTGTTGTTGAGCTATTTTCTTAAAATGTAATTACAGACTCAGTCATATTCATTCATTTGCATATCATATCTCAATCTCTGTTATCATCGTTTTCACATCATGTTATCATTTTTGGGGCTGTTTGGCATAATATTTGTGAGCCCGATAGACTAGAGTGATTGATGACTAAGCTGAGGCTGAGGGCCGAATTGTTAGGTGATGTTGATAGGATCTGGCTGCACGCTGTAGCAAGTGTTATTGATTCATGATGGGATCGTATTGTACGCCACAGTGGATATTAGTAATTTATATGTGGATCGGGTTGCACGCCGCAACATGCCTTATGGCTATATGTGGATCGGGTTGCAGGCCACAAAAGGCCTTATGGCTATATGTGGATCGGGTCGCACTCTGCAAAACGCCTTATGGCTATATGTGGATCGGGTTGCATGCCGCAACATGCCTTACGGCTATATGTGGATCGGGTCGCATGCCGCAGCAGGCCTTATAGGCTTTATTACTATTGATGGGATCGGGCTGTGCGCTGCAGCAGGCACCGGACAATGCTGAGTGACTGAGTGTGCTGAGGGATTGAGCATGATGAGTGGGAGTGTGAGAAAGTGAGATTGATTACTCTAAGAGTGTGAGTACATGAGTTCATCACTGTGATGCATTGCATTGAAATGTATATTTGACATACAGGCATAGAGATGCATTTCCTCATGCTACACAGTATTGTGACATTCATGACTTCACATGCACATTGACATGTAGGCATAGAGATTTACTTTCCTCATGCAATCTGAGATTGAAATATTTTATCCGTTGTTGAAAGTTTTTGGGAAAAATGACAGATTTCTGACTTATTCATATTTTGATGATTTCGGTGAAAGATTTGGGATTTACTGTTATGCTTGAAAAGCATGCCTATTTTTCCGTAGCTGTGATCGAGATGAGCATCATATCTTTGAGTTGTTTCTTGTACTACTTTTATTATATTGTTTTGAGTTGTTCTTGGATTTTGGGGTCGGATCCTAACCGTTGTCAAAGCTCGTCACTGCTTTCAACCTAAGGTTAGGGTTGTTACTTATTGAGTACATGTGTTGGTTGTACTCATACTACACTTCTACACCTTGCGTGCAGATTTCTGATGCTAATATTGCTATGTTTGGTAGGAGCTGTCATCAAAGACGTACCTGCGTTCCGGTCACAGTTACCTTTTGTTCTTGGTAGCTTAGAATTATTAATCTATTCATGTCTATTTCAAACAGATGATGTATTTATTTCATACTAGCTTTGTAAACTCTGAATCTTAGAAACTCATGATTTGTACTACCAGTCCTTGGGAATTCTTTGTATAAAAGCACAGTTGTATTATCATTACTTCTCTTAATGATTCTCATTGGAAATGGTTTATTGTTAATTGGCTTACCTAGCGGGTTAAGTTAGGTGCCATCACGACTAGTCAGATTTTGGGTCATGACAAGTTGGTATCAAAGCTCTAGATTCATAGGTTCTACAAATCATGAGCAAGTGCCTAGTAGAGTCTTACGGATTGGTATAATGACGTCCATACCTATCTTCGAGAGGCTACAGGGCATTTAGGGATTAACCTCCCATCTTTCTTTCCTTATCATGCGGTACTGATTCAGCCTGAAGCGTATCTCTTTGAATTTCTTACACTCACCCGTATGCGCAGGTTGAGCGCTTGGTATCAGTTGTACACCCACGGCTTGTGATTTATCGACGATTAGAAGGATTCTCATGGTGTAACACTCTTAGGAATTTTGTCAAATACCTATTATGTAAAATTGACTACAAAGCGCAATAATTGTAATCGCTTCCTCCCTCAACCAAGTTCAACAAGAAACTACCCAAAATAGTTCAATAATCCCACATACTACCACCTATTGTCACATGAAAGGCCTATATTCAACTCCACAACCTGCTTAAACCCATAACAATTGCATGAAGGTTATAGGACAAGGTCTTACCCGGATAGATGATGGCCTAGTGATTGATTCCCTTGAATCTTCAAGATTGAGCAAGGATTTGATGATCATAGAGCTTGCGGATCCTTCCTCTATCTCTAAAGCACTCTCCTCTCTCTAAAATATGTGTTTTACCCCGCCAAAATAACCCCAAAATCATTTTATAAGAAATGAGATCGGGTTATAAAAAAAGAAAAATGGATCCTCCGAACTCAATTCTACGGTCGCAGAATGGACCACAGAACAGATATGTGGCCCGTAAAGTGGACCGCAAAATCAACCTCTAATAACTAGGCTGCACTGAACAAGTCTGCAGCCAGATCTACGGTCCGTAGACCAATTTTGCTGCTGCAGAATGCACTACAAAATTACCCAATAAAATTCTCCATGCCAAATCTGCGACAGAAGTGCGGAACGCAAAATGAATATGCGATCGTAGAATTGACCACAAAATGACCTTCAAAGTCCAACTATTTCTCTGCTCAACTCCGCAATGGATATGCGGTCTGTGGAATGATTCTGTGGTTGCAAAATTGGTCCCCGAATCGTCTTCTTCGAAAAAAATATATCCATCAACTCCTCAGTGCATTCTTCAACACAAAAAGTTCGCGCCGCGGCTTCGAACACATTTTCCTACCTCGGCACCATAGAACCTTATATTCCTTGCCAGAATTTTAGTTCATTCCGAGTTGATTTGATATGTTTCAACATGAATTTTAGAAGTTGAACGATTCAAAGTTCATTATATTTGATTTTAGGTTCTATTCGTCGTTTCGATGTCATTATGCGTGATTTGAGGCCTCGAGTAGGTCCGTATCATGTTATGGGACTTGTTGGAATGTTCGGATGTGGTTCCGAGGGGCTCGGGCGTGTTTCGGATTGATTTCAGACCATTTTTTCTTTATATTGCATTACTAGTTTCTGCTGAAGTCGGGTGCACCAAATCGTCTTTGCGATCGCAAAGTAGGTGATGCGATCGCGTAAGGAAAATCGGAGTTGCGCCGTTTCTTAATCGTGATTGCGATTGGAGGGCTGCGATCGCCTAGCTTGGTGTTGGATATTATACGCGTTCGCATAGTGGAGGTCGCGTTCGCGTAGAGCTGAGGCGGGAAGCTGGGAGCTGGAAATTCTTTAACGCGTTCGCGTAAGATGGGACGCGTTCGCGAAGTGTGGCCGCCTATATGCTTCGTGTTCGCATGATTAAATTCATGATTGCGTAGCGTATTTGTGGAGGCAGTGTAGTTTGTTCTTCGCGATCGCAAAGATTGTTTCCCGATCACATAAGAGTATTTTCCTTGGCAATGCATTTTCCTTCTTCGCGATCGCGATGTTATTTCTACGATCGCGATTCATTGATTCACCTAGTGATTATAAGTACTTTATTTTCGGGGGTTTCAGCCATTTTTGCATATTTGGAGCTATGGAGCTTGGAGTGAGACGATTTTTGAAGCGATTTTCACCATATGGATTATGGGTAAGTGTTCTCTACTCGATTTAATTTTATTTCATGAATCTATCTTTATTTTTTTATTTGATTGAGGATTTCAAGAGAGAAATTGGGGGGTTTTGTCTAAAGTTTCATAAAGTGAAATTTTGAGTTTTGAACGTAGATTCGGAGTCGGATTTGAGTGAAACTAGTATGATTAGACTTGTAATTGAATGGGTTGTCGGATTTTGTGAGTTTTGTCGGGTTCCGAGGTGCGGGCTCAGGTTTGACTTTTTGGTTGACTTTGGGGCTTTTGATTAAGGATTCGACCTTTATCGATTAGGTTTGTTCCCTTTGGCATTGTTTACAGTTCTTGCGTTGCTTTTGGCTAGTTTCGAGCCGTTTGAAAGTTGGTACATGCGGGATGGCATTTCAGGAGTATCGTTTGGGTTCCTCCTTGGTATTGGAATTCGGCTTATTAAAGATAAGTAACACTTCTAAACTTGGTGCTGAGGGTATGAATCCCTGAACATACATGTTATGTGTTTGGTGTTGAGGTGATGCACATGCTAGGTCACAGGCGTCTGGGGGTGCATCGTGTGAATTATGACTCGGATGATTCTTTGGAACCGTGTAGTATCCTATCTTGTTTTTATCCATGAAATTCCCACGTTTCGTGTTAGATATCATATTAATGCTATGTACTTATTCTGTTGGGACCCACTGAGATTATTTTTGTTGTTCAACTATTTTCTTAAATTGTAATTACATACTTAGTCATATTCATTCATTTGCATATCATGTCTTAGTCTATGTTATCATCGTTGTCACATCATGTTATCATTGTTTGGGCTGTTTGGCATGAGATTGTGAGCCCGAGAGACTCGAGAGATTGATGACCGAGCTGAGGCTGAGGGCCGGATTGTGAGTGATGTTGATGGGATCAGGTTGTACGACGCAGCAAGTGTTATTGATTCATGATGGGATCGGGATGCACGCCGCAGTAGGTATTAGTGATTTATATGTGGATCGGGTTGCATGCCGTAACATGCCTTATGGACATATGTGGATCGGTTTGCAAGCCGCAACAGGCCTTATGGCTATATGTGGATTGGGATGCACGTCGCAGCAGGCCTTATAAGCTTTATTACTATTGACGGGATCGGGCTATATGCCACAGCAGGCATCGGACAATGCTGAGTGACCGAGTGTGCTGAGGGATTGAGCATGATGAGAGGGAGTGCGAGACAATGAAATTGAGTACTCTAAGAGTGTGAGTACATGAGTTCATTACTGTAATGCATTGCATTGACATGTATACTTGACATACAGGCATAGAGATGCATTTCCTCATGCTACACGGTATTGTGACATTGATGACTTAACATGCACATTGACATGTAGGTATAAAGATGTACTTTCCTCAAGCAATCTGAGATTGAAATATTTATCCGTTGTTGAATGTTTTTGGAAAAAATCACAGCTTTTTGACTTATTAACATTTTGGTAATTTCGGTGAAAGATTTGGGATTTATTATTATACTTGAAAAGCATGGCTATTTTTCCGTAACTGTGATCGAGCTAAGCATCATATCTTTGAGTTGTTTCTTTTACTACTTTTATTATATTATTAGTAGTTGTTGTTGGATTTTGGTACCGGACCCTGACCGTTGTCCAAGCTCGTCACTGTTTTAAATCTAAGGTTAGGTTTGTTACTTATTGAGTACATGGGTCGGTTGTACTCATACTACAGTTCTGCACCTTGCGTGCAGATGTTTTATGTTGATTTTGTTGTGTAAGGCCGGAGCTGGCATTAATGACATGCCTGTGTTCCGATCATAGCTGCCTTTTGTTCTTGGTAGCTTTATAATTATTAATCTGTTCATGTATATTTCAAACAGATGATGTATTTATTTCATTCCAACTTTGTAAACTCTGAATCTTAGAAGCTCATGATTTGTACTACTAGTCCTTGGGAATTTTTTGTATAAAAGCACAGTTGTATTATCATTACTTCTCTTAATGAATCTCAATACAATTGGTTTATTATTAATTGGCCTACCTGGCAAGTTAGGTTAGGTGCCATCACGGCTAGTCGGATTTTTGGCGGTGACACTTATCCACCTCCAACCCTTCTTTGGACACCTTGTTCCCGAGTACAATTCCTTCTCGTACCATAAAATGTTCTCCCAGTTCAGTACTAAGTTCGTCTCTTCACACCTGGTAAGCACTTTACTCAAATTTGTTAAGCATTCATCAAAAGATGGTTCGAAGACCGAAAAATCATCCATAAATACTCAACAAAGTTTTCTACCATATCAGTGAAGATCGCCATCATGCACCATTGAAAAGTCGCAGGTGCATTGCACAACCCAAATGGCATTCGCTTAAAAGCATAGGTGTCATAAGGACAAGTGAAAGTGGTCGTTTTTTGGTCCTCTTGTGCAACTAATATATGGTTATAGCCGGAATACCCATCCAGGAAATAATAATAGTCTTGTCGGCCGACCTATCTACATTTGATCAATAAAGGCAAGGGGGAAGTGATCCTTTCTAGTAGCATTATTCAGTTTCCGGTAGTCAATGCAAATTCTCCAACCTCTGACGGTCCTAGTTGCAATTAATTCATTATTATTATTTATGACCACCGTCATTCCACCCTTTTTAGGCATACATTGTACTGGACTTATCTACTTGCTATCAGAGATGGGAAAGATAATACCTGCATTAAGACACTTTATGACTTCCTTTCTTACCACTTCCTTCATGACTGGATTCAAGTGGCGTTGGTGTTCCACACTCGATTTGAGCCCATCCTCCACGAGAATTGTATGCATATAAAATGCTAGGATAATACCACAAATGTCAGCCATGGTCCATCCAATTGCCCGCTTGTGCTCTCTAAGCACACGAAGTAGCTTTTCTTCCTGCAAAACTGATAACTCAGAGGATACAACAACAGGTAAAGTTTCATCAACACCCAAATAAGCATAAATGAAGATGAGAGGGTAATGGCATGAGTTCCAATTTAGGAATTTCTTCGATAGACGACTTGGGGGGTGGCCCAGTCGGTCTATCTAGAGGCTCAAAATCGATCATTTCTTTGATATAAGCACATGCATCCAAATGATGCACCATCTCCTTCACCTCATCATCCAAGTCAATGTTGTCAAACAACATAAGTACTTTCTCTAGAGAGTCATCCATATATGCACCCACATCATTTTTTTCTTCTTCTTTTTCAATCACAAATATCATATCTAGATCCTCACAGTGACTTGGGAGCTGAATTGCCTTGTACACATTAAAGACTGCTTTCACATTATCAACCAGAAGAATCATTTTTCCTTCACGAAAATTTATCACAGCATCAGCGGTGGCTAAGAGTGGTCGTCTCAAGATGATGGGGACGTGTTCATCATTTTCATAGTCCAGTATAATGAAATCTGATTGAAGAATAAATTGCCCAAATTGTAGTAGCATATCTTCTATCACCCCATCGGGATGGACAATAGATCTATCAGCAAGCCGCAACATGATTGTGGTCGGCCTTGGGGCTCCCAACCCCAATTAACTGAATATTGAAAGAGGCATCAAATTTATGCTAGCCCCCAAATCACAAAGTGTTCGTCCAACATCTACCTCACCAATTCGAACCGATATGGTGAAGCACCCTGGATTCTTCAACTTTTGCGGCAACTTTCTTTGAATTCTTGAGGTTCACTCTTCAGTAAGTTCCACTGTCTCAAACTCTGTCAACCTTCTTTTGTTAGCCACAATATCTTTGATGTACTTAGCATATTTTGGGATTTCACATAGCACATCAACCAATGGTAGATTCAATTGTATTTGGCTCAGCATATCAAGAAATTTGTTGAACATCGTGTCATCACTTTTCTTATTCAATCTTTGTGGGAAGGGAGGTGGTGGCCTTGCAATCGGAGTCTTTTCACTTTCTTCAGTTTCTTTATCAGTTTCCACCATAGTTTTGGGGACCAGATCACCCTTAGGAGTGACTTTTTATTTATTTCTTTTTGGTACTTCTAATTCATTGACATTCCTTAAAGTTAGAACATTTACTTGAGGATTATTAGCTGTATCACTTGGAAGGGCCCCTGTAGGTCGAGTATTTTGTTGTGCAGTCAATTACCCAATTTGCCTCTCTATATTTCGAAATCCAGTCCTCAATTATTGATTGTCTGTTCGAAGTTGTTGGTTGTCAATTTACAGCTTTTTCATCATATTATTAGTGTTTTCTTCTACCTGTTGATGTGGCTTTTGAGGATGATTATAGTTTCCTTGAGGCCTGTATTGATTTTGATTGGTCTGGTTCCCACCCATGAGAAATTCCGGTGATTCCTCCAGTTGGGATTATAGGTTTTCCCATATTGATTATTCTGGTTCATTGAACCTCTATCTTGCTGGCCCACATAATAAATAGGTTCAGGATTCACCAGACATTGGTCACTTGAGTGGCCATCTCCACAAATTTCACAACATATGGCCATCCTCTGAACCTACTGCATTTGATGCCAATGACCCATTGCCATCTTAGACACTTGGTTAGTTAGCTTAGAAATTTTTGCTCGCATGGCTGACACCTCATATAGTTCGAGTGTACCTAATGCTTTGTGTTTTATCATCCTTCTTGGTTCACCCTCACCCAGTCAATTATAATCATCTGTAGTGAAACTCTTTAATAGAGTCTGAATCTCACTGTATGGCTTTTGCATGCAACTTCCTCCACAAGCTAATTCTAGATTTAATTTGGAGGTGTCGCCCAACCCATCCACAAAGATATGTCCCAACACCTCATCATTTTGACAATGATGTGGGCAGTTTCTGAGTAGTTTCTTGTATCTTTCCCATGCTTGACGAAGAGTCTCAGCATTTCGTTGTTGAAACCTGGCTCCTCAACGACTTTGTTTTCTTTGTGGCAAAAAATTTGAGTAAGAATTTTCGTGCTAGATCATCCCAAGTGTGGATCGAGTTCACGGGCTCTTTTTTTAACCATTTCTTAGCTTCCTCTAGCAATGAAAAGGGAAACAATGCCAGTCTGACGTAGTCCTTGAAAACATTTGGATAATTATAGGTATCCGTAATTTCCAGAAAGTTCTAAATGTGCCGCTGTGGATCTTCACGAGATAGACCCACATACTGCCCTGTGGACTGAATCAGTTGTACCATGTACTATTTGAGCTCAAAGTGACCCGTGATGTCAGGCTTCATGATAGCCTGAGTCATATTAGCAAGATTAGGCCTTGCGGCCTCTATCACTGGTCGATGTTCATTCTACGCCATCTCGATTGGCTGTGGTTGGATTACGATGCCCAACTCTACAATTTCTACTCTTGCTTCTACCTCCCTCCTTAACATGTGGAATAGTCTTTCGGGTTCATGATCAAAAGACGGAAGATTGTGCAGACTGTTACTTCTTCTTAGTATTCAATGTGAACACCTGTAGAGTCATAATAGCAAAACAAATCAAATCTCAAAGAAAAGTAAATAAATGCTTATTTCAAACAAGTAGCTAATTTTTAAATCCCCGGCAACGGTGCCAAAAAGTTGTTGAGTCCAAACGCACACGCAAGTATACGCGGTCGACAAGTAATAAAGTTGTAAGAAAGAATCGTTCCCACGAGGATTTTATGATCAACTTTTGTCTAATCCAAGCTACTTATAAAATTAATGCTCAAGTGAGTGCAAAGAAAATGATTGTGATTTTTGTAACTAAATTACTATGAACCAATAAGCAAGCAAGAAAATAAGATCGCAAGTAAAGCAAACAACCACTTAGAAAGAATTCAATGAGATGCGGATATTCCGGGGTTATGGGATTCACGTCTCTCCTATTGTATTTTTTTGGTTGATGTAATCTAAGACTATATGTCTATAGAATCAAAGTTGACAAGAATGCATGCGTATTTCCGACAACAATAACCAAGTAAGGCAACTAGAATATTTCTATCCTAATCGCGAATCTGTTTTCTTATGCCCGAATTCAAGAACTTACTCTATCCAATCTTATATGCAGTCTATAGTTCCCACTTTTGAGTTCAACTATAAATTCATAGATAGTACTCTATTTTTAGCTACGCAATAGAATAGTTAAGTGCAAAATTGAATAAACAAATTAATATGATAAAGTCAAGCAACACAATCAACCGTCAAATTACAATAGTCAAACAAAACCCATAACCCCAGAATAGTGAGTTTCTTAGCCACTCATGTTCATAACAATAATCAAAGTATCATTTTTAAACATAAAAGCTATGGATATATGATGGAAGAATCGACGAATTCCTTGCTTGCGAGTGCTTTGTACTTGTGTTTTTCTCTCAAAGTGGTGTCTCCCCCCTTCCAAAATAGGTTTAGACTTACTTTTATATGAATTGGGAGCGTCTTGGGTCGAAATAACCAAGTCCCGGGCGAAATAGGACAAGTTCCCGTCACCAGCGGCCAGGGTAGCGTGGAGCGCTAGTCCTGGCGCTGGAAAATTTTATGGCCTGATTTCTGCGCCGCAAGTAGCGCCCCACGCTAGCCTGGGCGCTACTTTAATTTATGGCATTTTTTTCATTCGTCCCCTTTTTGCTTCAAATCACGCACTTTCGTCCCACATTGCCTCTGTATGATTCCCACACATAAAAATACCATGAATTAGCACAAATTATTACATTACACATCTGAAATCTACAAAACATGAGTAAAATACGAGGCAATATGCATATAAATATACACACTTTAATCCGAATATCATGAGATATGTGGGGGAACTGGGAACCTATAATCCTTCCCCTAATATTTCGCCAACCCGTAACCCCCATTAATACTGCATCTTCGCATGTTACTTTGAGAATATATAATCGGTCAATGAGTTATACCAAATCCCGCTTTATTCGAGATTGATTGATTTCTCTCTTTTCTGTACTCATATGTCTTCACAAGAAGTCTTCTGTGTTGACTTATAAATGATTATGGTACGAACAGTACCGATATAAAATAACTCAACTTGATTGATTGGGACTCATCTTTTCCACGATCTTCTATTATTCTTGACACATGTCGAGATTTGATTAATTTACATGGTGAGTCTATTTTATACCAGTGCAACTTTCTCCATAATCTCTCACAATACTTAAAGTTGATGTTGACTTAATAAATTATGTCCTAATAAAAATTCGTTAAATATTACTTCCAACAGTTGCTTTAAATTGATTTAGCTTAAACTGAAAATTTACAATTTTTCTTATCTAAATAAGTAAAACCTCAGAAGAGGAGTACGTATATTTTATTTTTTTAATAGTTATCAATATCTCTTAGAGATTCCAATAAGATTGTCTCACAAGGCTGGTTATTGTGGTCCTTACAAAGTGTGTTGCTTTGCACTTTAGTGCAGAAAGACTTGACTATCTTTTTATTATTTAAATTAAAGTATTTATTAGTTTCCAAGTAACTGTACAAAACCAAGGGCATACAACCAGTTTAAACCCTTCTTAGAACATACCCTATGACACTATCAGCCTTCTTTACAAAACAACCTATAAAGAACAAACAAAATCAAACAATTTTCTGTTCCTCCTAACCTTGATGCATATAATAGTCCTCAAGTTATGCAGTATTGTCTCTCTGCCTGTAGCTCTATTTTGATACTCGAGTGTTCCTTTCAAGTCATATATCATAGATAGCAGCAACAAAATAAACCTTAAGCAAAGTATCTAGTGCAGCTCTTCCTGAGTGCATTTATTTTAAAGAGTATAGGGTGGTTAGTATCTGTGGATACAAACAAATTAATAATTCAAGAAACCAAGATATTTTCTGTCACACCAACACTTATAGGACGGTTAGTACATGCAAAAATCTAAGCCAAACTATTTTCTTATCTTGTGGTTTGAAAGTATCACAGCTAACTCTATAAAAAGGGCCTGATTCATTGTCGTTGGTTTTTTCCTTATTTATCACTCATTTGAAATAGGGACACCCAATAAAAGCATGTTTTGGGGTCAATTCGTGACAGGTAGGACACAATTGCAACTGCCAAGCAATCACCAAACACTTGGGCCATCCATCAATACAGGGCAATGAATTACTTAAAAGGTTTTGATATCAACCACCACCATATACAAAAAATTATATGTAAATATATTTAACAATATAATAAGTGAAAGTTTCGTCATGTTTCGTCGTCCAAGGGCAGTATGGTAAACATCTCTAACGTGTCATTCTGACACTCCAACTTTTCATGTGTTAATGGTAGATATAGCAAAAGCACTAATACCCCCTCATTCTCTTCTTCCTTCTCTTTCGCTTTGATTCTCTTCTTAGCTTTTTGTACTTTCCGCTATTGTCATTTCCTATCAGCTTTTCGTTTTCACTCTGTAGGTTTCTCTGCTGAGTATTTCTGTGTTTTTTCTTTTTAATTTAGTTAGTTATTTGTTTGTAATCGGCTTTTCGTTTTCCTTTTGGGTTTCTCTGTTTTTCTGATGAAAGTTCTAGTTTTAGTGTTTTAATCATGTCTGTCTGTTCAGATAAATCTTTAATTAAAACATTCGTTTTGCTTTTTTTATGTTCTTTATTTTTTTAATTTATTTTTATGAAAGTGGTACAACTGTCGAGGTTAATCTCAAAGCACATAATCAACTACATCGTAAAAATTTTGAATAAAAGACTACGTGTCTACGTGGTAAAAAAGTGAAAATCAAAAAACTCCAAATAGTTTGAGTAAGTAACCTTGAACTATTGTTGGCACAATATTAGATGATCGAACTGCACAAAGCCTAAAAAGATAATACTAAAATGTGTATGAATTGGATCCAACATGATTTTATACTGTGAACATGTAATGTTGTGGAGCGAGAAAGGAGCTGATGGATCCTGTGCAATTTTAATTTTGTGAATATGTGACACTCAATAGCAATATACGAGTTGTTGGGTCTTAATTTAACATGCTTTGAGAAACTCGCTCATTAAGGGATAAAAGGTTATGCCACATAAAGAATGAAGACTATCTACTTCATTTCCTGTATTTGACAGGGGAGCTTAATGTGATAAATAATGGAAGATCTCTCGAGAAGGATGAACATTGAATGATAAGAAATAGCTTTAACAACACATTTTATGGAGTCACGAGCACAGTTTCAATATTTTTGTCGGCGCAATTGTGGTCACTTTTACATAGTTTTCCCGTTTTCGTGCTCTTTCAGCAAGAAACGGCAGAATTCTTCCGTGGCATTTCTAGTGGCAGTGTCATGATAATCCTTTGTTTCTTTCAAGGTGAAAGAATGGTGGTTGGATGAAGAGGAAGGTGGGGGTGGAAGAGGAAGTAGGGGAGGAGGTAAAATGGGATAGGTGTGATCTGGTTGCATGTCATGTCGTATCCACTTCAATATTACGTCAGGCCACGTAGGATAATGTTGTCACAGTAGAGGAACCTAACGAGAGAGAAATTTTTGTGTACCACTCTATAATGTCGTGGGCAATAGCGAACCAGTAATTTAACCAAGTGTATAAATGAATATTTTCGAATAATAAAAGGGTATTTTGACCCTTTACCATTTTAATTATGTTAAGAAGGAAAAAAGAAAAGTTAGTATTTGGAAGTAACAACTTGCATCATACAAAGGAGAGTCTCAACTCCCCATGTGGAATCAACACTTTATTACTGGAATGCGAATTTTCGACCAACTTTCTACATTCTCTTCATTGGTATTAAATATAATTGTAAGTTCATGATTTCAGACATGAGATTAAATTTTCAATTAAGAAAATTAGAGAAATGATTAATAACTAATTAGAAGGGAAAATTGGGAATAATTTACTTTTTAGATAGCGTGTCTGTTATTTGAAGGACAAATTGAGTAAAATGGAGTATTTTGTCTAGATATCCTAGATAGTACAAAATGTTATCCTTTTTATCATATGTACTTTTAGTTCAAGTTTCAATACCCTCTAATTTGGATATTCATATTTAATGTAGTATATTTTTGTGGCCCAAGACTAAAAACTATATTCATTAATCTCAAAAAAAAATCGTGAAATAATACACCAAAGAAGTCAGAGATAGCGGGGAGGAAATTTTCATCTGGTAGAGATTCTTTTGTTGAAGAATAACAATGGAGTTGTTATAAATAGAGTTGTATTTTAGGAGAATGTCAATCTTTTAGAGAGTTTGTTATTTTGTGGCTAAGAAAAATTTTATCTATAAATAGAGGGGTTTTCTCCCATTGTAATTCATCTCAAAATCAATAGGATCTCTCTTTTTTTCTTTGCAATATTCTTCTTTTATTTATTATTTTATTTCACGTTATCAGCACGAGACTCTATCGTCTCAGAAGCTCTTTAAAAAGATTAAGGTATAATTTTTTTCTCTTTTAACTATGACGGAATATTATGAAATAAAAGCTTGTTGCCCTTAAAATTTCGGCAAGAACTATATCTCATGGGTTTTGGATGCTGAAATTCATTTATATACGATGGGTCTTGGAGACACTATTAAAGATTAAAGTAAAGAATCTACCAAAGATTATGCGAAGGCTTTGATTTTCTTGCGCTATCACCTTGATGAAGGGTTGAAAATAAAATATCTCACGATTAAATATCCAGTTGTTTTGTGGAATTGCTTAAAGGAAAGATGAAAACTTAAAATTGGTCTAGAGATTTAATTTGTTATGAATCTGTCACTCTGGACGGTTCCATAAACTGATAACCTAACCATGGAAAGCCATTACAAATTCAATATCATTCTTGGAATGAATATTTTTAAGATTCTGCACTGGACTCTTATCAATCCCAACTTCACTTTCACTAGTAAATGGAGTTTAATTTTCTTCCATACCTGTGTTGAATATATATTGACAGAAGCGTAAAATTATCTAGTGGTTTAACATCATAATTTTTCAGTGAAGGTATAAGTGCATATGTTGACAGCATATTGAACTACTAACGATTTTCGCCTGTTTGCACATAGCAAACCTTGAGTAGTGTTTTCATGTTTGGTTAAGACTCCACTAGTTCCCAATTGTAGTATTGTTTTGGTAATCTATATCAATTGAAGATTTTCCAAAAGTACTACTACCATATTAGGAATCAAGAAAAAGCAATAAGCAGCCAACTAATTTCTTTACTCGTTTTACAATCCAGTCATACATGCTTACTTATTCTGATTAATGGTGATTGATGTACCGTGTGATATTATGAAGTGGCCTCTTCATTTCCCATGCTAAAGGAATTTCATATTTGTACTATCTTGTATATTAAGAAATAATAAGTTATGTATAGGAACTTAACAAAATAAATTATACTCGTTTCAGTGTATATAAAAATCCATTTTGTGACATCAGTATCTTCCACAATTTGACCTTGGCATGATGAAACTAATGATGCATGAGATTTAATTATGTATTGTTGATTCGTATAATTAGTCAGAAGACTAAGCAAATACGGATATCTCTCAAAGCAAACTTGAATCAAAGTTCAACTGTGAAAATATTTGTTTAATTGATTCATGTACGACACATACAATATTCAAAGAGAAAAAATATTTCTCTCATTTAAGTATGTGTAAGGCAGATGTGCTCTAATTTTTTGCAGTAATAATTTAATTGAAGGCCGTGTAAAAGCTACTATAACTTTGCCTAGAGGAACAATACTTATAATAGATATGCAATATTCTTCTTCAAGTCCAGAAAGAACTTGTTGAGTTTTAAAGATATTCGCCGAAATGGATATCATATTGAGACAATAGATGAGAATAATCTTGAATATCTCATCATTACCAAGAATGTCTCTATCCAGAAAAGGGTTGTTGAGAAGTTTCCACCATTGTCTTGTGGTCTGTATGGATAAGAATTAGTGCAATTGAGGCACATTCTGTCGTAAACCAAAAAGGTACTGATTCCAATTCTTTTGTATTTTGGCATGATCGATTGAGACATCCTAGATCAATTATAATGAGACGAATTATAAAAAACTCAAATAGGCATCCATTAAAGAATTTAAAGATTCTTTTAAATAATTAATTTTCTTGCACTTCTTATTATCAAGGCAAGTTAATTATTAGACAATCACCAACAAATGTTGGAATTGAGTCTATTGCGTTTTTGGTATGTATACAAGGATATTTGTGGACCTATTCACCTACCTAGTGGGTCATTTAGATATTTTATGGTCCTAATAGATGCATCTTCTAGATTGACTCATGTGTGACTATTGTCATCACGCAACCAGGCGTTTGTAAAATTAATGGCACAAATAATTTGATTACGGGCACAATTCCCCGATAATCCGATTAAGTCTATTGGACTTGATAATGCTGCTGAGTTTTTATCCCAAGCATTTAATGATTATTGCTTATCAATTAGGATAAAAGTGAAATATTCTGTAGCTCATGTTTACAGTCAAAATGGCCTTGCAGAATCTTTGATTAAATGTCTGCAATTGATAGCAAGACTGGTACTCATGAAAACGAGATTATCCACTACTGTTTGGGGTCATAGCATTTTGCATGCAGCAATGCTCGTTCGTCTCAGACCGATATCATAAATATTTCCCGTTGCTATTAGTTTTAGGTCATGAACCTAATATATCCCATTTAAGAATTTTTAGATGCGCAGTATATATGCCTGTAGCACAGCCATATTGCACCAAGATGGATCCCCAAAGAAGGTTAGCCATATATGTTGATTTTGAATCGCTCTCTCTTATTCGCTACCTCGAAACATTAACGGAGATTGGTTCACTGATCGTTTGCCGATTGTCGATTCGATGAGGCATTTCTTCCAAAATTAGGGGGAGAAAATGGTGAAACCAAACAGGAAATTTTGTTGAAAAATCCATCATTGTCTCATCTTGATCTACATGCCTCTATTTGTGAAAAAGAGCTGAAAAAGATTATCCATTTGCACAAAATATAAAATCAAATGCCAAATGCATTTACGGATCTGAAAAGGATAAAAAAATCACATATCCCTGAAGAGAATGTTTCAATCCATATTGATGTCCCTGTTGGACAATCTTTTAGCGTAATAGCTAAGGAATCAAAAGCATGCCTAAAGCGTGACAGACCATTGAGTTCTATGGATCGAAATCCTAGAAAAAGAAAAATAAATAATCAAGATGACACTACAAAAGAGTCTCATAAAGAAATCCACAATTTAAACAATCCTGAGATTTATGAGGAAATCACTGAGCCTGAGACTCAAGAAAATAAGGAACAATCAATAAATTCAATCGATATTGAGACAAATTTGAACCGATTGGATATAGTGATAGATTATGTCTTTGCATACAATGTTGCATCTAGCATTATGCAATATAATGAGGATCTTGAACCTCAATCTGTTGGAGAATGTCGACAAAGACATGATTGGCCAAAATGGCAAGAAGCAATCCAATCCGAGTTGGATTCACTTGCGAAACATGAAGTTTTTGGGCCTGTAGTCCAAACACCTAATGGTGTTAAGACTGTTGACTATAAATGGGTCTTTGTATGTAGGAAGAATGAGAAAAATAAGGTACAAAGATATAAGGCTCGCCTTGTTGCCCAAGGATTTTCACAAAAGCCTGGTGTCGAATATGAAGAGACATATTCACGTGATATGGATGTAATAACATTTCGTTATTTCAATAGTTTTGTTGTCCATGAAAAGAATGACATGCATTTAATGGATGTGATTACAGCCTTACCTTTATGGCACACTTAAACGAAATATATATGAAAATTCCCGAAGGATTTAAAATGCATGATGCATATAATTCAAAGTCCCGGAAAATATTTTCATTCAAATTGCAAATATCTTTGTATGGTCTAAAGCAATCAGGACGAATGTGGAATTACCGACTTAGTGAGTATTTATTAAAAGAAGGTTATATAAATGATGCCATTTGTCCAATATTTTTATAAGGAAAACAACATCGGAGTTTGTTGTACTTACCGTATACGTTGATGGCATAAACCTTATTGGAACTCCTATAGAACTGCAAAAGGCAATAGATTATTTAAAGAAGGAATTCGAGATGAAAGATCTCGGAAAGGCAAGATTATATCTTGGTTTGCAAATTAAACATTTGACAAACGGGATTTTTGTTCATCAATTTGCCTACACAGAAAAGGTGTTGAAGCGATTTTACATAGATGGAGCACATCCATTAAGTACCCAGATGGTTGTTCGATAACTTGATGTGAATAAGGACCCGTTCCGACCTCAAGAAAAGAATGAAGAGCTTCTTGGTCCTGATGTATCATATCTTAATGCAATTGGTGCGCTAATTTATCTTACTAATACAACAAAGCCTGACATAACTTTTTCAGTTAATGGCTTAGCAGGGTATAGCTCTGGTCCTATGAGGAGACATTAGAATGCAACCAAATACATATTGCGTAAGGGACTACCGATATGGGCTTATTTTATGACAATGATTGCAGTCCCGATCTTGTTGGTTATGCCGATGCTGGGTATTTATCTGACCCACATAAGGCTCGATCTCAAACAGGCTATATGTTTACATGTGGAGGCACTGTCATATATTGGCGATCAACTAAGCAATAAATCGTGGATATTTCATCTAATCATACTAAAATAATTGCTATTCATGAAGCAAGTCAAGAATGTGTGTGGTTGATGTCTATAATACATCTTATTCGAGAAAAATGTGGTTTGGTGTGATAAATTACCCACGATTTTGTATGAAGACAATACAGCATGCATAGTCGAATTGAAGGGAGGATTCATAAAGGGAGATAGGACAAAGCATATTTCACCAAAATTATATTTCACTCGTGATCTTCAAAAGAATGATAATATCAATATGCAACAGATTTGTTCAAGTGATAATATGGCCGATTTGTTCACCAAATCTCTACCGACGTCAACCTTCAAGAAGCTAGTGTACAATATTGGGATGCGAAGGCTTAGAAATGTGAATAGATGCTCTCATCAAGGGGAGTTAATACGCGTTGTACTTTTTTTTCCCTTACAAGGTTTTGTCCCACTAGGTTTTCCTTGCAAGGTTTTTAACGAGGCAACCAAAAGGGGTGTTTCTAAACACGTGTACTCTTTTTTCATCACTAGAATTTTTTCCCACTGGATTTTATTTTAGTTAAGGTTTTATCAAGGCACATTATCTGTTGAATAGACATTCAAGGGAGAGTGTTATAAATAGAGTTGTATTCTAGGTGAATATTTTATCTTTTAGAGAGTTTGTTACTTTGTGGCTAAGTTACTTTTCTCCTATAAATATAGGAGTTTTATCCCATTATAATTCATCTCAAAATCAATAAAATTCTCTCTTTATTTCCTTGCAATATTCTTCTTTTCTTTATTATTTTATTTCAAGAGTCAATTATTCTGTGAACAGAAAATATATGCAAAACTACTACTCCCTTAAGTGAAATTTTTCTACAAGCATTCCCGTACCATGGTCCAGAATAACTAATTGAATCTATACCATGGAGGCTATGCCAGCTGTGATGGCTAGCAATTGCTCATCAGAAAAACTTTCTTGAATTTCGCCCCCTTCCTCAATATGTGCGCGCATTTTCAAGCTCGACAAATGGTTCGCTACCTGATTTCTATCCCTTTTCGATCTTAATTTCCACGTCAAATTCCTGCAAACCCAACAAATTAGTCTAGGCTTAGCATTTATTTTCTCAAACAAATACCCGATGGCTGCATGGTCTGTGTAGACGATGACTTTAGTTCCTACCAAGTAGGCCCTAAATTTGTCAAACGCCCATACAACCGCTAGCAACTCTTTTTATGTGACTGTGTAATTTATCTGAGCTAGGTTTAGATTTTTGCTAGCATAGTAAATTGAGTGGAAAACTTTATTTTCTTATGGCCAACTACGGCCCCAATTGCCGTGTCACTGGCATCACACATCGACTCGAAAGGCTCTCCCCAGTCTGAGACAGTGATAATTGGTACAATCACCAATCTCTTTTTCAACTCCTTGTACGCTTTCAAGCAACGCTCATCAAACTTGAAAGGTGTATCCTTCTCAAGCAACCTGCACAAGGGAGCAGAAATCTTAGAGAAATCTTTAATGAATCTATGATAGAAACATCCATGTTCCAAAAAGCTTCTGACTCTTTTGACAGAGGTTGGAGGCAGCAGTTTTTTAATTGCATCCACTTTTGCCTTAATAACCTCCAACCCATCTTTGGACACCTTGTGCCTGAGTACTATTCCTCCTCATACCATAAAATGGCACTTCTCCCAGTTCAGCACTAAGTTCATCTCTTCATACTTGGCAAGCACTTTACTCAAATTTGTTAAGCATTCATCAAAAGATGGTCCGAAGATCGAAAAATCATCTATAAATACTTCAACAAATTTTTTTACCATATCACTGAAGATTGCCATCATGCACCTTTGAAAAGTCGCAGGTGCATTGCAAACCCAAATAGATTCGCTTAAAAGCATAAGTGCCATAAGGACAAGTGAAGGTGGTCTTCTCTTGGTCTTCAGGTGCAATTGATATTTGGTTATAGCCGGAATATCCATCAAGGAAACAATAATAGTCTTGTCTGGCCAACCTATCTAACATCTGATCAATAAAAGGAAGGGGAAAGTGATCCTTTCTAGTAGTAATATTCAGTTTTCGGGAGTCAATGCAAATTCTCAAACCTGTGACGGTCCTAGTTGGACTTAATTCAATATTATCATTTATGACCACCGTGATTCCACCCTTTTTAGACACACATTGTACTGGACTTGCCCACTTGCTATTAGATATGGGAAAAGATAATACCTACATCGAGCCACTTTATGACTTCCTTTCATACCGCTTCCTTCATGACTGGATTCAAGCGGCGTTTGTGTTCCATACTCGGTTTGTGTCCATCCTCCGTGAGAATTTTATGCATACAAAATAGTGGGTTAATTCCACGAATGTCAGCCATGGTCCATCCAATCGGCCACTTGTGCTCCATAAGCACACGAAGTAGCTTTTCTTCTTGAAAAACGGATAATTCTGAGGATACAACAACAGGTAAAGCTTCATCAGCACTCAAATAAGCATAATGAAGATGAGAGGGTAATGACTTGAGTTCCAATTTAGGATCTTCTTCGATAGACGGCTTGGGGGGTGGCCTAGTCGGTCTATCTAGAGGCTCAAAATCGATCATTCCTTTGATGTAAGCACATACATCCAGATGATGCACCATCTCCTTCACCTCATCATCCAAGTCAATGCTGTCAAACAACATAAGTGCTTTCTCTAGAAAGTCATCGAGATATGCACCCACATCATTTTTTTTCCTTCTTCTTTTTCAATCAGATATATCATAGCCAGATCCTCATAGGGACTTGGCAGCTGAATTGCCTTGTACACATTAAAGACTGCTTCCCCATTATCAACCCGTAGAATCATTTTCCTTCACGAACTTTTATCACAGCATCAGCGGTGGCTAAGAGAGGTCGTCCCAAGATGATGGGGACGTGTTCATCAACTTCATAGTCCAGTATAATTAAATATGCTGGAAGAATAAATTGATCAATTTGTAGTAGCACGTCTTCTATCACCCCTTGGGATGGACAATTGATCTATCAGCAAGCTGCAATATGACTATGGTTGGCCTTAGAGCTCCCAACCCCAATTGACTGAAAATTGAAAGAGGCATCAAACTTATGCTAGCCCCAAAATCACATAGTGTTCGTCCCACATCTACCTCTCCAATTCGAACCGGTACGGTGAAGCTCCCTGGATCTTTTAACTTTTGCGGCAACTTTCTATGAATTCTTGAGGTGCACTCTTCAATAAGTGTCACTATCTCAAACTCTGTCAACCTTCTTTTGTTAGCCATAATATCTTTGATGTACTTAGCATATTTTGGAATTTCACGTAGCACATCAACCAATGGTAGATTCAATTGAATTTGGCTCAACATATCAAGAAATTTGTTGAATAACATGTCATCACTTTTCTTCTTCGAAGGGAGGTGGTGGCCTTGCAATCAGAGTTTTTTCACTTTCTTCAGTTTCTTTCTCAGTTTCCACCACAGTTTTGGGGACTAGTTCACACTTAGGAGTGACTTTTTTCTTTCTTTCTTTTTGGTACTTCTTCTAATTCTTTGCCATTCCTCAAAGTTACAGCATTTACCTGAGGATTCATCCGTATCACTTGGAAGGGCCCCTGCAGGTCAAGTATTATTTTGTGCATCCAACTGCCTAATTTGCCTCTCTATATTTTAAAATTTAGTCCTCAATTGCTCATTGTCTGTTCGAAGTTGCTGGTTGTCAATCAATAGCTTTTTCAATATTTCATTTGTGCTTTCTTCTACATGTTGAGGTGGCTTTTGAGGCTTATTATAGTTCCCTTGAGGAATGTATTGATTCTGTGTGGTCTTGTTCCCACCCCATGAGAAATTCGAGTGATTCCTCCAGTTAGGATTATAGGTTTTCTCATATTAATTATTCTGGTTCATTGGATCTCTACCTTGCTGGCCCACATAATAAACGGATTCAAGATTCACCGGATATTGGTCACTCATATGGCCATCACCACAAATTTCACAACATATGGCCATCCTCTGAACCTACTGTATTTGATGCCCTTGACCTATTTCCATCTTGGCCACTTAGTTGATTAGCTTAGAAATTTCTACTCGCATGGCTGACACCTCATCCAAGTTCGAGTGCACCTAATGCTTTTTGTTTTATCATCCTTCTTGGTGCACCCTCACCATGCCAATTATGATCATTTGCAGTGAAATTGTTCAGCAGAGTATGAATCTCACTGTATGGCTTTTGCATGCAACTTCCTCCACAAGCTGAATCTAGATTTAATTTGAAGGTCTCATCCAACCCATCCACAAAGGTATGTCCCAGCACCTCATCAGTCTGACAATGATATAGCAGTCTCTGAGTAGTTTTTTATATCTTTCCTAAGTTTGACGAAGAGTCTCACCATCTCATTGTTAAACCCCAAGAATCTGGCTCCTCAGCGACTTTGTTTTCTTTGTGGGAAAAAACTTGATTAAGAATTTTCGTGCTTGATCATCCCAAGTGTGGATTGGGTTTGCGGGCTCTTTATTTAACCATTCCTTAACTTCCTCCAGTAGTGAAAGGGAAACAATATCAGTCTGACATAGTCCTTGGAAATATTAGGATAATTATAAGTATCCGTAATTTCCAAAAAGTTCTAAATGTGCCGCTGCGGATCTTCATGAGATAGACCCACAAACTGCCATGTGGACTAAATCAGCTGTACCATGTACTGTTACAGCTCAAAATGACTCGTGATGTCAGGCTTCACGATAGCCTGAGTCATATTAGCAGCCGGTCGCTCTTCATTCACTGCCATCTCGATTGGCTGTGGTTGGACTACGATGCCCAACTCTGCAATTTTCGCTCTTGCTTCTGCCTCCCTCCTTAAACCGTGGAATAGTCTTTCGGGTTCAGGATCAAAAGGCGGAAGATTGTTCAAACCGTTACTTCTTCTTAGCATTCAATGTGAACACCAGTAGAGTCAGAACAACAAAACAAATCAAATCTCAAACAAAAATAAGTAAATGCTTATTTCAGACAAGTAGCTAATTTCTAAATCCTGGCAACGGCATCAAAAACTTGTTGGGTCCAAACGCACACGCAAATATACGCGGTCGACAAGTAATAAAGTAATAAGAAAGTATCCTTCCCACGAGAATTTATAATCAACTATTGTCCAATCCAAGCTATTTATAAAATTAATGCTCAAGTGAGTGTGAGGAAGATGACTGTGATTTTTGTAACTAAATTACTACGAACTAATAAGCAAGAAAGAAAATAAGATCGCAAGTAAAGTAAAAAAACACTTAGAAAGAATTCAATTAGATGGGGATATTCTAGGGTCCCCTGATTCACGTTTCTCCTATTGCGTTTTTCCGGTTGATATAATCACTTGACTTTTCTAATATGTTGATTGGCTGGGTTTATTATGCTCGCGAAGTTCTTTCAACGCTTCGCGAAGTTCTTTCGACGCTTCGCTCGCCTGTTCAACCCAA
This sequence comes from Nicotiana obtusifolia, assembly GCA_002018475.1. Lineage (NCBI taxonomy): Eukaryota > Viridiplantae > Streptophyta > Magnoliopsida > Solanales > Solanaceae > Nicotiana > Nicotiana obtusifolia. Next base: position 47,526 of record MCJB01011940.1, read on the forward strand.
CCTATGACTATATGTCTATAGAATTAAACTTGACAAGAAATCATGTGTATTTCCTACAACGATAACCAAGTAAGGCAACTAGAATACGTCTATCCTAATCGCGAATCTATTCTTCGATGCCCGGATTCAAAAATTTACTCTATCCAATCTTCTATGCAATCTATAGTTCCCACTTTCGAGTTCAACTATAAATTTGTAGATAGTACTCTATTGTTAGCTACACAATAGAATAATTAAGTATGAGATTGAATAAATAATTAATATGATAAAGTCAAGCAACACAATCAACCGTCAAATTACAATAGTCAAACACGACCCATAACCCCGGAATAGTGAGGTTCTTAGCCACTCATGCTCATAACAATAATCAAAATATTATTTTTAAACTTAAAAGCTATGGAGATTAGATGAAGGATGGAAGAATCGATGAATTTTTTTCTCTCGAGTGCTTCCTACTTGTGTTTTCTCTCAAAGTGGCGTCCTCCCCCCCCCCCCCCCCAAAAAAAAAGATAGATTTAGACTTACTTTTATATGAGTTTGGGGTGTCTTGGGTCGAAATAACCAAGTCCCGGGCGAAATAGGATAAGTTCCCGTCACTAGCGCCCAAGGTAGCATGGGGCGCTAGCCTTGGCTCTGGGAAATTTTATGGCTTGATTTCTGCGCCACAGGTAGCGCCCAACGCTAGCCTGTGCGCTACTTGGTGGCATTTTTTCTATTTCGTCCCCTTTTTGCTTCAAATCACGCACCTTCGTCCCACATTGCCTCCGGATGATTCCTACAGATAAAAGTACCACAAATTAGCACAAAATTATTATATTACACATCCAAAATCGACGAAACATGAGTAAAATGTGAGGCATTATGCATATAAATATACATACTTTAAGACGAATATCAACACCCCACACTTAGACTCTTTTTCGCCCTCGAGCAATGGAACTATAAACTACACCCCAACAATGTACATCTCAACTAGGGAGGAGCAATTCAATTTTTCAATCATGCACTCTACCTTTGACTATAATCAATACCGACAAGTAAGCATGACCATATGAAATTCACATTCTTCCCGTTTTAAACATGCCCAAGTATAAACATTCCATTCAACTAATTCAGATAACCTACTCATAACCACCCTACCGCAAGAGCCAACTCGTTACTACTAAGCACTCTCAAGTCGTGCACTCACGCAACAAGAGAAGTTCACAATATTATCAATCCGTCATGAGATCAAGTGTCCTCACCAACAAACAAGAAAGTGAATATAAAAATAATTCACACGTTCAAATATGAATTTGAACATAAATTAAGGACGTCACACAATTGAACAAAAGTTGTTCACTCTCATAAAGAATTCATGTGCATCTCGTGGTCGTACCATAAGCTTGCCCATAGTGTACATCTCTACTAATCTAAGCTAGCCAAATCTAGGATCAATTAGGACTTTATGAGTAATGTAGGCTAAGGGACGGGTAGGATATATTTAGAAATAGTGACTAACCCTCATAAGCACTTTAATACACTACACTCAAGAATCGAGCACGTATTCTTCTCAACCAAATCACTCGCCACAAACCATACACAACATAGCCCTTTTTTTCTTTAATTAAGCACTTCTATATCCCCACTAGCACAAATTAGTAGGATTATAAGGTGTGTGTTTTTCTTCTTTTTGACTATCAACATTATTTGTCTTTTTTTTTTTCTGGAAATTTTCTTTTCCCTTTTTTTTTTACACACACTCCATATATTAAGGTTCATCGGCTAGTGGTATTTTACACAAATTTAGTGCACCTTATGGGCCCTTCCATGGTTCCACTCGAAAGCTACATCCCAAATCTCTCACCTTACTTCTTTTAGCACCTAAGTGCCTTCGAAGGTAAAGATTCAACAAGCTCAAATTAAGAAAAAAATAGGATATGGCTTGTAGTGCGGGTGCCAAAGAAAAGGTCTATAGGCTCAAAGGAGCTAACAATGAAAAAATTTTATTTGTAAGTAACAAGCACATCTGTAATCAAGCAAAAAACGCTTATGTCACCTCCTAGACTAGCACAACTTAATGATTTCACTTCGATTAACATACGGGGCAAGTTCTAGACTACACAGGATAGCACGGAATTACAAAAATCCTCACACACACATTGCACATGACTCAATCAAGAAGGTTTTGTTCAACTCTCAAGTCAAGCAAGCACATATAGTTGAGAAATTTTAAGCAATAATGCACTAGGTGACATACAAGTCAAACAACTCAGAAAATGCGTCACAGAGTAGGCTATTTATATTACTTAGGCATCACAATTCAAATCAAATATAACAGGAAGACGGAGTGCATGCCATAGCCTAATGTGCCAGCACCAAATATGTCAACAGGTATCTCAAAGCAACTCGGTTTTCTTCATATTCTACTCCTAAAAAAATAAAAACAAAATACCCGTTTCAAGCTATATCCTTAGAAAAGAACTGGCGTCCAAAGAAAAACCAAGGGATACTACCTAACTATCCTGAAAAAAACAAAAAAAAAATCTTTTTGGTGCTTTTAATCGGACTTTAATCCCTCAAGAAAACTGTCCGAGAGATCCATCTTTTTCAATCAATGCACCTTTTTCATTTTGGTAAAGAATATTGTTATTGGTTTCCATTAGTCGATATTCTCTTGATAGTCAAAAATAGGATGAATCTTTAGTGTCTCCTCAACAAGCAAAAGAGCCATCGTCCTTTTCCCTCATGTTCACAGTTTTATGTCGATTTAAGAATTCAATTCTATGGGATAGATTGGATCAATTATTCAACAATACATTTTATGCTACAAGCTTCCGATAAAATAGATAAGGGGCCTTATGAGTTTGAAGTTTGAACCGATTCTGAACCTTCATACTAGGTGCCGAAAACTGGTGGTATGAGGTAAGCTTCTTAATTTGAGTTGGAGTCGAAATTAGTTTTAGTTGGTGGATCTTGTCCACAGTATACTTAGAACCAAACATGAAGTTTCTGAACTTCTGTAGCACGTATAACCTCGCATGATTATGATATATGTTTGTGTTTATTGTGCATCCACATCCACTTTATTCCTCAAATGTCTCAAGCAATTATTATCCATCAGCAGTTTTGGGTAGACTATCTTACAGCAAGTATAACATTTAGTTTAAACTCATCAATGCTTAGTCGAAATCACTCAATGCAGTACCTTTCAGTATCTGTATCTGTCACTAGAATCAAGTTTCTATACTGCTTGATCGATCATAGTTCTGCTGATTCTTATGTTGTTAACCTTTTAAAATGCAATAACAGAAGACTTGTCTTATCTCTCCTTTGCTTTGCATTGATCATCCTAGATTTACATTGGTATGCTTGGTATGCTATCTTCTGTTTCTTGTTTAGTTTTTATTTTCTTTCAGTGTATACCCAGGTGAGAGTGCTGCATTAGCTTTTGTATTAGTTGTACCACCAACATGGACATGATCGATATAATTGTTTTTTTCTTTGTCATTCGCATGAAGCAAGCTCAAGAATTTAATTGTCCAACTTTGTCCCGCAAATAAATGTATACAGTAGGAAGCATATTATGTTAATTAGTTAGCTTGATGGTATTGCTCCCTTTTTTGGGTAATCCTACTAAACAATTAAAACAAGTATGATGCTATCTTTCTTATAAAGCAGTGTCAGACGCATGCCCACGGGCCATCTAGTATGGTATAAAAGGACAGCCACTCAAAGACTTGGTTCGATCATTCATATGTTTAAGCTTTTAATGATTTAGACCCTTTTGCACGTGAAAGCTGTGTATTGACAACTAGTGAATAGTGACGTTAAATCAATCTCTTCCTTATCTCCACCAAAATATCCAATTTTTAGCACGTTTGGTCCAAAATAAATTTTTGACCTTCAGATAGAACATTTTCTTGTTTCCACCAATTTAATGTATTCTTTCTCAATTTGAACTTATTTGTTTAAGATAAACAACACATTTATAACTTGGTACACATAATATTTACTCATAAAGCAAATGAATTTTGTCTTCAAATAAGGATTTCGTATCACTTTGCGACACGAGTAGAGTGCAATGGTTAATTTGTAGAGTGAAAAATCAAATATTGAAAAGGGAAAATCCAAAACTTACCTAAAACCCCGAAAAATTTAGGACTACTCGAGTCAATCTTTATGGAAAAGACTTTGAAAAGTATTTTCCAAGCATGGTTGAGGCTCACAGAACAATCTTCCATTCTGACCGTGATTAAAAAAAAAGAAAGAGAATGTGAATTGACACCCACGTGATGGATTCCTTGCTTACAAGGCCAAGACCAAACAAATTGGATATTAGGAAGTCCGGCTAAAGCTAATCAAGTTGAAATTAGAGTGTTTCGGGTTGAGAAATTATATAAGATGAGCTAAGTTTTAATTTTTTCTTCTTTTATACAGTTGCAGACGTCGCATTTATTAAGCCTGATTCGCAAATACGAGACACTGAACGCAAATGCAATCAGTACATTGGACAGTCCAAAGTTACAAATGCGACAAAATTCTCGCAAATGCGATCCGCCCCTCCATCACAAATGCGAGGTTCCAAAATAGCCAGGGATCGCAAATGCGAGCAAAATGTTCGCAAATTAAAACGGCCCACATCCGCAAAAGCGAATTTGCGAGGGCACTCAGCCCAGCCCTTTTAATCGCAAATGTGATCCAGCGAGCTCGCAAATGCGAATCAGACCTTGCAAATGCGAGATCTGCAGACTACACCAGCAACAGGCCATGCACTAGCAATTCTAAAATCATCCAAACTTGGCCATGCACTAGCAATTCTAAAATCATCCAAACTCATCCAATACACACCTGAAACTCACCCGAACCACTCGGGCTCCAGATCGTACATGCACACAAGTATAATAACATCCTACAAACTTGTTCGCTACCTCAATTCATCAAAATAACATCAAATAACACGAATCGATTATTAAAATTCAAGAATTTCAACTTTAAAACTCATTCACAATTTTTCACATAACACACCGCAATGCGCTCGGGTCACCCCAGACCCTAGCCAAAGTGCGTACAAGTCTAAAAATATCATACGAACTTTACGGAATCGGCAAAACATCGCTCCGAGGTCGTTTACCCAAAATGTTAACCCTGGTCAACTCTAGTCATTTTTAAAGTCAAAAATCTCATTTTCTTTAAAAGGTTTCACATTTACATTTTTTAAAAATCGACAATGACCACATGCGCAAGTCACAAAAAGAGGTAGGAAAAGTCTCGGAACATAGAAACAAAAACTAGTACTCAAAACGACCAGTCAGATCATTACAATCTCCAACCCTCACACTCCAACCTCCACATAATATTTTTGGTTACTTACCGAATGCTACAAAATAAGTAAAAAAATTACTTAATTTTTTAGATTTTTGTGAAAATATTTTAATTCGTACCAATCACACAAAATCTGTTTATTGAAAAAAAAATGGTTGTACTTTACCCCCACTTTCATAAGTGGGGAGGAATATTATTTAGCTGGTAGATTGGCAATTCACGGTCGTGGGTCCTCATTTTATTTAATACTGATGATTAATTTTGGCATGCAATTATAGTGCATTCATCTAAGAGTTTAGTACTCATTCATATTAACTTGCTTGCAAGCATTCATATCACATGGTTGGAAATTAAAAGGAAACAGATCCAAAAGTGTAATTTATTCATCGAAAAATTGTGAAGATGATTCTATTATATTTTTTATCTCCTAGTAGGTAACAAGATAAAGCATGAGACAATATTAGATGGTCCCATGAGAAATCAGCGGACCAAAGAAAGTGACCCATCACAATGTTTATTTTTTCTCTTTACTTTAGTGGTTTCGAACTTTTGATATAAAAGTAGTAAACCTAATACCAAAAAGCAAGTTGCAAAATTAAACATTTTCACATGGGCCAATTAGAATGTGAGTATGTTGTGGCGGGGGTCACATTCCTTAGATCCAGCCATCATGGTCAACTGTGATATCTGATATCTTCAAGATTCTCCTCAATAAAAACTAGGAATTTCAGACAAAATAAAGATTATTTGAGTCTTATGTGGACAAACAATATGTCTAATAATGGTTAAGATGATATTGTTTAACCCAAAAATAAATTTTTCAGTCAAAGTTAATATCAAAAAGAGATCGGGTTACCGATAATCAAAGTTACTTCACTTTCTTGGTAATTTGAAGAAAATAGTATAATGAAAATAATAAGTAAGGAAAGAAAGCTTAAACTAGAATGCTTTGAATAAAGAAAAGATTAATTGCATATATTGATAAAAATTCAGATGCCTTTACAAATGAGGATCGAGTCCTTATATAGGGGTACATAATTATAACGGTTTTCCTACTTAATTCTAGCTTGTTCATGGCATTAATTGCCTTGATTGCCCGTTACCATATATAATTGTAACGGTGATATTAATGACTAAGGATTCCCCGTAATCACAATCAATGCAGATTCATGAACCTTCTCCTTATGGTCTTCATCCATCTCGTGCCTATTTCCTCTTTTCCACCTGTTAGGACCGGTACTTGTTCTGACGAAACATCACGGGTATCGCAGTCGTTCCTTTCTAATTCTTTTACTTAACTGAATTTGTCACTTGTCACCTTGCTGATGATCAACATGTCATACCTTTTTCTCCACCAATACAGATAGTCCCCCCCCCCCCCCCCCCCCCC
>MCJB01011940.1:54239-93033 GCA_002018475.1 Nicotiana obtusifolia
CCCCCCCCCCCCCCCCACTTTTCGAATATTCTCAACTGAATATTCGGGAAGTGGTAAGCATTTATGACGGGAATTTCTTGTCGTCTTTTCCCGATTATCATAATGCCTTCTTCAGAATCTATGAGACATACGTCATGTCCATTTAATACTCAATACAAGTATCTCACTATGATTGGTTCTGCAGTTTTCAACGCCTTTTTAGGGTTTTTCTGCGGCTGCATCAGTCACGAAGTGACGCTTCCATGATGATAGTTCGTAATGACCATCTCTGATGACGGTTGCTTTTTCCCCGATAAATACCTCCTCATACTCAATTTCGAAAATTCCTTTCTTCTTCCTTGTATTCATCTACCTAACATCTCTTGCAGTTCTTTTTCTTTTGCTTAGACTTCTTTACAGATGTCTTCTTGTTCGTTAAATCCTTCTTCACCGTCAGACCCTCATAAAGTAGTGATCGTTGATGTCCCTCCTTCTACTGCCCCTACTAGGAGTAGGAGAGGTGGAAGACTATGTAGTTTAGGTTCGTTATCCACTCGTAGTTCTGCTCCTCAAAGTAGTACTAGTAAGACATCTTCTTCTAGGGCTAGAACTCCCTTAACTCCTAGATCTTCCTCTAAAGGGAGGGACCAGAATGAACACATGCGAGAACCTGCTGTTTCTGAGATTGTCCCACAAGAGTTCTCTTTTGTATCAGATCGTGAAGCTATGAAAAAACAGGTTTCTTCCATAGCATCTCTTAACCCTGCTGATCATTACCCTAGCTTGATTACCCTAGGCCTTCTTTCCTTGGTTCGATGTGAATATCATTAGAGACCTGATTTTTCAGTGATGACTCCTAATGCTAATCAAAGAATCACCTCTTACCATGAAGGTTATTCCTTTGTTTACACCTATCCTTTTACTTTAGGGTTTACTCCTCCCATTGATCCCGTGATTATTGAGTTCTGCCGCTATTTCAATATTTTCCTCGGTCAAATAGGTCCCATCATGTGGAGGGAAGTCGCTTGCCTTCGTTACTTGTCGTGTTTAGTTTCCGCCCCTTTTACCTGCCGTCACTTGCTCCACTTATATTCTCAGAAACTTTTCCATGAAAGCGTTTTTCCCTCGTGGCTAGAAGTAAAAGGGTTTTAGTCAGCCTCGAGGATGACCGTGACAGTGGCTGGTATGCTCGGTTTGTTGCCGACCCCACTCGTGGGTTAGTGGGTGATGAGAACATGCCTTTCCCTGAAAGTGAAACTTTGCATGTAAGTATCATTCCTTTTGTTCCGTGATTGGGTAGAAAAAATGTTGACCGTTGCTCCCATGGATAAAAGATCCTAGAAAGTTCTTTCACAGAAATTTGGATGGGAAGTGAAGACTCGCGGTAAAATTTTATCCGTATGGTTCTCCTTCTCTTTTGTCGTTCCTTTCCTTTTGGTACATATACTTTTCCCCTTTTTTAGGGTTTGCCATTCCTAGCATCAGCCCTGGTTCTGTTCCTTCTGCGAGGCTTTTTGTAAGCTCTGCATAAGAGTAGATTTTAAGTGTGTCTTCCTCCAAGAGGAAGAATGTTGAAGCTCATGGCTCTGAAGATGAAGAGGATACCGAAGAAGGTTCTTTAGTGAGAAAACCACGAGTTAGAAGGCGCGTGGTTTCAGATGATGAAGCCCATATCTCTCAAGATCCCCCTCCAAGTTCAATTCCTTTTAGCCTCATTGATGAGCCAGAGAATGTCCTTTTGGATATCTTTGATGAAGATGCTAGTATTTTTGATAACTCCCTCTCAAGTCCTATTGACAGATTCTTTGCCCAAGGTTTTGAGGGTGAAGATGAATTTGGTCCTATCTCAGAAGAGCCGCCACTTGCCCCTCTTCCGATGACATCAGTTGCCCCCGCTGTTAATCCTCCTGCTTCTCCGCCTACAAACACCCCAGTTGCTGCCCCTGCTGCTGCTTCTCGTGAAGAAGCTGAGCTTTCAAGCGGTAGACGGGGTATGAAAAAAGTTTTAATTGAAATCTGGACAAGTTGTTGTGTGATTAAAACCATTGCTTGGTCCCGTGCAAAGGAAAAAGCTTGAGTCCCACAATTCATTGACTCTGATGAATGATATCGTACATTCCTCCCTCAAGGTATATCCTAACTCTTTTTACTTTCCTCTCCTTCCTTTCATGTTTGTAACTCCGCTTTCGTCATCTTTTATAAGATCAATTTGATAGGTACGAAGCTTATGAGAAGGATTTCTTGGACAGATCAGCAGGTGATTGAGTTGTGCACCGAGGCTGATAACTGAAAAGAGCAATTTAAAGGCCTTCAACTAGAGAAATACGTTCTTGCTGAAGAGAAGGGAGCTTTAGAACAAAAAGTGAGTATAATCACCGCGAACTAGCGGTTCTAAAAGCTTCCTCCAATCAAGTTGAAAAGACAAGGATAGGAATCCTCCTTTGCTGCGCAGCACTCTAAGGAAACTGAGGAAATAAGAAGCTTGAAAGAGCTTCTTAATCAGAAAGAGGTGTATGCGGGTGATTTGGTGCAGATGCTCACCCAAGCTCAAGAAGACCTCTGTGCCTCATTGAGTAAATTCAGTTCCTTGAGAGTTCTCTTACCCCTTTGAAGGCATCTTATGAAGCTTCAGAAGTAGAGAAAGAAGAGTTAAAGGTTGAAATTGAGCAGTGGGAAAAGGATTGTGAGGCCCTTAAAGACAAGTTGACACTTGATGTTAGCTGGGCTTTTTAGAACACCCGCTTTGAGACTCTAACTTGAAGTTAGCCAGGAGGGGTTTGACCTTAATGCTAAAACTGCAAAGGCTAAAGAAGCGATTGATCAAACTCAGCAATATCAAAGCTTCTCAACACCCGAGGATGAAGGTTCTAAAGGTGATGGAGATGGACTTATTCCTGGTGAAGCTGACATTCAACCTTCTTCTTCTTAAGTTGACCCCTCTTCTCCCATAGATAATGCTCCTTAGTTTTCACCCTTAGCTTTTGTGAAAGTGATTTGCTTTTGTTCTTGCTTTTTGTTGAAACGCTTTTTCGTTTTTAGGTAGTTTTTGGAAGATTTTCCCTCCCCTGTTTACGGGGTAAGGATATAAACGTCCCTTTGCTGCATATTATGCTTTTTGCTCTTTTAAGTCTTTGAGATTATACTTGCTTTAAAAATTTTTTAGTAGACCATGTCTTTAATATGCACGGGTTTTTTATAAAAGAGGGTCGTTTCATATTAACAATACTGATGAAGATGATGTCGCATCTTCATATTGGTACAAAGATATGAAACATGAAGTAATTTGAGGAAGTTTTATTTTTTGAACTTTCAAATAAATAATCTTATACAACATTATCATAATTGCTTTCTTTGTAGCAGGTTTACAAATACAGGTATATTTTTTCGTGATTAAATCTATTGCCTTAACCTAGAAGTTCGTGGGAGTATTTTGTAGGTTCTTTAACTCTTTACTGCCCATTCTTTCCGCGAGCTTGAACGCCTTTGAAATCTTGATATTTTCTTCAAGGGTTCTTTAAGGTTTTAACTCTGGCTAAACTATGCTTTTATGGTGTACATCTTCTTTCCTGTGTAGCCTTCCATATGCATAGTCCCCGCAGTGTTAGACCATTGAAGCATGAGATCTCGAACACTGGATCAGCTTCTTACTTTTGGTCCTTTTTCCTGAAAAAGAAAAATACATATGGAACTTGGAGGTAATATTTTAAATTATGATTGCATAACCCTTTGCCATCAGAAATGTTGTAACCTAGATCGGGAATAATTAAGTATTTTGCGTGTCTTTCGAGTCTAATATCATCATTTGGTACGGGCCAGCTTTTTGCCTATCATCTAAAATGGTAAGTAAAACTTAAATGAATAAAATAAAATTGAACTTGCATGATATCTGACCATGGGTATTAACCTCTTTTAGAAGTAATAATTCTTTAAATGTAATGCATTCCAATGAGATGATAACACCTTGATGTCCATGGTTTCCAATTCGTGTGCTCCTTTTCCAGCAATGCCTTCAACTCTATATGAGCCTTCCTAATTTGGACTCAACTTTCCTTCATTCGCCGCTTTTTGTTGACCGGAATACGTTTTTGAGGACGAAGTCCCCAATCTTGAAATACCTCGAGTTTTCCTTCATGTTATAGTATCGTTCAATCATCTGCTTTTGAGCCGCCATCCGAATTAATGTTGTTTCTCTTCTTTCTTCTGTCAAATCCAAATTTACTCATAGCTCTTCTTCATTTTTTGTCTCATTTGCATGTGTGTACCTCGTGCTTGGTTCACCTATCTCAACTGGAATTAGAGCTTCCGTTCCATATACAAGTGAAAATGGGGTTTCTCCCGTACTAGTTTTTGTCGTTGTTCAGTAAGCCCATAAAACACCTGGTAGAACTTCTAGCCATTTATATTTTGACTCTTCCAATATCTTTTTTAAGTTGTTGATGATAACCTTATTTGTCTACTCGGCTTGCCCATTATCCACTAGGTGGTAAGATGCAGAAGTAATTCATTTAATCTTCCAGCTTTGAAAAAAGTTTGTAACTTTCGCACCTATGAATTGCAGCCCGTTATCACAAATGATCTCTTTGGGACTCCAAGTCGATATATTATATTTCTCCAAATGAAATTCATAACTTCTTTTTCTCGCACCTGTTTAAAGGCACCTGCTTCTATCCATTGTGAGAAATAATCCGTTAGAATTAATAAAAACCGTACCTTTCCCTTAGCTGAGGCAATAGTCCTACGATATCCATTCCTCATTTTATAATGTATTGTTGGCATGTATCGCACCTCGCTACAACGTTTTCTGCTTCCTCTTCCATTTTTAGCCAATAATATCCTGCTCTTATTTATGTCTTCACCAACGATCTTCCCCCGGCATGATTTCCACAATGCCCCTAGTGTACTTCTCTCATTACTTATTATGTTTGTGAAGGTCCAAGGCTTCATGCTAAAGGTCCACCGAACATTTTGTGATATAAATTCCCACAAATTAAGCAATACTAACCAGCCTTCAACCACAACAACCGGGATATCCTCAGGCAAAATACCATACAGCAAAAAGTTCCCAAATTCGCTTCTCCAATCTCAAGTTAAATTATTTAAATTACCTCGCTCTTGGTTTGGTTAAGGGCTGAATGAAATAAATGTACCACAAGAGCATTTTCTGCATTTGTTGCATTAGCGACAGACGCGAGATTTGCCAATGCGTCTGCTTCTGCATTTTTCTCCCTAGGTATTTGTACAGCTTTCCATGTCTGGAACTGCCTAAGCAATTCTCATACCTTTTCGAGGTACTGCTGCATTCATGTCTCTCTTGCCACGTAAGTCCCCTGCATTTGATTGACTACTAGCTACGAGTCGCTTTTAATCACGATTTGTTCAATACCAAGGTCTCATGCGAGCTCCAAACCTGCAATCACTGCTTCATACTCTGCCTCATTGTTAGTAATTAGGTAATATTTTATCGCCTGTCTTATGATTTTGTAAAGCCCCAGAAATTTTTCTAACAAGATTAAGCTTAATTCGAGCTTAAGAGAATAATTAGCAAGACCACGAAGTACTTGCGAGCCCACACGAAGGTATTGAGATCATTAAAATACTTGGACATGAATATTATTAGGGTTGAAGGTCACCAAGTTGCATGAATAAAGGCATAGCTTTGAATGGTGGAGAAAAGAGGGAAGAAGGAAACCCTGCAAGCCTGCGTAGCCTATGCAGGCTGCAAGAAGGAAACCCAACAAGCCTGCGTAGCCTATGCAGGCTACGTAGGCAAAATCAGCATGCTGGAGGAGGGGGAGGCTTTTGTTACTTAGGTTACGCAAGTCTGCGTAGCGAAGCTGCATTGGCTACGCAGTTTGCCTACGCAGCTCATTTTTAATAAATAGTAGGAGGTCAGGATGAGAGAAAGAAATTACATTTTTTGGCTAAGTTTTGGGTTCTAGAGATAAGGTGGAGCATCCTCAACCCAAATACACATCAAAGGTGAGTTTTATGATATTTTTATAATGGATTAACACTAGTTAATGGTAGTATTAACATCCACATGGATTGAAATTCATAGGGATTCCTCTAATCTTCAAGAATCATTCAAAGGGGTTCAAGTTAGGGTTTGAGCTACAAAAGGTAAATTCTCTACCCTACACTTAAATACAACTATGGATTAAGCATTTGGAATGTATTGTGAATTAGAAAGTACCAATTGGTTGAGGAATTATGTTAGTTCGTGAAATGGGTATTGTGAGTTAGGGTTCTTGAATGGGGAAGAAGATGAATAGTAAATTTTTGAATCTTGTTAGGATGTTTGGTCATTATATTGCATCAATAGCTTAATAATGACTAATTATTGAATCCTATAACCTAGATTGCGGATTAAAGGCCAAGGATGGAATCAATTAAGGATAAAAGGGATATGTTTGGGTGAATTGGGCTTTTCGAAGACTCACAGTCAACTTGTTAACCTTAAATGGGTATCAACATATATATTTGGATAAGTTTTGATGCCTTGGGATATCTAATGTAGATATTGGCTTGTTGGTGACGTTTGAGAGTTATAAATGAATTGGAGCGTCGTACTATTATTTGAAGCTTGGACTTGAGGTAAGTTGATTAAAACTTACTCTTCTTGAGGGATTTTCTCTAAAATAATATTTGAGTTTGTAAATGTGCATCCGTACTTGTGGGGACAAGCGGGAAAGGATGTCACCATGTATTATGAGTTTTGTTGCATAAAGATGTCTTGTTATTTTATATTGAGAAATTCTATTTTTAAAGATTTGAAGGTAATGACGCTTGAGGAAAATGTTATAATTTTTATTAAAACTCATGTATTGGAAATAATATAAAGCATTTGAGTGATAAAGAGGTATTTATGAAAAGTATTTCTTTTGAAACTTGATTAAAGATAACACTCGTCGTTTCTTTGAATGATGGATGTTAAATTGCTAAAGGCTTTAACATGAAAAAGATCATATAGTTGATTGTTTTATTCAAATGGTCTAGTTTGTCCATGAGCTATGATTTGATAAAAATAGATCCTTTGAGGCTACTATGCTATGAATCTATTTTAGAGTTATCAAATGTTTTGGGAGTTACTAGTGGAGACCACCGAGATTGGTTCGAATGTTGAGTTTTTTTCCATAGAACTGCACGTGCCGGTGTAAGGACACATTCCAAGGCTAAGCCGAGGTTTGTGGGATGAAGTCCCCCATTGAGAGGGAAAATGATCATTTGCTTAAAGTAATGAGGTTAAGTCGACTCATACGGCACTACGGGAAGCCAACCAGACAAGTAGAGTCAAATACTTGTTCCTAGGTCGATCACCTAGTAGTTGTTTATTATGTCGGTGTCGGTATAATACTCTCAGTAAAACGTTAAGATATAATTTTGTTATCTTTAGGCATAAGGAGCTGAAAGTGATTTCAATGACTTAATGAATATGAAATGGTTTCGTATGATTTTATTAGAATCATAGATTTATATAAATGTTTAAAAGTTTGTATCATGATTTATATTTTTCTAGTCTTTTCATTTAAAATGATAAAGAGCATGAATTGATATAATTGTCATCATTTTATATCGAATGTTAGTTGCACTATTTTTGTTAAGCCTTGTCCCAGGAACTTGAGTTAGAGAGAGTCTATAACAATTACTGAATACTGCCGTGGTGTACTCAGCCCTCAGGGGCCCCTCTCCAGGGTCCCGCTTACTTTATATGTTTCTGGAAGAGGTATGGTACGTGACGAGCAGATGAGTCCAGGATGACTCTCTTTCTGAGGTGTATGGTGAGGCACCACTTCTATTTCGTGGTAGCTGTCATGTTGGTTCTTTACTCTCTGTTGGTCGGGATCGCCCCAAATATTTATTTTATTCTCATGTCATAGATATTCCATAGACTATTAGTACTCTTTTGGGGTTGTAATTGATGGTCATTCATATATCATCAAATGAAAGAGACATTGTTATCCTTATGTATTTTTAATTATTAAAAATGATGTATTTAAAGATTATACTTCATGTATGATTTTAATCATTTAAAATGATTATGTTTTCAAAAAGGCTTCCGCATGCATCTATTAGTCATATAGATGGATATTCTAGTATGGGTTGGTTCGCCCGGGTTGGGTAGTGTGCTGGGTGCCGGTCACGTGGTCTTGGGTCATGGAAGATTTCACCTGAAGGTGGAATTAAAACAATCCCCAAACCTGCTCCTTTAAAATTTGAGGAACCGTCAGTAAACAAGGTCCAAGTCCTCGGATTAGCTCAGGTAAATATTCGTAGCTCTTTTTCTGCTTCAGGAATTAAGATTGAACTAAAATTTGCTACAAATATGCTAACACTTGAGACTTTATAGCGGTTCTAGGCTAATATATAATATCATATTCACTGAGCTCTATAGCCCATTTAGCTAACCTGCCTGATAATTCTTGTTTATGTAATATATTCCTTAGTGGAAAGCCAGTTACAACAGAAACAGGATGACATTGAAAGTAGGGTTGTAACTTTCTTGATGCCATAATTAAAGTTAAAGCAAGTTTTTCTAGGTAAGGATACCGTGTCTCAGCATCTAGTAAAGACTTACTAATATAATAAATCGAAGATTGTTTACCTTTATCTTCACATATCAATACTGCGCTTACCGCCACTTCTGACACAGCAAGGTAGATGAGCAATCTCTCCTCGTTTTTTGATTTTGCTAACATAGGTAGATTTGACAGATATGCCTTTAAGTCATTTAGAGCTTGTTGACATTCATCAGTCAATTTAAACTGATTTTGCTTTTTCAATACTTAAAAGAACATAAAGTATTTTTTCGATGACTTGGATATAAACCTTCCTAGAGCCGCTATCCTACCTGTTAATCTATGTACTTCTTTCTTGCTCGTACGTACATCTGGTATTTCTTCAATAGCTTTGGTCTGTGCGGGATTTACTTCAATACCCCTGTTAGAAACAAGAAAACCTAAAAAGTTACCTGAAGTTACGCCAAAAGCGCACTTTCCGAATTCAACTTCATGTTGTACTTGGGGAGAATTCCTAAGGTCTCAGCCAAATGTTGAAAATGATCCCCTACCTATATTGATTTGACCAACATATCTTCTATGTAGACCTCTATACTTTCCTAAGTGTTCTTGAAACATTTTGGTCACCAATTTTACTCTTATCGCTAACCCCGAGAGAGGCTATACTCTAATAGCCAACCGACTCATTATCCCTGGCTGCAAGGATTAAGAAATAGCAACGACTCTATACTTTCCTAAGTGTTCTTGAAACATTTTGGTCACCCATTTTACTCTTATCGCTAACCCCGAGAGAGGCTATACTCTAACAGCCAACCGACTCATTATCCCTGGCCGCAAGGATTAAGAAATAGCAATGAATCAGGGGCTGAGCGTACCTTCCAATCAGGAATAAGAAATGAAGCTATTAAGTTAAGGTGCCGCTTTCTTTTTTCTAGCCCTTCTTTGGGTTCCCTATCGATGCGTGTATGCCTTCGTCGAAGAAAGAAGGGGATTCAAAAGGAAATTTCATAGACTTACGCCTAATTCCATCGGTGAATCATTCAAGGATGAATTTAGCGAGACTAATCTAATCTTATTCAACCTTAGATCGGAATTAGGGCGAAGCCTAGGGCGATCTCTGCCTTCTTAACACACGGCACACCAACTTGAAGTATGATTTTAAAATCTCTCTCTACCTTCACAAAACTTCTCGCGCCCTTCTCGTAGTTTTGACTTGCTCTTAGGATACCGTTGACCGTCTTCGCGAGACCATTTCAGTCTACACACACATGGCTAAGTGCTATTGGGCGAATCTTTCTCAATCCAAGCTAACTAATAGAAGAAAAGAGAAGAAAGGAAGATCTTATAAGAGACTCACCCATCTTTACATAAGCAATTTCTTGAACGAAAAAAATAAATGCTTTCATGGACTACTTTGACTTTAGGGATTTGCTTCATCATTAGCTAAAGAAGAGAGAGAAGGGGGAAGCTTAGTCTAATTGTCCAAAGTGATTCTTTCTTGATTGGATGCCAGCTTTCTCTTAATTCCTATCGTGCACTTACATACAAATCTATAGGTAGTTCATCTCCTTCTAAGAAAAATATCTAAAATTTTCATTTTTGATCGAATTTCGTCTAGTAAGCCTCGAGATCTTACAGATGCTGTTGAGAATCGTCATTACCAATCATGTATTGGACAGAACATCCCTTGAAGTAAGTAAAGGGCGCAAAGATGCGCATTTGACCTGCACCCTCTTTCTTTTTCTTTAATAAAGAAAGTGGTGGCTAGATTCGCGTTCCGTTTCCAGACTATCAAGGATTTCAAAGATCTTTCATACTGTGCCCAGTCCCGAAATTAGTTCTATACATATGACTAGCAACGAGAAAAATAAATGCAATAGCTAAATGGCGATGGGCAATATCAGTCAACCACAGACCTCTAGTTACAGGATCTAATCCTCCACGAAAAGTACGAAATCCCACATATTTTGACCAATTCAAGGTGAAAAATGGGGTTGCTCTCTCGGCAAACTGGGACAAAGTTGAGCCAAAAGATCTCGATTCAAGATAAATCCATGAGTAAATGGTTGCTCTTTAGGATCTATTCCAGCTTTTAGAAATTGGTTAATCGGTAAAGATAGATGTACTTGATGCCCCTCCCAAAGTCCTAGTCCTCTTCCAAATGGTGATTCTGGTAGTGAAAGAAAGCCCATACCTAACTCGCTATGCTTGGCGCGGTCCTGTGCTACGCTATCTGATCGAGATTCGAAATACCCTTCCTCGCCGCCACCTTCCTTCAGAGGTAGCCCGATTGGAATCTTGTACACTTTCCTTATCTTTCTTTTATTGATCCAGCCTACACCTATTTCCTCTTGCTTCGCGCTGTCGGGCCTCTACCTCATAGAAAATCCTTTTTAGGAAGCTAGCGCCCACTCTCACTCCAATATACGTGTAGGGGGAAGCACCAATGAAAGTGAACCTTTATTGTTTCCTTTTCTCTCCAAACAGATTAGAAGGAAGGCAGTAGCTCCTCCTACATACTCGTATGTAGATCCTGAACTAAGGTATGATTGTGAACATTATTGAGGTCAGTCTTTTCGGATTATGGGTGACAGGCAAATGCCAAAGTCCGAAAAGTATGAGCAGTTTCCACTCTGCTCATACTGAATACGGTTAATCCCCCTCCACTTACCCAACATTTTAATAGATGGACAGCCAGCGGTGAGGCTATTGGACCAATAAACAAGAGGCGCAAGTAGCTTGAAATCAAAAAGGGTGAAATCAGGGGCTAATCTACCTTTTCAACCCGAGTTAAGACAAAGGAATGGTCTCACTCAGGGGGAATGCACCTTCATTAAACAAAGAAGCCGAGCGATTGACATCGAATAAGAGTCCGCATGAGAGGAGTGATCAAATTATATTGTATTAGGAGTCCCCGGGCCTATCCTTTCTTTTTTATCAAAAAAGTTTGTGGACCCACTAATGATACTCGGGAGAGAACCGACCTACTGGTCTTGATCCCATTCTATACGCACGCAATTTTTTTAGTAACAAGGTAACAAGAAGCAGGCTAAAGCCACAAAAGGGGGACAAGATTCATCGATTAGGTGGCAGCAAGGTTTGTGACTCTTTGATCTATTGGTTGACTTTGTCTTTTTAACATCCTTGATCTTGATTTGTTTCCAGGAGCAGAGATGGAATGAAATAAGCAATCCAGTCCATATTCTATTCGGATTATGGCTTCATTACCAGAGTAAGGAGAAAGAAGACACAGCTCCTGGGAATAGCTCCGAGATGGGCTTCTCTGAGTAAAGAGATAAGTAGAGGTATGAATCATTCCAATTGATTAGGTGAAGAGTCTCTTTTGAGCGAGATCCTTTACCACGCCTAACTAAATGAAAGAAAGTAAGAGAGAGAGTGGCCGCCTATTTCTTAAATGAAAATAAAGGACTTCCTTATCCTAAGACTGTCACTGAATGAATTTGGTAACTAATGTCGCTAGAGAGGCTGAAGTGAGTATCGTCGCATCGCCTCCGACAACTTCTTTTTCTTTGTAGCTATAGCTCTTATCCTTCCTAAGTGGTTTGTAAGTCTTTCTTAGTTTAGACTTCTAAAGACTGCTTGCGCCCCTTGTTCCTACTTTAGCCTGTGAGGTATTGCTCTTGTTGTTCTTTTTAGTTCAGTGAAGTGCTTATAGGGCTTAACTTCCGATTTAGCTATTTCTATGATAGAAGAAGAGTATATTATAGAATAGACTATATCCCTAGACCAGATATAGAAAGGGAGTAAGGTAATTCATCATCAACCAAGGTAGGAATCGTTAGAGTATTGTATTTCCCTCCAATAGGACTATATAGAGCAGCGGGAAGGTCGGAATCTAGTGAATCTGTCTTTAGAGTGTAGCTCTGCACCTTATCCATTGTGTGATGATAGTGTGCCTTCACCCCCATGATCTTAGTGCTCTGATTGCGCCTTCTGTATCCGTAACTGTAAGTGCATATACACTAATTTATACACTAATATCCCCATCATTTTGAATTATAGACCTAGCTACTTGAAACTCTCTATCCTAGGGATGACTTGCGTCTCAAGCCTCACATCCCCGTCCGCTTCTTAGGTAGCACCGCGGAACTTACACTCTAAGTATTCTGTCTTGGTCCTGCTCAACTTGATGTCTCCAGACCTCCAGCCTCTCGTTAACACCACTGCACATCTCATCAATCAGGACTATTTCATCTGTAAATAACATGCACCAAGGCACCTCCCATTAAATGTGTCACGTCAATGCGTCCATTGCCAAGGAAAACAAAAATGGGCTAAGTTCTGATCCCTGATGCAACCCCATCTCAACCGGGAAGTACTCAGAGTCTCCTCCTACTGTCCTAACCCGTGTCTTAGCTCCATCATACAAGTCCTGGATCACCCTAATATACGCTAAATGCACCCTTTTAGCCTCCAAACATCTCCATAGGACCTTTCTCAGGACTTTTTCATAAGCTTTCTCTAGGTCAATGAACATCATATGCAAATCCTTCTTCACCGCCTTATACTGCTCTACCAATCTTCACAATGTGGATGGCTTCAGTTGTCGACCGTCCTGGCATGAAAGCAAACTGATTCTCGGAAATGGACACTCCTCCTCATCCTCCCTTCACCCTCTCCCAAACTTTCATCGTATAGCTTAACAACTTGATATCCCTATAGTTGTTGCAGTTCTGGATATTCCCCTTGGTCTTGTACAATGGAATCATCGTACTCCGTCTCCACTCATCAGGCATCTTCTTCATCCTAAAAATGACGTTAAATAACCTAGAGAGCCATTCCAGGCCGCCTTGTCCACGCTCTTCCAAAATTCCACAGGAATCTCGTCTGGCCCGGTCGCTCTACCCCTACACATCCTGCGCATAGCCCCTTCAACTTCCCCCACTCGTATGCGTCTATAGTACCCAAACTCGCGATGACGCTCCGAGTACTCCAGCTCACCTAGCACAATGCTCCTATCCCCCTTCTCATTCAACAGTTTATGGAAGTAAGCCTGCCATCTCTGCCTAATCTATACGCCCTTCAACAAAACTCTACCTTCCTCGTCTTTTATGCACCTCACTTGGTCCAAATCTTGGACCTTCCTCTCTCTAACTTTCGCCAGCCTGTACAACTTCTTGTCCCCGCCTTTATCCCCAATTTTCTCATATAAACGACCAAACGTAGTCGGTGTAACTGCTAACTTCGCCTCCTTCCTAGCCTTCTTATACCCCTCCCTGTTAGTTTCTTCTGTTTCTCATCTATGCTCTCCACCAACTTCAAATACGTCGCTTTCTTAGCTTCCACTTTCCCTTGAACCTCTTCGTAACCACCACCAGTCCCCTTTGTGGCCATCAGAAAAATCCTTCGAGACCCCTATCACCTCTCTCGCCGCCTCTCTAATACAATTCGTTGTTGTAGTCCACGTACAACTCCGCGTCCCCGCTACTCCTCCAGACGCCCATAGCCAGCAACTTCTCCCCCAACTTATACCAAACAACCTATAAAGAACAAACAAAATCACATAGTTTTCTGTTCCTCCTAACCTTGATGCATATAGTAGTCCTCAAATTATGCAGTATTGTCTCTCTGCCCGGAGCTCTATTTTGATACTCGAGTGTTCCTTTCAATCCATATTCATAGATAGTAGCAGCAAAATAAGCCTTAAGCAAAGAATCTAGTGCAGCTCTTATTGAGTGCATTTGTTTTAAAGAGTATAGGGTGATTAGCATCTGAGGATAAAAACAATTTAATAATTCAAGAAACCAAGATATTGAAAGATATTTTCTGTCACACCAACATTTATATGGTGGCTAGAATTTTCTTATCTTGTTGTTTTCCTTTGGGTTCGAAAGTACCACAGCTAACTCTACAAAAATAGGGAAATTGCACTCACAATCCTGATTCATTGCCTTTGGTTTTCCCCTTATTGTTCACTCATTTTGAAATAGAGACACCCAATAAAAGCATGTTTTGGGGTCAATTCGTGACAGGTAGGACACAATTACAACTGCCAAGCAATCACCAAACACTTGGGCCCATAAAAGGGAAAGAAAATGTAAAACGTGTTACAATTTGTAAAGTTCAATAGAGGGCAATGAATTACTTAAAAGATATTGATATCATTATCAACCACCACCATATTACATAAAATTATACTATGTAAATATATGGTATAAAAGGACATCCACTCAAAGACTTGGTTGGATCATATGTTTAAGCTTTTAATAATTTAGACCCTTTTGCACGTGAAAACTGCGTATTGACAACTAGTGAATAGTGACGTTAAATCAATCTCTTCCTTATCTCCGCCAAAATATCCAATTTTAGCATGTTTGGTCCAAAATAAATTTTTGACCTTCAAAGAGAATATTTTCTTGTTTCCACCAATTTAATGTATTCTTTTTCAATTTGAACTTATTTGTTTAATATAGACAACACATTTACAACTTGGTACACATAATATTGACTCATAATGCAAATGAATTTTGTCTTCAAATAAGGGATTTCGTGTCACTTTGCGAAACGAGTAGAGTGCAATGGTTAATTTGTAGAGTGATTAAATCAAATTTGAAAAAGGAAGATCCAAAACTTTGGTTTATAGTACCTAAAACCCCAAAATATTTAGAACTACTCCAGTCAATCTTCATGGAGAAGACTTGAAAAGTATTTCCCGAGCATGGTTGAGGCCCAGAGAACAACCTTCGATTTTGACCGTGAATCGTGATTAAAAAAAAAGAGAATTTGGAGTTGGCGCCCACATGATGGATTGCTTGCTTACCAAGCCAGGACTTGACTATAAAAACTATAAGGAAGCATGTATTACTAAATAATATTAATATATACTTGTGAAACACAATGTAACAGAATAAATAGTTACAAAGTGCTTAAGTCATTTCGATGGGAGAATTCCACCAGTTTCAGATGAAAGAGAACGAAGTACAGCAAAAGACCAAACAAATTGGATACTAGGAAGTCTGGCTAAAGCTAAGCAAGTTGATATTACAATTAAAACAGCAAAACTTGATAGCTACAGCTTTTAACTTGCTTAATAAAATAGATTATGCTTCAATGGTTTATGGCAATAGGCTGCCTTCAGACATCATAGCTAGGTCTCCTTACCGGCTATCAGAGGACTAGTACCAACACTGGAAGTTGCAGAGAAACCAACTCCGTTAGACGCTGGGATGGAGCACTCACCCGATTTCTTGCTGAGGCCATATGGTGTTGCGTTCATCACCCTGCAAACATGATTGGCACTTAAATCTCAAGACTTCTTACATTGTGTTCTTGTTGTATTCATGAGTATCCAATTGATGGAGATGCAGTTATATGTGTCTCAAATCTTAGACTAAAACAATACTACAGCAAATGCCAGATAGCTATAAGCCATATTTCAAATGGTCAATGACGATCAGAAAGAACAATTAGTTTTGCAGTAATTTATACTTTCGGTGGTCATCTCATCTACTATTCAAAAGATTGATCCTTTATACAAACGCATTCAATAATTTCTAGAAAGCTACGAGAGTGCTAGCCAAAGATAGTTATACAGCAAAGGCACACCTGAACTACTGATAGTTATACAGCACATGCACACCTAAATTAAAGCATAAAACAAAACAAGAACTCAAAGCAGGAAACAATTAATTTACCTTTCCTTCCGCTTCTCCAGAAACCGAGCCAGAGATGCTTTCCTAGCCTGTGGAACCGCTGCAGAAAATGTATATGATAAGAAGCAATGAGGTTGGGCTAAAGCAGTTGCATTGAAACTAAAAGATTTTCTCCAATACTTAAGCGACTGCTAAAGAAATCAAGAAAGCAGTTACTTCCACTTCAGAATTAGTTGTTGCAATAACTGGAATAGAAAGAAATGCTTAGGTTATTGAAGAGCAATAAGAGGAATCTTACAAGAGGTAGCCAAGAGGAAAAACCAAATAAAGCACTGGGATTAAGGGGCATTATGGAGGACACGATGGACTTCTAATGTAGTACAGTCAACTCAATACAACTAGCAATATCTTGATACCAGAGTATTGTTAGAAAGTATCAAAAAGGAAAGCTTTTACGTCACGAAAATGTTCCGAGTTTCCAATCCGGCATGTCATGTATACCTGCTGGCATTATGGTAGTCGCCCCAACAGGTCCTAGTGATGTCACAATCTTTGGAGTCTCCACTGAAATGTTTGCAGTTTTAGATATCTTCATGTCATCTTTGTTTCCAGAATTGCCAGCAGATTGACCAATGGGATGAGAAGAAACAGACATAGGGCTGGAATGACCTGAGGCAGGTAGCATGCTCGGGGTTTGGTTCACACAAGTGCTGTCTACAGCAGCAAGTTTGGGTGTAGATGCCTGAACTTGAAACCTTGGTTGCACCACATTAGGAGGAACGCAACCATTTCCAGCCAAAAACATAATAGCCTGTGCCTGCGTAATATACCCAGGCAAATATAAACCTCAGAGAAACTTAGCTCATTGCATTTTCTTTCTGGTTAATGCTTCCCTTTATTTACATCAGTTTGTGTGCACGTGAGAGCAAGAAAGACGGGTACCTTCTCAGGGGAGATATCATCAAAGACATTGACTGTTCCACCATAGAAGATGGTCAGTTGAGCAGGTGTCGCAGAACCTTTGGAAATAAACCTGCAAAAGATGCACAACATTTTAGACAAAGGTTCAGTTTCTGTTTTAATTCAATGGGACTTCCCTAGCAAAGTTGTCTTAATTTTTTGTATGTCTTTCAATTAATAGCAGCACGAGCCAACTGCATTACAGTCATCATTGGTATTAACTGCATATTGATGTGCTCATCATCACTAACTACCAAATACGACTTCCATAACACAATATATGCAGTCTGCTCTGTGTGCACGAAATGGTGAACTTACCAAGGTTCAGTTGTCCCAGCCACAGAGCCACTCGATGGAAGTATTGAATGAGGAGCTGTAACAGGGATTCCCCCAAGAAGTTGCTGCTTCATTGTTACAGCTGCAGATATCTGGCCAGTACCACCAAAATGAGTCTTGTAGGAGGGATTGCTCATGTTAAACGGAAGCATCTTAACATCATGGGGAAGATGCATTGCATGCACATTCTGCTGCAAATTATAAGGTGTCAAGATAAACAAGTTCCTTGTTACCCATGGCAATTTAATTTTTCTTCCCTAATGGATTTAAAAGGGGTGCAAATCATTTTGAAAGAAATCCATAGAGACAATAAAAGCAGGAGACAGTCGACAACTCATTGCAATTGGATACTAATTCAGAGTATAATTTCGCACATGAGTGACACAAAAACTAGAGATAAGCCGAAGCCACTTTTTGGTTAATCTTCTTCCTGTAACTTGAGATAAAACTTCCGTGGAACATTAATGACAAATAGCTTCAATAAAAACATGGCAAAATTGAGTGTTCTCCTTTGCACGTCATGCAGATCTCATACAACTATATATACACTATCCTCGTGCAATTAAAGGGGCTCTACATACCTGGTTTTCACCAGACTGACGTTTGAGACAACTGTAAACTCCATCTGCAGCAGCTAGAGCTTTGAACGGTTTTTCATCTTGAGCAGAGTTCAAAGACATGAAATGAGGTATACCCACCTTGCTCGACAACAGCCAGCGAAACCCTGATACAGAAGAGAATCATTTCAACATAATACATACTACAAACAATTACTACAAAAACTACAATCATCCGATACACTTATTACCTCAGAATTGGAAGGAAATCTTTCATTTTGTCCAATTCAACCAAAAATAACCAAGAGTTGCTTCCTTTAGATTTAACTAAAAAAACATTAACTACAAAACGCAAAATTCAGCAAAAACTTCTTAGGTCATACTCACCTTTTTCACCATGGAAAATCAATTAATCCAACCGTCATCCTCAGACTTCAATCCGACTTCCTTATTTGTTCTTATATCAAAAGGATCTTTCTTCGATAAGTGTATAATTCAAAACTTTTTGGAAAATCAAAAAATTACTAAATCAGAAACTCAGAAGTTAGCTTTCAGCAATTATAAATTCTTTTCTTGCCAGGCTAGACAAAATTTGTATCTTTATAGGGAAAACCAAGTCACCAAGCAACCACACAGAAATATAAAGCCCCACAACAGGGGAAACAATAAACTTTTAACAACACAAAATACTCAATTTAGGCGGCATAAATACATAGAGCCAAAAGAAACATTTTGCTTTCAGCTGTCTACATTAATTTCAACTGGAATCACCACTCATGCATTAAAGAACATAACAAATTAGATAATACTACTATAGTTCACAATTCTATACTCACAACAAAGAAAAAATATCAGTTTAATTCATAATTGGAAAGAAAAAAAACGAACCAGAGTCTTTGCAGGTTTCAACAGGTTCTTCCTTAACGACAACAACAGAATCTTTAGAATTAAGTCCCATGAAATCTCTCTCCATCTCTAAGAATTTCAAAGTATACCTAAATTTTAAAATTCCAAAAGTTTTAACCTCACAAAGAAGCAGATCAAAACCACAAATCTCAAAACAGCAAACCCCAGAAACCCAAAGAAAAAGGTAAGTAAGAAGGAATGAAGGAGAAAGGGCAATGTTTATGTTTGTTTATTTTAACGCCTAAATGCTTCTAACTGCAGCAAATAAGGAAGTTGATGGCTTTTTCTCGTTCTTTCTTTTTTATCCTTTATTTATTTATTAGTGGCTTAATCAACGTTTTTCCTTTTGGTTTTGGGGGTGCGTATGCACTTCGTTATTTATATTCGAATTCATTTTTTTTTGTTTGGATTTAAGTTATAAGTAAGGATAAAATCATATAAACAATTGTACAGTAAAATTTTAATTGTAATAACAAATTAATAATTATTTTAATTAAATTACAGATTAATACTTATTACAATTTATTTTTAATTATTTAATTAGTACTTTAATTTTATAAATACATTTTTAACAGTCCATCTATAAAATTTAAATTCTTTTTAATTTTGCCCACTTGGTCGTCGTATGATGAGAAAGAGAAAACAAAAATAATTCTAAACTTGAGATGACGGTAGTACCCCTTCTTAATTACAGTCATGAGTCACGTGTTCTTTTAGCCTTCCTATGCATATGTTTAAAAGACTAACTGCGAGTAGAATTCCCCTTTTCATCTAATTGGGTGTCGAAAGTCTCGTAATCTACCATTTCTCAGGAAATAAAAATAAATAATTTTGTTTATTTGAAAACAGTACACATTATGTTGCAGACATTGAAAAGTGTCGACTAGGCATAAATTCATAAGACTTGCATCAATCTAGTTACTAATTACAACAACTCTCCTTCTTCATTTAAGTTTCAACTTCCTAAAAAAAAAAATATCGTCACATGTGTTAGATATATATCCCCTTTTCCAAAATAAATAAATTCGAAAGTGTTGCATGGCTTCTATCTTAACTTCAAGATGTCCATAACACGTTTGTGTATATTCAATATATAATATTCGATCCATCAAAATCACCAAAAAACTGATGGAAATAAACACCCTACGAAAATAATATTCACAATAATAAAAGCGAAATAATAACGAAACATCGAGATACAGTAATTAACAAGAATAAAAGAGTGACAACGACACCACGATTTGTACATGAAAAACCTTTTGAATAAGGGAAAAAATCACGGCCCCGAGACGAGCAACTGATATCACTATACCATGGAATTTTACACTTTGTAGATTCGAGTAAAATACTCTAAAAATCACTACAACACTCAAAAGAAATAACCATCTTTTGATATTTTCACCTCACTACAATATCGCTCACTCTCTATTTTTCTCACAAACTATTTTCTTATACCTTGTTTGTGAAGCCTTACTCTTGTTGGTGTTACATTATTATTCCGATTTTATTACTGTGAATATTATTTCTGTAAGGGGGTTTATTCCCAATAACTGGTATCAGAGCACAGGTTCTGCTCGTTCACGAAATACTATTCACTTTCGGTAGTACTATACTCGGTGAAAACAAAAATGTCCTGAGTAAAGTATGAGGTAGCAAAATTCAACGGATATAGCGATTTCTCAACATGGCAAAGAAGGATGAGGGATCTGCTTATCCAACAAGGATTACACAAGGTACTAGATGCTGATGCCAAAAAGCTTGATACTGTGAAAGTTGAGGATTGGGCTGACTTGGATGAAAGGGCTGCTAGTGTAATCAGGTTGCACTTATCAGATGATGTGGTAAATAATATCATTAATGAAGACACCGCACGTGGCATTTGGACAAGGTTGGAAAGCCTATATATGTCCAAAACGCTGACAAATAAATTGTACCTGAAGAAGTAACTACACGCCCTACACATGGGTGAAGGTACGAATTTTTTGTCACATTTAAATGTGTTTAACGGACTAATCACACAGCTCACCAATCTCGGAGTGAAAATTGAGGAAGAAGATAAAGCCATCTTGCTGTTGAACTCGTTGCTATATTCGTGCTATAATCTGGCAACAACCATCTTGCACGGTAAGACTACCATTGAGTTGAAAGATGTCACATCGGCTCTTCCACTCAATGAGAAGATGAGAAAGAAGCATGAAAGTCAAGGATCGACTCTCATCACAGAAGGTAGAGGCAGGAGTTATCAAACGAGTTCGGGCAACTATGGTAGATCTGGAGCTCGTGGGAAGTCTAAGAACCGATCCAAATCAAGAGCCAAAAATTGCTACAATTGTGATCAACCAGGTCACTTCAACATAGATTGCCCAAATCCAAGGAAGGGCAAAGGTGAAACTAGTGCCAGAAGAATGACGACAACACAGCTGCCACGGTGCAAAACAATGATAATGTTGTCCTTTTTATAAACGAGAAAGAGGAATACATGCACTTATCAGGTCCAGAGTCAGAATGGGTGGTTGATATAGCAACATCTTACCATGCCACACTAACAAAGGGAAAGAAAGAGTGAGGTTTCACAGACAAGGTATAAGAAAATAGTCTGTGAGAAAAATAGAAAGTAAGCGATATTATAGTGAGGTGGGAATATCAAAAGAAGTTATTTTTTTTGAGTGTTGTAGTGGTCTTTAGAGTATTTTACTCGGATCTACAAAGTGTAAAATTCCTTGCTATAGTGATATCAGTTGCTCATCTCGGGACCGTGGTTTTTTCCCTTATTCAAAAGGATTTTCCACGTAAAATTTTTGGTATTGTTGTCACTCTTTTATTCTTGTTAATTACCGTATCTCGATGCTATATTATTATTCTGCTTTTATTACTGTTAATATTATTTTTATTGGGGTTTATTCCCAACAAAAACTTGAGAACACCCCATAATTAATACGTCGCCATTCTCAGCTTTAATGTTCTCTTAACTGATCTCCTAACTATTTGCTTCTTCTTTTTGCCTAACTGTTAGTTAAGTTGCTAATTTGTTGGGTGAATGAAATAATACGATTAAAGAAAAAGAAAAAAATGAGGAACTAGTATCCATTTAGGAACAAGCAAGAAAGCATGTTTTTCCCTTATTCGTTTTCCCATTATTAACACTTAGGGTCGTTTGGTACGAACACAAGTAATGCAGGGATTAGTAATGCAGGGATTGTAGTGCTGAGATTATTTTTTATCAAGTGTTTGGTTCATTGTATTAAAAATTAATTATACAATGTATAATCTAAATTTGTGTTTGGTTTAAAACTATACAAAATATTCTTTACAATTATACCCTTGAATATTTGTGGGATTTTCTATTTCATTGTCCTAGACTTACCATTATTTTATTTCATTCAATCATTAGTTCTTGCTCCACAGAACAAATACATCGAGCTCATGTAAAAGATAGCAGTAATATTAGGAACATTATATTTGAGGTTTAATCATTTGTAACTTCCTAGGTGGAATGCATGAAATGTAATTTCATTGAACGGTTATCCTTTTGCTACTTATGAGATCACGGGAAATTGTACCGAAGCTTGTCGGAGTATGTACAACAGCCAAATTGCTGACCCAATTGCATTCACTAACCATAGAATGGGTTATGAAATTCCCCTGCCTTTATTGAACTCTTTGCTGAATTTATATGCGAAAACTGGGTCCATAGAGTACGGGGGAAATCTGTTTAGAATGATGGAAAAAATAGATGTAATTTCTTGGAGTTGTATAATTTCTTGTTGTGCTCATAATGGTGCTACTGATAGAGCAATAAGTCTTTTTGATGAGATGATACACAAAGGAGTTGAACCCAACTCAGTTTGCGTGATCAGTGCTTTACAAGCGTGTGAAGCTTGTTGTAATTTAGAAAAAGGCAGGCAAATACATGAACTAGCTTTTCACAAAGGTCTTGAACTAGATATATTGATTTCCACGGCTTTGATTGATATGTACATGAGCTGTTGTTCACCTAAGGAAGCGAGTATGGTATTCGATAGGATGCTGAACAAAGATGTTGTTTCTTGGGTTTGAGGGGCGATTTAGTAATTTTAAGTCTTATCCATGTATAGCTAATCTAGGGATTAGTAATCCCTTGCTTTGCTTGGTATTAGTTAATCCCTCATATGAGGTATAACTAATCCATGTATTAGGTAGGAGTAAATTGAATTGACCAACCAAACATGGTATTGGACGGATTAAATTTTTATACGGGAATTATTTTACTTAATACGGCCTACCAAACGACCCCTTATAATGAAGAAAATGACCAAGGGCATTATTGACAATTCATGTGGAACAGTTTGTCATGTCTACTATATATACTAAAATAAGGGGGAGTGCGACAGTTTTACCTAAAGAAGAGGTGAATAGCCGGTCGTACCGGTAACGTACCACGTGCGAGGATTTAGATAAACACATTGTGTACCAAATGCCAATGCCCTACCTGTTAGTGGTACGACAAAAGCATGTGCTGTCGTCGATTGAGAAATCGAAACGTGTCCACCCGCTTTGGCATCTCGTGAGTTTTATCGTGATGAGGCATTCACCTGCCCCGAGACAACTCAAGTGTTAGCATATTATTCGAAATTTTCGTCAATATTTTATTTGGTTTTCATGCCACCGCGCACTCGCATATGACGGTATGCCAAATTGCCAATGTCGATATATTATTATGTTGTGGAATACTAATTTATTATTTAATACCGTTCGTTTTACTCGTCTACTTATTCTAAAAAAAATATTTTTATTTTTAGTTGTTCACTAACTAAATCAAGAAAAAGATAATTTTTTTTTTGTTTTACGCTTATTATTAATTACTCATTTTCAAAATTATTTCTCAAAATTTTTTCAAATTCTATCATTATTAGGAGTTATATCGTAAAATACATACTCAATTATTATTTTTTAAAAGGCGTGAAAAGTTTAAAGTGGACAAGTATAAGTGAACGAACGGCGTATTTGTTAAAATATTATCTCTCTATACAGTAGTGTAGCCGCCCTATACCAAGGATGGTCAAGCGCACATCATTTATCGAAAAATTATACAGCGTATATAATTTAAATATTATTTTATATGGCTATATACTATATTTTGAACACCTTTAAGACAATTGAGTGAAGCAGTCCAGCAGTCTAGGGTGTTCAAAGTGACATGTTGTTCACGAGTTCAAAGTTCTATCGATTATTTGCCGAAACTACTTGGAAACCACCATGTATGGTCTATTGATTCTTTTTTCAATCTAAATAAATCCTAATAAAATAACTTTTAAAACATAAATTTATGTAGAAATAAACAACTAATCTTAAAATTATTTTTTTAACTAAAAGTTATTTTTAAATTAATTTTATAATTTAAAAGTCAAGCTCTACAAAAATTTCTTCAACAAAGCCTCTCTACAAACTACAAATCTTCTCGACTCTCTCTTTTCTACGATTTATAAAATTATAGTTCTATTAAATTTTTTTTTATTGTTTAGCTAGATGATACGTAGTTTAATTTAAAAATTGGTACATTGTTCATCGACAAAAATTAAAATTATTGACTTATTTAAAGCTTGATCACCCTTGACGGAATTCCTAGTTATGCCACTGTTACACTCTCTCTTTTTCTATTTTATATGAAACTTTTTTCATTTTAATCAGTTTTAAAAGATAACAACTTTTATATCTAAAATATTTAATTTCAAAAATTGTTACTTCACTTTTGCTGACATACTCTTTTAATTAGTGTTCTAGGCATAATTTTTCATAAAGGGTGTCAATATTGAAGAAATAAATAAATAAATTATTGTAACAATATTATCATAATAAAAACTAATTCAAATATATTAATGTAATTGTAGCAAAAATAAAAAACAAAAACAAAAACAAAACATGAATAGATGAAGAAAAGGACTTGAAAAGAATATAAATCCTACTTCTAGTCAGTTTTATTTTATATTTCTTAATTTAATTAGACATGAAGTTCAACAATGTAAACAAGACTTTTGAATCGTTTAATTTTAAACTAAATTTGTGCACGACATATCAAAAATATACTTTAAATCTTGTGATTTTAAATATATCATTAAAACTTAATAATAATATTAATTAAAAATTTAATAAATTTAGAAAATAATATGTTTTAAAATAAATTAAAAATAAGTAAAATACATAAATTGAAAAGTATTTAAGAGTAGTTGCTTAATTTGAAGTAAAACGTAAAATTTTAAAACTGGAATAACCACAATTATACTGATAAAATTGAAGATACCTAAAGTAAAAAAAAAAGAAGAAAAAAACAGTGATAATAAAATTAAAAAATAAAATAATAGTAATAGAATAGTGATAACAATCTGATACGGAAAAAAATGGAAGATAAGTTGCTCTAAAGAATGAGAAGAAAAGCCGATTTATCTGGAGAAGTGTGGATAACAATATGCAATAGGTGGGGACCGGTCACCAGTCATGTCGACTGAGCAACTTGTCCTCCCCGCAAAACATGTAAGCACGTGGGAATTTATATAAGAGGGATAATGTCTAAGCGTTAATCTGTGGGAAAATAGTCAATCACGTTAAAAGAAATATAAAAAACAATTTAGTGACGAGGTATTAAAAACAGGGGATCTAATATACTTTATCCGTTCCCAATTTAGGTAATGATGTGACTGGAAATAAAATTTAATGAAAAAGCTTTTAAAATTTATGGTCTAAAATAAATTATAATAATATTTTTATGATCATAAATTATATCATTAAAAACAATTAATAATATATTTATAAATTAATTAATCAAATACAAATTATATCTCACCACCAACATCTTTTTGTAATAATTTGATATTAGAAGTCTGGACAAACAGACTATGAATCAGCTTGTATATGCTTTTGAATTTTTGTCAGATTGAGCTCACTCCAGTTTTGTATCAACATGTATTTAAGCTCAGAGTTCGATTTTGTACAATTCCTTTGAACATTATTTTTCAATATTTCATTATCTAAGACGTGATAGAATATCCAATCAATGAAGAAAGAACACTTTGATTTCAATATAATGGAAAAGGAAGGATCGGTATTAAAACTTGTAGGAACTCTTGTGTCATTAAATTTTTGTGTCGAAGTGATGAAACTTTCAAAAAATGCTAGAGTGTATACTTAGGGATACTAGAAGACTAACAAAGAACCAACTTGATTTTATAAGAACGATTGTATTTTTGCTGAGAAAAGTAATTAAAATTTATCTCGAAATGGAAGAAATATTTGTACATAATGTTTATTGACCTAAAAAGGAATAAGATAGAGTATCAAAAAAGATACGTTGAAGGGTATAAAAAAGACATATATCAATTATCATACGTATTACTAATGTAATAATAATCGTCAAAAACTACGAAGGAACTTCTATTAAGAGTGAGTTTACACCAAGAATATATTATGCTCATATGTATTTACCCATGGATAAATTAACACGAATCAAAAGAGGCAAAAGACTCTCAAAAGATAAGTTCATTGCATAGTCATACATAATGCGAACCATATGAAGCCGATATATTTACTTAATTTTCTCTATCTTCCTTTTTTATTTTCGTTTAATTTATTTTGAATGAGAATTGGTGGGACCAAACTCTAGTATGGTACTATAGCTAATAAAACCCTGTACTTAGGCCTCTTAAATAAAATTTATGATCTTTTCAAATTGGCTATTAATCAACGGAAATTCGAGAAATCCATAATTTTGTGCAACCCAAACACACACACATATAACCTTTTCAGTAATTAACAAACAATAATTTAACTACATCGAATTCGCAAGATGAATTTATTGCAAAGATAAAACCCTTTGTACAGGAGTTCCTCCATTTTTAATTTGCGGTGCTCATACCGTCATAACGCTGCTTGTTAGTCTAGCTTAGTGATGGCAAAATGAATAAAGAAAATAGTTATCAATCCATATTATTCACCAAAAAATTGTTGAATAATTTTTTTTTTTAAAATGGATCGAATATGGATATGATCCATATTATCCACTTAAAAAATAGATAACTAATGAGTTTAACTTTTATATTTGTAAAGACTCAAATTGGGGATTCATCAAGTTTAAGAGATTAGGAATTTTTCCAAAAGTGATCATATTCAAGAAACCATGGATAAATTGAATATTCATACTATCCACCGGTTAACCTATTTTCTATTCGTATTAAATATAGATCGGATCAAATAATTTATCCGTTTTATATAACCTGTTTTCGATCCATCCATGTCCGTTCGGACCCACCATTTGCCATCCCTGGACTCTAGCTTATCCCACTCGAGAACAACGATTACATTATTACAAACTTCTTTTAAAAAACAAGGAACGTGGCGTTTGGTGCTATCAAAATTGAGCTTTACACGCAATTTGTGAAAAAAATGATTAGATCTGGCTAATTAAGTAATTTTTCTTCACGTGTTCGTCAAACAATAGAATAACAATTTGTAATTTTATTTTTCTCCAAAATTTGGAAGTACTCAAGGTTCCTTGCGCTTTTGATTCTTCAAATTTACGAGTTTCAGTTTAGATCAACTTATATAAACATTTTTTAATTAATTGAGATAGTCTTTTCGTCCGTCAACTTTACTATCATGCTCTGTGAATATACACGTCTAATACTAAATGATGTTATTTTTGTACTTTCATCATGTTGCTGTAAGATAACATAATTCTAAATATTGAAGAAAATATAGCATGCAAGTATTCAAATATTTATCATCAAAGCTAGCACGGGACAGTCACCTAGTTTAATAGTGTATCTTCATTAAATTTATGCGAAGGCATAGGTAAGTGAACTAAAAATACATTTGTAAAACTTTTTGAAGGCTAAATATGCTTATTCGGATATCACAAGAACCAGATCGTAAATTATTAATATACATGTATATTTTACTATGTTAGCCTAGAAGTTATTGTATGTTACTATAACAATAATCCACTTGGCTATTTTAAGTTCTAGAGCCCCATTCCCTATTTTAGATTTTCCTTGGATTTATTGGTGTTTTATGACTTGTGCGTATGGGCCGTTCTAGTCCTGAGAGGTTTGGAGGTAATTTGGAGCACTTAGTTCCTTACTAAAGACTTTAAGTTGAATTGACCAAAGTCAACATTTTGGGTACACGACTTCGGATCATAATGAATATTCTGGTAGGTCGTCGTATGATAATTTTAAACTTGTACATATGTTAGAATAAGGAGCCGAAGGGTTCGACCACGATTCAACACTATTGCATAGAAATTAGAAGGTTAAGGTTTACAAGATTGACTTGAGAGTTGACTTGTGTTATGGCATTTTTTTGTGTGTGTGTTTTGAGCCTTTGAATAAGTCCATATAGGTTATTTGGATTTGTTGGGATAGTTGAGAGTTGATCTGATTGGGATGGGTATGATTGAACCTATTTTATGAAAATTAGAACTTAAAGAACTTAAGAAAATTCATATTTTGATTTAAATCTTAATTCTTAGTTGTGGTATTTTTAATGTACTTTAAGCACTTGGACAAGTCTGTAAAGAATATACGGTCTAGTTAGGGATCTGACGGGACCCTGAGGGGGCTCGGATGAGTTTTGGCGTAGTTGGAGGAAGATTCAGAGCATTTTGGTGGAACTAGCTAGTGTGAGCGCCCAACCCACCGAGCCTTGGTGGCTGTGGCACCCAGACCAGCAAGTGGGTAAAGGAAAAGATTGAGCTCCCAGCCCATCGAGGATTGGTGGTTGTGGCACCTGGGGCCGAACGTTGCTAGCATTTAAGAGGTCCAATTTTTGTGATTTCTTATCTCATTTCACCATGGTGGAGACCTGGGAAGCTCAATTTTGGGAGGTTATGATCTAGATCTTCATCTACAAGCTTGGGATAAATAATTTTAACCAAAATCTATGAATTATACATGAACCTATCACTAGATCTAACATCAAAATATGGGTTTGAATACGAAAAATTGGTATTTTTTTCCAAAACTTAAGAAAATATATTTTGGGTTTGAATACCAATTTGGAGTAGAATCTAAAAACAAATCACATCTTTGGACTTGTAGGGATATAGGTCAATGAGATCCGACCATGATCTCGGACTTTGACCATGTGAGCCCGAGTTTGACTTTTTATTGGCTTTTGAGA
This sequence comes from Nicotiana obtusifolia, assembly GCA_002018475.1. Taxonomy (NCBI): domain Eukaryota; kingdom Viridiplantae; phylum Streptophyta; class Magnoliopsida; order Solanales; family Solanaceae; genus Nicotiana; species Nicotiana obtusifolia. The sequence goes on from MCJB01011940.1 coordinate 83,256, forward strand.
TTTGATTAAAGACTAAAGTTTTATCGTTAAGAGTTGGTTTCCATAGCTTTATTTGACCTTGTTGAGTACTATTTGTCTAATTTTTGAGTGTTTACAGGATGAGAATAGAGGAAAGAGCATTTTTGAAAGTTGAGGCTTATTTTGGATAAAGTAAATATCCTAGCTGACCGAGATTTGAGGGAATTTTTCCTAAAAATGAATTTATATGATAAATACTACATATTTGGGGCGATGTAATATGTGAGTAACAAGCGTATATAGGGTGCCAAGGTTATACCATGTAATGGATAGATTTTAGGCTTCTTTATACCTTGTTTGATTTATGTAGTGACATGCCTTAATTGCTTATATGACTACTTGAACAACTTTATTCATACTAGAAATTATGACTAAACTTTTGATTCATTATTTGGACATGATGGGCTATTTTGTATGTTGGATTACACGTTGTAGCCTTAATCATACTTGTACATATGCATACATCCCTGCATGTTAATTTCTCTGTTCATATGTAGTATATATGCTTATTTTATTTATATGCATATATCCCTGTATATGATACTCTATTATGGACTGAGGTTGGCACGATCAGTCATTCCATACGGTTATTATGATCATGATACAATAGTACATTTTATGCGATTTGTTGACTGATTTTTGAGATACCGATGATTTATTTTGGAGCTATAATGCTCAGATACATAGATTTGATCCATTCCTATAGAGTCACGTGTTACCCATGTTACCTTAGATTGTGTGCGCATAGTATTATTGGACGCCGAAGAGGTTTTGGGCACAAGGGAGGTTTCAGTTTAGGTAAAATTTGAGTTTTTATCATGCATAGACATTCTAAACTCATGTAGAGATATTTAATGCATATCATCCTTATATGCAGATTTAGTGTCTTATTTATGCTCTTGATCATTTTATCTGAAAAGCATTCTTAGTATCTGTTTCTTGACTAGGCATCGTATTATTTATATCTGTTGTTTTTTTCTTGTCTCTCTATTCCTTGTATATTTATGAGTTGAACAGATTATGGAAAGTGAATATTATTGTCAAAACCTTGATATTACTTTATCGGAATAGAATTTATACTTACTGAGTATACGCTGATTTTGTACTTATACTATACTTCTGCATATCTTTGTGCAGATCCTGATGTTGATCCCAACATCATCTAGGAGGGTTCTTAAGATCTTGACTTGGATAATTCTTGGTGAGTTGCTATGTCAGATTCACAACCTATGGAGTCCCCTTCTTATCTATCCTACTTAACAAAAAGAAGCCTAAAAACAGAAGAAAGGGTCGCATAAGTAACAACCTGCACAAATGGTATAACGATTGTCCTGTTGTTTTTGACATGGAGCAATTGAAATTAAATTCTCTATAAAGTAACTTTATTGCATTAGAAAAAACTATACTATGACTATCCCATTGACCACTCTTGTTCCGTCGATTATTTTCGGATAAGGGTGTTCTATTCTGCTGGTAATAAATTCTGTTCGTAAGAATAGACTGATCCAGTAGGACAACTCAAAAGATAAAGAAGTATCATTAATCTCTTCATGCTCGTTCTAAGCTCGAAGTACATTTTGTCAGTTGATAGATACGGATAAAGGGGAATGAAATGCATATGGTAATCTGCAGTAATGGTTAAAGAGCCTAACATAGCTAAGTTAAGAGATAATTGAGCAAGCTTTCATATAAATTCTTATTATCGAGAATGAAGTTTTTATTTTGTACATGCTAGATCATGAATTAGTAACTGCTTCCAAATATAGATTCTTGTAATTATGATTCAAGTGAAGAAAAATTAAGCATGCCCTCCTTGTTCTTGATTCAGATAATACTTTTATATTTGAGACTTAGTTGTACTCTATTAGTAGCTTATGACTTGTACTATCGGATTTTGAGATTGGTGTAGTATTTTTCATACTTGTATGCTAATTTCAGATAAATCCTTGTTATTTCCTATATTATATATTAGTTGAATATCGTTTGTCATCTCTTGTCATGATTGTTTAAGCGTGTTGGCTTACCTAGCAGGTTGGTTCAGTGCCATCACAATATTGATGGAATTTTGAGTCTGACAAGTTTGTATCAAAGAACTAGGTTCATAGGTTCTACAAGTCATAAGAATGTTTAGTAGAGTCTTACAAATCGGTATACATGCATCTATACTTAAATTCGAGGGGTTACATTGCATTTAGAAAACTTTTCTTCTTTCTTTCCTTATCGTATGTTTTCTATTTCATCTTAAAGTTTGAATATTTACTCTTCTATTATCTCATAGATGTTGAAAGCATGTTCATTAGCAGCAGCTGAGTAGGATCTAGTATCCTAGGCCGGAGCCGGGAGAGGTAGAGGTCGGGTTAGGGCTAAAGCTCAGCTAGGGCACGTACAGTTGCACTTGTGAGAGGCAGAGCACCCGCAGCTACTCTTGTTCATACAATAATTGCTTTTGATGAGCCACCAGTAGCTCCAGTGGGGGATCAGATGCCAGATCAAATTATTCCACTGAGTCTTACATAGGTTTCTGTGAATTTTATTGCTACTCTAGTACCTCAGGAGACCATGGTCCAAATTCTGAGTTACTTTGAGGGTTTGGTATAGGCAAGTATAATTCCTACGGTCCCAACTACTTCTCAGGCAAGAGGGAAACCCAGACCCCATCCACTTACACTCCGGAGCATGTCACTACTATGTTTTAAACTTTAGGAGTTCTAGCTATTTTATTTGTTGGGGTAGTTCAGCCTATTGCTGCAATTTAGCTGGAGGTTATGCCTACTATGTCTATTGAGGAGTAGAAATGATGGATCGATTTCAGATGTTAGATCCTCCACATTTTGATGGTGATCCCACAGCTAATGCTCAGGACTTCTTTGATAGGTGGTATGAGATTTTGCGCAATTTGGGCCTTGTGGAATCTAATGGAGTTTATTTTACCACTTCCACTTGAGAGGGCCAACTAAGAGGTGGTGGAAGACTTATGAGCAAGATAGGCCAACAAGGTCACTTTATTTTTCTTGAACTAAGTTTTTGACTCTTTTCTTGAAGAAATTCATTCCACTCGCTAGAAGAGATGAGTTGTACAGCTAGTTTGAGCACCTACAACATGATGGCATAACAATTACTTAGTATTAGATGAGGTTTGTAGAGTTGTCTTATTGCAGCTTTCTTGATTCCCACCGAGAGTGAAGGTGAGGAGGTTCATTGAGGGACTTAATTTTAAGATTAAGCTCCATATTGCTAAAGAGATAGATATAGGAACTACTTTTAGTTAGGTAGTGGATATAGCATGGAAGATTGAGTGCATCCATGGTCAGGGGAGAGAGATGATAAAGGATAAAAGGCCTCATCATTCAGAGGAATTCAGTGGTGCCTCACTGGGGGCAAGGAACATCTTTGTAGAGGCAATTCTGGTATACCAGTTTACTCAGCACATCAGATTTCTTACAATGCACCATTCAGTCATGGTTCTTACTGTACTCGTTCGAGGTAGGAATCCTATAGTGTGCCTCCAGCTTATGGTTCATAAAACAAAAGTCAAATATGAGGTGATATACATAGAAATATATATACTTTACACTAAACATCAACACCCCACACTTAAACTCTTGCTCGTCCTCGAGCAATGGGATTATTTAACAACCTCCCAACTACGCACAACTTCATATCATAAAGGAGCATTCGACTTTTAAACCACACACCATACTCTTGAACATGATCAACACCGGAAAATAAGCACGAATACACAACTAATTCATATATTTCCGTTAAGTCTACCCAAGTATAATAGTTCAATAAAATCCAACAACCTATTCGTCACCACCCAACCTCAAGAGTCGACTTGCAACCATTAAGCAATCTCAATTCATGCACTTACCCAACAAGAAAATTTACCATATTACCAATCATTCATGAGATCATGTGCCCTTACCACAACAAAAGAGTGAACATAGATTAAGGATATCGCACAATTGAACAAAATTCACTCACTCTCAAAAAGAATTCATATGCTTCCCGTGGTCGTACCATAAGCTTGCCCGTAGTGTAGATCTCTACTAATTTAAGCTAGTCAAATCTAGGATCAATTAGGACTTTTAAGGTTGTAATGTAGGCTAAGGGACGGGTAGGATATATTTAGGAATAGTGACTAATCCTCCTAAACACTTAATACACTACAATCACAACTCGAGCACTTTTTCTTTTCAATCAATTCACTTGTCTCATATACGTAGCCCTCCTCTTTCAATTAAGCACTTGTATAATTCCACTAGCACAAATCAATAGGCATTGGAAGTGTTTTCTATGTATTTTCACTATCATTTTTTCTTTTCTATTTTTCTTTCTTTTCTTTCTTCTTTTTGTTTTTTTTCCCTTTCTTTTACACACTCCACACATTAACTCATCAGCTAGTGACTCTTAATTTCAACTTTAGTGCACCAACAGGCCCTTCTATGGTTCCACTCAACAGCTACTCCCCAATCTCTACCCTTACTTCTTTTAGCGACTAAGTGCCTTAGGAGGTAAAAGTTAAAACAGGATCAATTCAAGAACAAAATAAGGGAATGACTTGTAATGTGGGTACCAAAGAAAAGGTCTATAGGCTCAAAGGGGCTAGCAACGGATAATTTTATTTCGATGTGACAAGCACACCCATGATCAAGCAAGAAAATGCCTACATCATCTCCTAGATTAGCCCAACTTACAATTTCGCTTCGATTAACACACGGGGCAAGTTCTAGACTACACAGGATAGCACAGAGAATCACAAAACCTTACTCACACATTGCACATGACTCAATCAAGACGGTTCTGTTCAACTTTCAAGTCAAGCAAGCGCATATAATTGAGAAAATTAAGCAATATTACACTATGTGGCATACAAGTCAAACAACTGAGAAGAGGCGTCACAAAATAAGCGGTTTACTTTACTTAGGCTTAACAATTCAATTCAAATAAACGGGAAAACAGACTGTATGTCATAGCCTATTGTGCCAGCATCAACCATGTCAATGAGTATCTCAACATAACTCAATTTCTTCCTAAACTACTCCTACAAAGAAATTAAATTGCTGAGCTACATCCTTGGAAAAGAACCGGTGCCTTAAGAAAAACCAAGAAATACTACCTAACTATCCTAAAAATTAAAAATCTTTTTGTTGTTTTTAATCAGACTTTATCCCTCAAGAAAAAGATCCATCGTCGGAAAAAATCCGAGTTTTTTAAAAAATTGTTAGTTTCTACACTAAAAAATTGTTTATAGACTAAAAATAATAACAATACAACTATTAAAAAGACCAAAATAAAACTAAATCATACATGATGTACATTCACAACACTCACAACACAGGTATTTCCCCACCCCACACTTAAACGATGCATAGCCCTCGATGCATGCTAACATGTAAAACAGAGTAGGGTGAGAAGAAAACTCCCTGTTCGCTTTTTGGTTACCGGCGAGGTAGTGGAGGAATTTCCAATGCTTTTACCCTTGCTAATGTTGTCACGAGCCATAGTATCCTGGACCCCCCCCCCCAGCTGGCGCCTCGTGCCTTCCATGGCGCTGGGGGTCTTGAAGCATTCTACCTGTAGCGCCCCAGGCAGCGCCGGGCGCTGGCCTGGGCGCTGTTTTTCAATTTTTTTTGTTTGTTTTTTTCTGTTTTTTTTTATAATCATCCCAATCCCCCAAACATTATATATACCATTTACACATCCTACATCATTACATCTAATATTTCTATACCTATACATCAAGTGCAAATTTTTTTTTGGTTACATCAAGTGCAATACTTTATCTAATCTAAAAAAAATAAAAAAATAAATTAAGAAGTTAAACTAGGAAAGCGATAAAAATTGGGTTGCCTCCCAACAAGCGCCTGATTTAATATCGCAGCACGACTCAGAGTCTCGCTATCAATCTAGCTTGATTTCTAGCCTTTGAGCTTCCTCAACAGATGGCCTGGGAAATGTCAGAGTGATAGGCCTTTCCAACTCTTCTACTTTTCGAAACCCCTGGACATAATTGCAGGAAATATCCAGTTCTTGCTTAATTTCTTCCATCATTCCATCTTTACTCTTTTCCACCTCCCCAATCAATACTCGGTCAACAAGAACTCCAGGGCTCATATGTGGTACTAACGACGTAGAATTACTCTCCACCATAGAGATCATTGATAATTCTTCAAAGTGGATTGGCAACCTGAGTGCTTTATAAACATTGAACACCTCTTCTTGGTCACCTACTCTCGTTGTCATTTATCCTCGCAAACATCAATAATCGCTCTGCCCGTGGCTAAGAAGGGACGCCCCAAAATAAATGGAACTTCCTGATTGGGCTCGTAATCCAGGATGATAAAGTCAGCAGGAAATATGAACGAACCCACTTGGACCAACACATCTTCAATCACTCCCTCAGGCCGAGCAAGGGAGCGATCAGCTAACTGTAAGGTAACTGTTGTTGGGCGTGGATCACCTAACCCTAACTGTCTGAACACTGATAGTGGCATCAAATTTATGCTTGCTCCAAGATCACATAGAGCTCGTCCGACAACATATTTCCCAATAGAGATTTGGATGGTGAAGCTACCTGGATCCTTCAATTTCTAAGGCAGCTTGCCTTGAATTCTGGAACTGCACTCTTCAGTGAGTGCCACAGTCTCAAACTCGGTTAACCTCCTTTTATTTGCCACAATGTCCTTGATGTACTTTGTATATTTGGGCACTTCTTGTAATATATCAACCAACGGAATATTAATTTGTACCTGCTTCAAGATATCAAGGAACTTTTTATATGCATCATTATCCCTTAGTTTTTGCAATCTTTGAGGGAATGGAGGTGGTGGCCTTGCAACCAATTGTGGGGGTTGCTCAGCCACTGCCTCTCCAGCCGGCTTCTCTGTTTCTCTATCTTTTTCTGCTGTTGACTCTATGGTGGTTGGCCTCTCATTAAAGTCACCTGTTTCCTCTTTTTAGATTCAACTTCTTCCAGTTGTCTCCCGTTCCTCAACGACACGGCATTGATGGTCGCCTTAGGATTTGCTTCAGTGTCACTAGGAAGAGCTCCAGCTGGTCTAGTATTTTGACCACTGGCCAGCTGTCCCATTTGTCACTCCAAATTTCTTACTGTTGTGGTGAGGGCTTGATATTCAGTCCTGAATTGTTTATTTTCAAGCACCAACTGTTTCAACAATTCATTTGTATTCTCTTCTACCTGTTGAGGTTGTTTTTGCAGTTGGTTGAAATTTCCTTGGGGTCTATACTGATTCTGGTTCTGCTGATTTCCATCCCATGAGAAGTTAGGATGATTCCTCCAATTCGGGTTGTAGGTGTTCCCATATTGTGTATTCTGATTCATTGGCCCCCTGCTCTGCTGTCCCACATAATATATAGATTCTGGATTCGTGGGGCACATGTCACTCGTATGGCTGTCACCACATATTTCACAGCACAAAGACATCTGTTGTACCTGTTGCCTCGGTTGTACCTGTTGCATTGTCATTCTGTTCATTTGGTTAGCCAGTTTTGCCATCTCAGCTCTCATGGCTGCGAAGTCATCAAGTTCAATCACCCCAGCTCCCTTCGGCTTAATTGCTCTGCGTGAATCACCATCTCCTTGCCAATTATGATCATTAGCCGTGAAGTTGTTCAGCAAGAGTTGGATATCGCTATAAGGTTTTGCCATGCAACTGCCTCCACAAGTTGAGTCGAGATTCATCTTTGAAGTCTCATCTAACCCGTCAACAAAAGTATGTCCCAAAACCTCATCCGTCTGATAATGATGTGGACAATCTCTAAGCAGTTTCTTGTATCATTCTCATGCTTGATGAAGAGTTTCTCCATTACGTTGTTCGAACCCAAGAATTTGACTTCTCAGTGAATTTCTCTTTTTGGTGGGAAAGAATTTAATTAGGAATTTCCTGGCTAGATCGTCCCACGTGTAGATTGATTTTGCGAGCTCTTTTTGCAGCCATTCCTTTGCTTCCACCAACAGTGAAAAGGGGAACAGTGTCACCCTAACATAATCCTTGGAAATGTTTGGATAATTGTAGGTATCCGTGATTTCCAAGAAATTTTGAATATGCTTGTGCGGATCTTCATGAGACAGTCCCACATATTGCCCTGTAGATTGAATCAGCTGCACCATATACTGTTTAAGTTCAAAGTGCCCCGTGATCTCAGGTTTCACAATAGCCTGAGTCATGTTAGCAAGATTGGGCCTTGCAGCTTCTACCACCGCCCGTTCAGCATTGCTTTAGCCTTTCGTTCGGGAGTTCGAGACCTCGATTAGAATCATATGATGTATTATGACTTGCGTGTTTGGTTGGTTTTGATTTTTGAGAGTTTCGGAGTTGATTTGGAAGAGTGATTCTCAATTTGGAAGCTTTTAGTTGGAAGTGTTGACCAATGTTTGATTTTTGAGTAAAGAACCTCGAAATTGGACATGAGATTATGTTCAGATTTGGATTCGAAGGTTCCGAGAAGGCTTTGTCCCTATTTGTCGAAAGTTGGCAAGTTGAAGAATTGGAGTGTTCCTAAGTTTGATCGGAAGTTGAATTTGGTGTTATCAGGTTCCATTGTGGTTTGAGACTCTGGATAGGTTAATTTGGTTGAATGGAACTTGTGTGAAATTTTTTGTAATCTGGAATATCTAAATGTGATTCGGATGCTTTCAACGAAGTTTGAATCTTTGAAAGTGAAGGATTTTGATCTTCGTTTCTTGGTTTTGTTATTGTTTTTTTAGTGTTTCGAGCCTTGGGACAACTTTAGATAAGGTATTTGGACATGTTGGTATAATTGGACGAGGTCGCGTAGTGTCACCACCCAATTCCCACTATAGGCCGTGATGGCACCCAATGTTGCTGCTAGGCAAGCCAACACTGAACTATCGACTTAATTATTCATTTTATTAATTTTGAAATCATGAATTTTTATTAAATAAAGAAATCTATGCATTAAAAATCATGGGTGTATACAATTTAGTAAAAATAAAAGTATGGCAATAGTGAGCAAAACCACAACAATTACTAGAACATCCCAAAACCTGGTATCACAAGTGCATGAACATCAACTAGGAAGTACAATAACAATATAACATCTGTCTGGAATATAAGATAGACAGAATATAGTAAATAAATATGATGGAGACTCTTTGTGCTGCAGATCGTAACATGGAATACATCTCACCATAAAGTTCCCTCGGCAACTGTGCCTACACGCCCAAATAACCATCAGAAATGTACCTGCACAATAAGTGAAGAAGTTTAGCATGAGTACGTAAATCAACGCATACCTACTAAGTATCTAGCCTAAGCTCGGAGAAGTAGTGACGAGGGATCGACATCGACACTTACTAATGGTCTAATAAAACACATGAATTATAAGTAGACATGAAATACAATAGTATCAGTGGAATACAAAACAGTAATTAACATGAGCCTTTAACAAAATATCGATTTAAATTTCCAAATACCACATGTCATCTCAACGAATAAGAATCGTCAAGTAAATGTCGATCTTAAGTCATGAAGGAAATATCGTGTAATTGCCAAGTCTCAATCAAAGGGAAATCTCGTGGATGTTCGGACTCCCAGCATTTGACTCACGAATTATGCCGAGGTAGTTCGGCCCAATCCATATAGTCATGTACATACACTGCCAAGGTCGTATGACCCAATCCATGGATGCATCTCATATATATATATATATATATATATATATATATATATATATATATATATATATATATATATATATATATATATATATATAT
>MCJB01011940.1:96354-111572 GCA_002018475.1 Nicotiana obtusifolia
TGACGAACAAGAAGGCATGACCGATGAACCAATCCCAGAAAGAAGATTTGAGCCCATGGCGTCCAAACCAGTTGGAACTGGTTTTCATACTTTCACCTTGGACGACGTCAAGGTTTCACAATGGCCTCAGAGAATCCAAGACTTCTATAACTGGATGGTGACCAAAAATCTGGTAGAACGCGAGAAGTATGCCATCCTGTCGGAACTCACTTCACGATTCTCTGGAATCCTCAGAGATTGGTGGAACTCACTTGCATTTCAAGACAAGAATATGTTTCTTACGTCCCAAGATTTTGCCTTCAACATTCGCATCCTACATGAAGTTTTCTGCGGAGATACTGGCCAAAGACAGGAGAAAATGCGTAGACAACTCTTCGAGATGAAGTGTGTGTCATTCGACAGAAATGACATTGACAGACACTTTCAAAAAATGGCCAAGATATACTATGAGATCGGCGGCGATATCAATCTGAAGCAAGCCTTTGTCTCGTCACTTCCAAAGCTGCTGGCAAGCCGAACCATGACCATCATTGAAGAAAAGTTCCAGTCCATAACCATCCCACAAATCGGTTACATCAGGCAGGCCATTTTCGTCGCACTAGATGACATCTGTACCAAGCGTTCAGCCTTAAAACAAATTATCCAGCACAATCCAGCGCTTGACAAGGCATGCCGTAAAACTGATCTAATCACCGGATCAGGATGTTCCTGCAGCACGCCCAGACGACGAAAACAATTCAGGAGGTTCAAATGGCCAAGAATTTCAGATGGAAGATCAAGATCCAAGAGACGCACAAAGTATTTCAGACGCAGAAGGCCAGGAATTTTTCACAAGAAAGACAGATGGTTTATTTGCCATAAGATTGGACATTTCGCAAAAAATTATCCTCAGTCAAGAAGATCTGTCAAACTCCTCGAAGAAATTGAAGATTACACTGAATCCCACAAGGATTTCATGAAGAAAGGGAAAAACCCGTTATGGAAAAACCAAGAGTTTTTTTATCAAGCTCCCTTTCAAGAAAAATGAAAACATCAATCCGACAAAAGCCAGTCACTCAGGGATGAATCCAGATCATCTTCAGCTTGCAAAGAAAGAATGCGAAGAACTTTTGGAATTTGATCTGATAGAGCCGTCGGATTCACAATGGGCATGCGAAGCATTTTATGTCAACAAAAGAGCTGAGCAGACAAGAGGAAAACTCAGGCTAGTTATTAATTACCAGCCACTAAACCATTTCCTCCAAGATGATACATTTCCCATACCAAATAAACTCACTCTTTTCTCCCACTTAGCCAAGGCCAAATATTTTTCCAAGTTTGATTTAAAATCTGGATTTTGGCAATTGGGAATCTACCCTGAAGAACGACCCAAAACGGGATTTTGCATCCCCGATTATTACTTCCAGTGGAAAGTCATGCCCTTCGGGTTGAAAACTGCACCCTCCTTGTTCCAAAAAGCTATGATAAAAATCTTCCAACCCATCCTCCATACCTCCTTAGTTTACATTGATGACATCCTATTATTTAGTGATACATTGGAAGAACATGTCAACTTGCTCCGTCAATTTGAGACATTTTTAACACGGTACGGAATCATGCTCTCAGCAAAAAAGATGGTTCTTGCTCGAAAGGAGATTGATTTTCTCGGAATGCATTTTGCTCGTGGTGAATACAGTCCAGGACCGCATATATATCAGGAATTACTTAAATTTTCGGATACCAACCTCACAACAAAGCAGATCCAACAGTTTTTGGGTGTAATAAATTATGTAAGAGATTTCATCCCAAACATCTCTACATACATTTCACCGCTCACAAGAATGCTCAAGAAAAATGCACCATCATGGGGAGAGAAACAGGATGAAGCAGTTAGAAAAGTAAAGGAGATATATAAAAATGTCAAGTCTCTCTACATCCCTTCAGATGGAAGAAAGATACTGCAAACTGATGCCAGCCATGAATATTGGAGTGCTGTTCTATTTGAAGAAAAAGATGGCCAGCGGAAAATATGCGGATACGCCAGTGGAAAGTTTAAAGATGCCGAGCAACATTATCACTCCCCCTTCAAAGACATTCTTGCAATAAATAATGGAATCAAGAAATTAAATTTCTTCCTTATCCATACAGAATTTTTAGTAGAAATGGATATGAAGGTTTTCCCAAAAATGATCCGGATAAATTCAAAAATTATCCCTAATCCTCAGATTCTCAGATGGGCACAATGGTGCTCTCCATACAAGTTTCAAGTTAAGCACTTGAAAGGAAAGGATAATATTCTCGCAGATTTTTTATCGCGACCGGAAGAATTCTCAAAAAGATTTTCCCCAGCAAAACTGAAGCCAAACAGTCACATCTTTATGTTTTCAAATACACCGGGAACTAGTTCATTGAAGCCAACAGATCATCCACCGGAGTTGTTCAACCTCATGGATCCCTTTGATCCTTCAATTGTTATGGAAAGAAGAACTTATTATGAGCTCCAAGTTTTCCGGCAATATGGAGGATCCATTCTCAAACCTTTTTGGCGTCAATCCAGAATATCCATTCTGCCACATATTCATAGCTCAAGCCAGGGATTTTCCACAAGAACTGCTATGGTTTTTCTGGTACCTATGCCATCAGTACTATATTTTCATGGAATTCAAATGCAACGTCTTCAAGGATTTTGATACCATTGCACCAGCCCTTAGAGTATTTTTACTATGGTTCAAGCCTAGAAGATATTGGATGAAATGTTTCAGTGATTCCTACGCAGCAAAAATATTCACGTTTCATGGGCCAGTGAAGATCATTAATGGAAAAGTCCAGGCGCAAGCAGAGGCATCATTCTGGTGGAAATTTTCCATGTCCATTTTATCAATGGAGGAAGAGTATAGCGAGGCACAAAGAATCATTTTTCAGCAAAATAGGTGCATCCCAAAAGAGATATGGCCAAATGAATGGGCAAGCTAGAATTATACCAATACCCATCCTCACTGGGAAAGAGTCCGGGAAGCAGCAAAGGAATATCAAACACCATATGAAGTCATCCGAGAAAAGATCACTAATGACATTTCCAGATTAAAGTTGCGAATTACATCTCTCAGTCCAAAGGGAAAGGAACATAGCAGTGAAGAACCGTCAAGTTCCAGGCGCTACTTCACAAGGTCTTCGAAAAGATGCCTGGAAGACAATTCTATGATCGATAAAGGATAATTGTCTTAATCCTTGCTAATCCCCCCTTAATCCTCCATTACCAACCCAAAAACCCTCAAAAATATCCTACCCATGCCAAGACAAATTTCCACAACTTTTCATACTATCCGGGCCCCACTTTACGTTGTTTTCCTACCATAATCCTCCAAAAACTCTCAAAAAATATCCTACCCATGCCAAGACATTTCTCCACATATTTCCATGCTATTGGGGCCCCACTTCACCTTGTTTTCACATGCTTCTACATGCCTCCACATGCTTCTTCACATGCAACACAATACAGTCACATGGCGTCACATGCTCCCTCATGCTACACCATGTATATATCACCCCGTTCACATGCTTTCAGGTGTTTTTTAGTGGTTTTTCCTAAAGTCCTTCACATGCCGGAGGGACCCGCTTGTAGATAAGTTTTCCATGTAAGATAGGTTTGCTTTATCTAGAATGTTTGTCTTGTAATAACCTCCTAGTCCTATATAAATGAGGCCTTGTAGTAGTTGTAGGATCATCAGATAATCATCTTGTAATCATCATGCACTCTTTGCAAATCTCTTGTGATATATTACATATGAGTTCTTTCTAAATTTCCCTCTTGTTCTTTCTTTCGAATGGATGGAAAGGCCGGTCCATGTATAAAAATAAAATAAGTGTACTCTTTGAAAGTTAGCTTATTGTAGTACGGTCCATGTATAAAAATAGAGTAAGTGCACTCTTTGAAAGTTAGCGTATTGTAGTGCGAAAGTTTTCTGAGTTATGAACAGCTAACGTTGGTTATAGTACAAAAGTTTTCTGAGTTGTGTAGCTTGGCAAGCCGTCCCTGAATGGGTTGTTGAAGCTAGCCCCTTTTGTAGGAAAACTTTTGCGACTATAAACAAATTAACTGTTTGTCTAGCTTGGCAAGCCGTCCCTTATGGGTTGTTGAAGCCAGCCCCTTTTTGTAGGGAAACTTTCGTACCTATGATTAAGCTTGCTTTCCTCGAGTCTCTTGCTTTATTCCTTATACTGTGGTTTTGTACCTATGATTAAGCTTGCTTTCACGGAGTCCCTTGCTTTCTTCTATACTGTGGTATCAGAGCAAGGCACTAAGTATTTTTCAAAGGGTAACCTCAGGTCTAGATATCATCAGTTAAAAATCAAGGAAGAAGATATTCTAAGGACAGCCTTGCGGACCAGATATGGGCATTACAAATTTCTCATTATGTCCTTTGGCCTAACCAACGCCCAGCGGCTTTGATAAATCTGATGAATCGGGTGTTCAGGCCATTTTTGGATATGTTTTTGATAGTGCTCATAGACGATATTTTGGTGTATTCTCGGTCAGAAGCAAAGCACACCGAGCATTGGCGAAAGGTCCTACGCACACTATAGGATCATAATTTATACACCAAGTTTTCCAATTGGGAGTTCTGGCTGAACTTAGAGGCTTTTCTTGGTCATATAGTATGAGATGAAAGTATCAAAGTTAATAGTTAAAAGGTTGAAGCAGTTAAGAATTGGCCAAGGCCCACAACCCCTACCAAGGTGCGCAATTTCTTAGGCTTAGCCGGTTACTACCGAGGATTTGTGGAAAATTTCTCGTCTATAGAAACTCCATTAACAAAGCTAACGCATAAGGAAGCGAAATTCCGGTGAATCGATGTCTGTGAGAAAAGATTTCAAGAGATAAAGGAAAGGTTAACATTAGCGTCAGTTCTAACTCTTCCCAAAGGACCCGAGGGGTACGTTATATATTGTGATGCCTCTAGAGCGGGCTTGGGTAGTGTTCTAATGAAACATGCAAAAGTTGTTTCTTATGCTTCGAGACAAATAAGGAAGCACGAGCTGACTTACCCCACTGATGACTTGCAGCTAGCAGCCATTATATTTGCCTTGAAGATATAGCGTCATTATCTGTATGGAGTTAATGTCGACATATTCACCAATCACAGGAGCTTGCAGTACAAATTCAAGAAATAAGAATTAAATTTGAGGAAGTGAAGATGGCTTGAATTGTTAAAGGATTACGATATTGACATTTGTACCATCCCGAGAAGGCAAACGTTGTGGCTGATGCATTAAGCCAAAAATCCATGGGGCAGCCTATGACATGTGGAAGAGTATAAGTTAGAAATGATTAAACATTTGTAACGGTTGGCTAACTCAAGTGTATGATTTCTTGATACCGGTAGCGAAAGAGCCATAGTTCAAAATGCTGTCGAATCCTCGCCTGTAGCCAAATTAAAAGCACGACAATTTAATGATCCAGCCTTAGTGAAAATAAGATAAAGCATTCCCTTTTATAAGAAGCAAGTGTTTGAGATATCCGAGGATGGAATCCTTGGATACCGGGACTAGTTATTTGTTCTCGATGTTGGGGGACTCCGAAGGCAGATATTGGCAGAAATTCGCCAATCTCGATATTCTATTAATCCGGGGTCAATAAAGATGAATCATGATCTTCGACAGCTATACTAGTGGAATGGCATGAAGAGGAACATTGATGAATACGCCACTCAATGTCCAAATTGCCAACAAGTTAAGGTTGAACACCGGAAACTAGGAGGATTACTCCAGAATATAGAAATTCTGAGCTGGAAATGGGAGATGATCAACATGGAATTTGTTACCGGTTTACTACGATCACGCTGAGGATTTGATTCTATATGGATAATTGTGGATCAATTATACGCTCAAATTACACCTTAATAACAGGGTAAGCGGTCGGTGTCAAATATAATAACCCAACAAGGTTGGGGTCAAATCCCACAGGGAATAGGTGTGAAACGTTTACTTAATTAGTGTAGTACTCAACCACAGTCGTAATTCTATCAAGTAATCGTAACAGAAAGATGAGTTTAATTTAAGTTTAAATGAAGACTAATTGTAGTATTATGAATAAGAATAATATGATTAAAGAAACCAAGGTTGTGTCCCCCTTAATGAAGTATAATTCTATCGATATCAATATTATATATTTCCAACGGAAGAATCTTTTGATATGCAATTGATGCCTAATTGACTACCCAATATTTTTCAATAGTTGGGTAATATTTCCTCTTTATGATTTTCCAAAATACAAAAGAGTTGTGATTAAGAACAATCAATCTATGCCAAATTAAAACCCACTTATTCCTAAGTGATTTTATTAAACAAGGTTTAAAGCCTTGAGTCTTTGTTATTTACTTCTACCAAATTCTACCCCGCTTTCCCAAGCAAAGGTGGAATTAAATGGCCTTTGTTAATGTTTGCAACAAAAAACAATTTTTTAAAGCATAAGAAGTAAACAAATATCAATCAACCGTTGAAACTATATTCAATATCAAAATCCAATAACATCATACCCATTTAGGGTTCACAACCTCAGCGTTTAAAATTAGCTACTCATGCTGAAAACTGAAAGTAAAAGAATAGTAATTGTCATAAGCTTACAAAGTAGAAGGTAATTGATCCAAAAAGCTTCCCCGAAATCAAACAACTCAAGCCTAGTACTTTATGCTCTCAAATCTGACAAGATACCCCTCACAAAACCCTATTAGACCTATTTATAGAGGCCCAAAAATCGAGGCGAAATTCGGACTGATTTTACCCAGATGTAAACAATGCGACCGCATTTCTGTCGCATAACAGAAATGCGGTCCACAAATCGTACACGTCCATCGCAGATTTCACCCATGGATTTTGCCTTCATCGCATTCCTGATTCGCGGTCCGCATTGAAGAAATGTGGCCACCTTTCTGCATCGCAATTCCAGCAAGCCATAAACTCCATGCTTGATCTGCGGTTGAGTCTGCGGTTCGCATACCAATTATTCGATCGCAGATGGGATCGCATTCCTTACCCTGAACTTCACCCAAAACTCTGCTTGTGTCTGCGATTCCCAAATGCATGTCTGCGGTCCGCATCTTAGTTATGCGGTCGCATATGCCACCGCATTCTTGACATGAAAATTTGCCCAGAGGTCTGTCTTGGTTTGCGATTTTATTGTGAGATATGCGGCTCGCATGTGATGTTTGCGACCGCATATTCACCTCTACGATGCTTTTCAACTCTTTTCTTGTCTTTAGTTGGCTTTTTGAGCTCTTTTCCGTGCTTTTAGGTCCTTACACTTGATATACTGCAAATATACTAAAATTACATAAGTATCGAGGGAATTTGCACGTAAAACAATTTAAAATCCAAGCAAGTAGTATCAAAATGTGCCGAAATTCTCCGGCATATCAATCAACTCACCAAGTCAGCTCATTTCTTATCAATTCAAACGTCCTTCTTAGCTGACGATTATGCCAAGCTATACATTAAGAAAATAGCTCGACTTAATGGGGTTCCAGTTTCTATCATATCGGACAGAGGTGCCAAATTTACAGCTAACTTCTAGAGGTCATTTCAAAAAAGAATGGGTACCAAAATCAACCTCAGCAGTCAGCACAACTTTTTATCTACAAATAGATGGTCAGGTCGAACACACTTTTTAGATGCTCGAGAACATGTTACGAGCTTGTATTTGGAATTCAAAGAAAATTGGGAAGATCTTCTACCACTCATCGAGTTTACTTACAACAACAGCTACCATGCTAGTATCAAATGGCACCATATGAGGCACTATATGGGTGAAAGTGCATATCTCCTATTGGCTTGTTCGAAATTGGTGAAACAAAGTTATTGGGTCCTATGTTGATACAACAGGGTGTAGAAAAGGTGAAAATTATTCAAAGTCGACTATTGACGCTCAGAGTAGGCAAAAGTCTTACTCTGACACTCGACGACGAGATTTGAAGTTTCCTGTGGGAGACTAGGTATTTCAAAGGGTGTCGCCTACGAAAGTCATGACGAGGTTCAGTAAGTACGGTAAACTCAGTCCCCGGTATATTAGGCCATATCAAATTATTCAAAAAGTCGATCAAGTGGTTTATAATCTTGAGCTTTCCCCAGAATTGGAAGCAGTGCATTCAGTATTCCACGTGTTTATGCTCTGAAAGTGCTTGAGTGATCAATCTTGTATTACCCCTATTGAAGATATTCAAGTCATGGAGGACCTATCCTACGAAGAAGTTCTGGTGTATATCCTAGATTCTAAGCCCTTCCCAGTAACGTTTCTTTTGTTCTTATATATATTATCTCATTGGTAATGTTACTTTTCTTTCAAGTTGAAGTGTTTGTAGGTAGTATTCCGAAGTTAGAAAGTATGATTCATTCTTAGTTGATCTTGGTATTTCCTTGAAATTGACCTTGCATGGCACTTATATATATGTATCTATTTTACTTTACTGAGCTACGCTATAGTCTGTTGGGTACGACACTTTTTGTGCAACCACTGATCATTTGGGTATGATGAGACATGATATGAGATTTTACCCAGACCTTGTGTGGCTGGGTACGATGATGTGCAGTGACGTTACCGAGTCCTCTTAAGGCCGACTACACCGAGTTCTGATGAGACCAGGTACAGCCGAGACCTCCTGAGGTCGGGTAAGACCAAATCCTCTATGAGGCCGGGTATGGAGTGATGTGTGATATGAGGCTACCAAGTCCTCTAGCGGCTGACTACGTGGAGTTCTATTGAGATCGGGTACAGTCGATACCTCTTAAGCCCGGGTACGACCGAGTCCTCTATGAGGCCAGGTATGGACTGAAATATGATGATATGCCCCAAAGAGTGGCTGAATGTGTGTGTGTGTGTGTGTGTGTGTATTGTAATTAATGGATGGCCCCGAATATTGGCTTGGTTTTACAAAAGCATGCAAACATTCATATTTCACGGTTATAGAAATGTAAGCCTCCGGTGGCTTGTCTACGATGTCCATGTTAAGCATATGTATTTCTATCTCTTAAGTTATGTCGTTGGTTTATGCATGTTATCCGTGTTACATACTTAGTACATCTTTCATACTGAAGCCCCTTTTTTTCGGGTGTTATGCTCATGCCCACAGGTACAGGTAGCCCGGTGATGTCCTCCCCCCCTCCCCCCCGTAAGTTGTTTGTTCCATCTGATTGGTCGTGCACTCCACTTCTTTAGAGTAGTTCTTTAGATGTCGCTAGGTAACGAAGTTCATGTTCCTGTTATTTTGGATACGGTGGGGCCTTATCTCGACAATGTTGTGTAGTGGTTGGGTATATGTGAAAGAGGGTTGTTACTCTGATGGCAACAGATGTATATGTGTAAATATATCAACGCTAAAGTCTCTTCCATAGTTAGAAGTATACATTTTAAATTCTAGTAACAACTTAGAGGCCTTGTTGGCCAGATTCTATGTTAAATAGGTTTAAGCCTGGATGTCGGTTCACATGGGCCTTCGGGCGTCGTGTGCCGGTCACACCTCCCAAGGTTAGGATGTGACAGGTAGAAATAATAGTTAAGTTATGAATTTGGAGTTTGACTGCAGCCAATATCGGGTCGACCCCTTTTTGGTGTTTTGAGTGTGGAGTAGGTTCGTAGCATGTTTTATGATTGAAATATGTATATGCTTTGTGTCCAGGAGGTTTCAATTGAGTTTTGGGTTCTAAAACAAAGATTTTTTAATTTCTGACTTTATGATGCAACAATTCCAAAATATTGGTTATGTCCCTGAGTTTGTCCATAAATTTCATACTTCCTTTTAAACTTCAAAACATCATATCTCCCTCGTTTTAAGGACAAATTGGCTTATTCAAAAGGCTATCTTTGGTGTAATATCACAAGGACTATGTTGGTTTTAACAAAATTGAGTCTTGGGATTATCTAGAATATGAGTCAGGCTGGGACAGCTGCTGCATTGTTTTTATTTGTTTCGGGATTTACTCACTTTTCTCATAGAGGTTAGAAGCTCGAGAGGAAGCAATTATTGAGGAGATTTTCATTACTACTTTGTGAGAAAGTAATTTCTACTTGTATTTGGTTTTACATAAATTGATTCCCCATGGATTTATACACCTAAAACATGAATTTTTAAAGTGAAATTTGGAGTTTTTGTCTATAAGATAACAATGTGTATTTTGGGGTTTTGAACACCGATTTGAACTCGGATTTGGAAACTAATCACATATTTGGACTCGCAAGGTTATGGGTCGTCAGATTTTGATATTGGTTCTGGATTTCGGGCATGCGGCCCGGGTTGACTTTTGATTACTTTTTGAGAATTCTTCAAAGATCGAAGATTTATTGATTTGGGTTACCTGATATGGCATTGTTTGACTTGCTTCGTTGATGTTTTGCTAGATTTGAGCCGGTAAGAGCTGATTTCTAAAGGAAATGCGATTTCGGAGATTCGGACTAGCCCAGGTGACGTAAGTCTGTTGCCTAACTTTGGTTAAGAGAATTTTTCCTAATAATTGATAGTGTTTGTTACATATAAGAGTGATGCATATATTACCTATTCATGCTCGCAGTAGATTCTAGATTACTCTATGCCTTGCTTGGGTATGTGTTCTACTTGATCCTTTGTATTATTCAATTAACTGACTACATGAGCATAGTAAACCATGCTAGAGCTAATGTTAAGGCTATAGTGCTCTAATTTGAACATGATGAACTAATCTTGAGATTGATGCTATACTTGCCTCAGACGTAGTCACATATATGTTATGAATGTTGATAGGCCAATTTTGACCATCCTTTTTAAAATTAATTTATTTGTACTTAAAATATATATTTTGGAAGTATTTTCTATCGATAAATACCTATTTTACAAATTAATTAAGTATTAATTTTAAAATTAATCACCTAGTATTAGTATTATGTAATTACGAATGTACTTACAAATATTGTTAAAACAATATTTTTATACACACCACATATGCTTTATATTAATTTAATGAATTATTTCGCAATTTTAGTTAAATAGGCGGCTATGTTAATAATTTGAAATTAGCGTCGTAATTTAGAAAATAAATTATTTCATAAATAATTAATTATAATAATTGGTAATATATTTGATATTTATGATTTTAATGGTTTTTAATGGAAATTATTTAAGCTTAATTAAATTAATTTTGAAAAGGTTAAAAATAAAAGCTACAATTGCAATTCCTTAATTAATTAGACAATGGCTATCCTTAAAATAATTCCAGCCAAAATCTAGATATGGTCAAGTCCAAAGCACACCATGTCACCCGTCTCTATCACTCATAAAAGAAGCACAACAGATCCCAACTGTCCATCCTACAGATCAACGGCCCTTCTTTATCTCTGCTTTTCTGTTAATTTTAATACCATATTTTATTTAATCTCAACTGTTAAAATCAAAAGATCCAACGGCCTCCATAATTCTTCAGTTTTATTATTTACTCCCCGAATTATCAGAGCTGTTGATCTAAATAATCAACGGCCCAGATTCCATCTCCAAACATTAACCCTCAAAGACCCTCCTTAATCTTCTAACCCTAATTCATTTGCAAACTCCTTCAGCCGTCTCTCTTTCCTCTTTTCCTCTCCTTTCTCTCAATCTCTCATGGATGTCAATCAACAGACCTTGCACAAATTTGTGAAGGTCATGAAATCTCTCACCAAATCGTCCTCTCCTACTTCCCTATCCGAGAATCCCGCTGACCTTTCCCTTTTTGTTCTTCAAATTTGAAGTACCAGAATTTGACCTTAGCATTGAGACATTTTTTCGTCTTCGTTCTCTCAAGTCCAAACTCAGAGAATCATTCGCTTTGTCCCTGGGCTATTAGGCCTGTGATTCACTTTCCATTTCATTGATTGTATTCAAAAACCCCAAATCTAAAACCCTAGACTCAAAGGTGAAACTTCAAATCTCCACATTTCTTTTATGCTCAGCATGCATGAGCATATCTCGAAGCGCCATTCTGATTATTCGAGGTCTAGAGGTCAAACGTAGTGACCTCTGGACACTAAAGCTTTGACCGGTAAGCTTTTCCTTCGACGGTCAACAACTCTTGTTTCAGGTAAAAAGCTCTCATTGATTTCCTCCTATCTTTCTGATTTTTACTCGCCTATGCTTGCATCATGTGGTAGTCGTCTCTCTCCACTACCTATGCTTGAATCTTGCTGAAACCCTAAGCCAAGTGCCCTACATAGTTTTTCCCCGAAATCCGCCAGTAACTAAATTAAATGGCACTATAAATAGAGCCTTGATTTCTCTCACCTAACATTACCTAAAAACCTACAATCTCACCAAATGATCACCAACTAGACCTACAGGAGTTAACAATAGCCTAAAATCTCATACAAACTATGAATATCGATCTCTTTTCTAATTGATCTCTATTTTCCTTTGTTTCCGAGTTCATTCACTGCAAAAAGCTTGAAGCTTTTACTTTCAAATGACTAAGTAAAAAATTTTTTTGGTTTGGTGCCCTAGAAAAGGTCGGTGTGCCTCCACCTTCTCTCTTTGATTGTTTCTGTGACGACCCGGCTAGTCATCTCGTGAGTTACCGCTACGTTCTCCCAATTTCTGCTTTATTAAGCTTTGCTATCCGTATTTTATGTAATCACGTTGAATGTTTTGCGTTCGGAGTAGATTTGGTAATAAATGAGATACTTAGTCTCTTTCAAGAAGGTTTAAGTTGTAAAAAGTCAACCGGATGTTGACTTATGAGTTAGAGGGCTCGGATGTGAATTCCGACGATTCGATTAGTTTCGGGAGATGATTTATGACTTAGGAGTGTGATCGGAATTGGTTTTGGAGGTTCCGTGTAGAATTAGGCTTGAATTGGTGGAGTTAGTATTTTGGCGATTTCCAGTTGTTAAGAGAGATTTTGATCTGAGGGTCAGAATGGAATTTCAAGAGTTGCTATAGCTTCGTATGGTTATTTCGGACTTAGGCGTATGTCCGGATTTGAAATTGGAAGTCCGTAGGACAATTCAACACATTTTGGGCGAATGTTGGAAAATAGAAGATTTTTGGAAAGTTTGACCGAGGAGTTGACTTTTGGATATCAGACTCGATTTGATAGGTTTCGGCATCGAATGCAGAAGTTGGAATTTGCTAGTTTCATTAGGCTTGAATTGGGGTATGATTTGTGTATTTAGCATTGTTGGATGTGATTTAAGGTATCGACTAAGTCCGTAATATGTTTTAGGACTTGTTGGTATATCCGAACGGGGTCCCGAATGGCTCGGGTGAGTTTTGGTTGGTTAAACGGACTACTTCACCTTTGGAAAAGATGAAAAAAATTGCAGAAAAACTGCAGAAAAAAAACTGGTGCGAGCAGTCCAGTTTGGAAGCTCATATCTTGTAATTTATAAGGAATCAGAAAAATTGCAAAACACAAAAGTTGTAGCCCTTTGAATCTAGTTTCCAGAATGATAAACCATCCATCATTTGGACATATATACAGAATGTTACGATAGATTAAAATTGGCTGGTACTGCTATTTTCCAGGCAGTGTTGATGGCAGAAATTTCTGCTGCACAGGACCGACTTTGGAAGCTTATATCTTGTAATCTGTAAGGAATTTGGAGATGATCCAAAAATGAAAGTTGGAGCCCTTCGAATCGAGTTTACAAAAAGATAAACCATCCATAATTTGGACGTACATACAGAAAGTTACGATAGATTAAAGTTGGCTGGTACTGCTGTTTTCCAGACAGTGTTGATGGCAGAAATTTAAGGACCGAAAATGGTCATTTTCTTCATTTCGTTTTGGATTTTTGGAGCACGGTTCTTCGGCGATTTTTGAGGATTTCTTCATAGCTTCGACTGGGTAAGTGTTCTACATCCGAAAGTGACTATATTTCATAAATCCATGGTCATATTCATCGTTTGATTCGAGTTTTGATGAAAGATATCGGAATTTTTGTAAAATCTTTCAAAAATAAAAATTTAAGATTTGGAGGTCGATTCGTTATCGGAATATGGTAAATTTGGTATGGTTGAACTCGTATCGGAATGGGTATTCAGATTTTGTAACTTTTGTCGGGTTCCGAGATGTGGGCCCCACGGGCAAATTTAAGTGCAAATTTCGGATTTTAATTGGAAAAATTAGTATTTTCATATGGAATTTATTCCTATAAATTGTATTGACTTAATTGAATTAATTGTGACGTATTCATTACGATTTTGGGTAGATTCAACGCGTGTGGAGGCCAATTTTAAGTGCAAAGGCGTCGCGGGCTAAGGATTTAGCCGGTTTGAGGTGAGTAATGATCTTAAATGATGTTCTGAGGGTTTGAAAACCCGGATGGCACATCATAGTGCTAAAGGAGGTGAGGCACACGCTCGATGATGAGCGTGGGGTCGTTTACTACCGGGGATTGTGACTTGGTCCGTCCCGATTGATGATTTTACTATATATTTGATTGAAACTTACGTGTTATCATCACGATTTGGGCTGATTGCCGTATTCGGGCTTCTTGCCGGTTATGTAAACCCTTCAAGGGTATTATTTGGGCTTCGTGCCGGTTAGGTGAACCTTTCAGGGGTATTATTTGGGCTTCGTGCCGGTTATGTGAACCCTTCAGGGGTAATTTATCACTGTCTTCTAACTGATTTGATTCATTTCTTAAATTCAGTTTTGAAATTCAAATGATATTTTTAAATGATTTTAATAGGATGGGGTGGCACGCCGCCACGAGATGTGATGTGAATGGATCGAGTGACACGCCATCACGAGATATTGCGCTACTACACCCCCCACAGTAAGCGCCGTGTACCCATGGGAACGGGTGACACGCCGTCACGAGATATGACTTGGCCAGTCATGATATTTTCTTTTACTTCATGTTATTGACTTGATTATTTACATGTTTTACTGTTTCAATATAGATTGTTGTATGCCTTATGTGTTTCCTTACTCTCAGTTGTTATTTATAATTATTACTCACTGAGTTAGAAGTACTCACATTACTCTCTGCCATGTGTGCAGATTCAGGCGTTATCGGTTCCGCTCCGAGACATTGATTACTACTGTCAAAGCGGCGATTCAGAGACTACGAGGTAGCTGTTGGCGTCCGCAGCCCCGTATCTCTTTTATCTTGTTATTTCCAGTATCTTCGACAATTGTGCCAAGATATTGTATTAGTAATCTTATTATTAGGATTTTTATTAGTTGCTCATGACTTTGTGACACCCCGGTTCGGGCTGTAGTCGGGATG
Organism: Nicotiana obtusifolia; assembly: GCA_002018475.1. NCBI lineage: Eukaryota > Viridiplantae > Streptophyta > Magnoliopsida > Solanales > Solanaceae > Nicotiana > Nicotiana obtusifolia. Next base: position 111,560 of record MCJB01011940.1, read on the forward strand.
GTTCACTATATTT
>MCJB01011951.1:0-18448 GCA_002018475.1 Nicotiana obtusifolia
GACACCGCAACATTATAATCAAGCCCGAGCTCCACTTCCCAGAAATAATAATCCCTACCAAGATCCATACAACCCCTATCTACCACAAAACACACATCAACATAACCCACGCCCTCGTGAGCCTCCCAGGAGAAACAATTTCACCCCTATTGGTGAATCTTACTCTAGTTTGCTCCAGAAGTTGATCCAACTAGGTCTGCTGCAACCGGTACCCCCAAATCGGCAAAATCCCGAATCCCCATCATACCAGGCCAGTACCAGGTGTACTTACCATTCGGGAGTACAAAACCGTGATACAGAGGACTGTTGGACCCTCAAAAGGGCGGTTGAAAGCCTGATAGAACAAAAAAGAGTTGTGTTGAGGGACGAGGAAGTCCCTAATGTGACCAACAATCCATTACCAGCTCAAAACAATAGGCCGGTCATTGGAATGATTTGTGATGACGAGGAGTTCGATCCAGCATTGAAGGTCATCATTGCCATCGCCGATTCAGGGGCAAGACCCAAGGTGGCGGCAAACAGACCAAAACCGAGAAGAAAGTCATTTTGGTTACTCAAGTTAGTGAAACAAAGACTGGGGCAGCACTTGCTAAGAACGAGGTTCTCAATGTTCCTAAGGCCCCGAGGAAAAAACCTCTCATCCTGAATACTCCCAAGAAATTCGAGGAAGGGAAGGTTATGCTGAATGTGCCAAGATTGTACGTGCCAAAGGGGACCCATGTGGCGCGCGGGCCCGTAATTTCACCAAGGCTGACTGAGCCCGTGTTATCAGCCGCGCACCATAGAGCCATGTGAGCACGTGATTTTTGCCCTGCCCGAAATACTCCTATAAAAATCAATAAATAGTTTTAATTAGGTATCGGCCATTTTGTTAATTAATTAATCCGTGAAAATACCCAAAATATCATGCATTGCATTTAGGATTTATTTTTATATTTTTTAGGATTGAGTTAGTGATTGTTGATTTCATAAAATTGAAAAATCATAAAAATAGTGCATATTTACATTTTGTTTAGTTTTAATGTTAATTCATTAGAATCTAGCATTAGGGTAATTTTTATAAATAGTTAATTTAGTTTAATGTCACGTTTTAATGGATTAGGATTTTTATTACTAAGTAAACTAGTTATAAAAATTAAAAGAAATATTAAAAGAAAGCAATTATGAAAAAAGAGCAAGAGGAAGAAGGATTGCATTTGGGCTAGCATTCTTTAAATCTAGGTCTGGCCCAATTCGAAACCCAATCAATTAACCGGACCAAGCCCAATTCCAATTAAACTACTGGTGGCCCAGATCCCCTCCCCTTTAAAAAGAAAACCTAACCTAACCCTAAGGGATCCCCTTTTCGAAAAGAAAAAAAAAGGTCTGAAAAATTGAGAGGGGGACAGCCGATGGAGACCCCTTCCTCAAAAAACAAAAACCAGTGCTCACTGCCTTCGCTTCCCTTCTCTATCTTCTCTCTCGATCGCCAGCTCTTCACCACCATTTTCAGCTCAGCTCAAACTCAGCTGTAAACTCAGCAATTCTCAAACTCAACTGTAAAATCAACCAAAACAACCACCATTTTCAGCTCTAAAACTCGAGCTCAAACCATCCCAGAACAGCCCCAAAAAACAGCCCTCAAATTCGTCCGAAAATCATCGTCTTCAGCCCAGGAACGCTGCTAGTTGCAGTTGGAAATTCCAGCAAGAAATCAGCCCTAAAATCTCCATAAAACTAGCCTAAATCCCACCCAAATTGCAACAAAAATAGCTGCCGAACAGCTCAAAAAAAAAAAAAGACGGAGAAGAGAGCCCTTTTTCGTTGGTCCGCCTCCGCACTCCACCCTCTGTTTTCCACTCGTCCCTAAATATCACACTTCACCTAAGCTTCTACTATTGAATATTCGTCGTGGATTCGGACAGAAACTGAGAGGAGAAGAAACAGAGAAAACAGTGAGGGAAAGAGAATTGAGGTCTGGGAAAGGGAAAAAGATGAAAAAACAGTGAGCGAAAAAAAAAAACAGAGGAACTGGGCGGAAAAACAGAAAAACAGTAAGCAAAGAAATTAAGAAAAAGGACAAAAGAGGATTTCAAAGCTGGTCTCAATTTTCCCCTTTCTCGGTCATTTTTTTTTTTGGAAAGGTTCTAAAAGAACTTCAAGACTCGACAAACGGATTAGTGGTTGCTTGCTGATTGTCTCTGTTTGCCGATTTCCTTGTCCCATTCAAATTCTAAATAGGTATGTTCTTATTTCATTTTGTAATTACAACAATGTGAACGAAAATATGCTAGTCGAGGGAGTGATGTTTGATCTTTTTCATCTAAGGCTAATTCCTTTGTTTCTGTTTGTATTTACTGCTGCCGTGTATATGTATTTGCACTAAGGTTCCGTTTCAGTTTGTTTCAATTGCGCAGTGAGTGTTTGGTTCAATATCGACTGAGTGAGTACCATGATTATCACTGTTCCTTTGCTAGAATTCTTATCTCTGTCTGTTCTCTATGGGTAATCACCATGTCCTGTTTTTTTCGAAAATCTGTTACTGTGCTTCTATTTGGGATGTTTTATAATGATTGGAATTAGCTGTTAGGTCACTGAAAGATTATCATTCAAAATGCTTTGCTATGGTTAATATGTTCGATGTTGTTTCTGCTTCAAGGTTGTATGTAAACTGTTAATAGTTTTTTTACTGTGGCTTGATTTGGTTTTAAACATTCGTCTAGTAATGATGTTATTCAGTATTATCATCTCTTTGGTAGACAAAACAAATATCAATCGCTGTTGTTAGATGCTGTGTGGGCGATAATGTTAATAACGTAGAATCAGTTTGTCGCATTTGATGTGAATCCAGATTATGGCCATTTCATGCCATCTGTTGCGTTAAGCTAGTCATGCTAGAAATTGCTATCTTTGCATGAAAGTCAATTTCAGATTCCAATCTTGGCCATTTCACACAACTGGGGCTCTATTTATGCTAGATGATCTGTTTGGAGTTTTAAGCTAAAATGGGACTCCATGGGCAGCGACCACTGAAAATTAAAATAGGCCCTTGCTCTCATAAAGGGTGATGATTAGAAGTTACTCTAAATGAACAGAGGTGAGCCATTAATTAACAACGATCACTAATGGCCCTCTTAACTAGTTAAATGCAGGATTAGTGTAAATAAGTCTCGATGCTCTAAACTTTAGTAATTAGATCTTAGACGCATTTAATTGTGTTGCCACTATGGGTACGGTTCCCGTGACATAGTGGCAATACGAACTTCGGGGGTGCCTTTTAGGTGACTCGATTTAACAACTTTAAATAATAAAAACTTTTAAACTAATAGAGGTGTGCCATATAATTCGTATCGACCACCAATGGCCCTCTTAATTAATTAGAGTGAGCAAGTCTTAAACGCTTCAAATTTTGTTAACTCAATACCAACGTGATTAATTACGTTGTCACTATGGGTACGGTTTCCGTGACATAGTGACAATGCCAATTTCGGGGGTGCTTTTTAGGTAACCCGACTTTAATAATTTTAAATAATAAAAATTTCTGAACTAATTCGGGGCGTGCCATACGAGATGAAATTACAAATATATGGCCCTCATTCATTAATCACTTAGAAAATCGAGGCGCGCTATTTAGCGCATTCCATGGCCCTCGGCAAACTAAAAACACGTAATTTGCTTTAGGCGCGTTAGTCCAACAATTTAATTTCCTAAATTCGGGTGCGCATTTATGTGACCCAAATCCAAAATCCCGATGTTTAATTAAAAGATGTTCCAAATTACGGGTGCATTTATGTGACGTGATTTGTGGCATATTTTGATTAACATTGCAATCCTCCAATAATTTTTAAAAAGCGGAAAAGCGGAATAAAGTGAAATGCGCTATAGGCTAATAACAGGTATTAAAATTAGATAATAAGCCGATTGTGACAATAAGCGACCGTGCTAAAACCACGGAACCCAAGGGTGCCTAACACCTTCCTGCGGGTTAACAGAATTCCTTACTTAGAATCTCTGGTTCGCAGACTTCTTCATGAAAGTCGAACTTTTCCTCGATCTGGGATAAAATCGGTGACTTGGAACACCAATTTAAATTTCCAAGTGGCGACTCTGAAAATAATTCAATAATCCCATTTCGATAAATGTCACTTTAATTGGAAAAACTCATTTTATACATTTCCTCTCGTGGGAGTGTACGAAAAGTGGTGTGACAAGGTCTGTGCTCCCTCTCCCGCTTGAGATGTGGCTGGGTCTCCTAGAAATAAACTAGCCTGAGTCATAGAATCCATGAACCGCAGCATACGGCCCATGACCTCCTGGAATCCCGGTGTGAACATGAAATCCATCAAGGCTGGCTCTACTGCAGGCACCTCGCCCTGCTCCTTAATAATAAGATCCTCTACTGGACCCACTGGTGGCACAACCGGGGCTACTCTAGGACGTACTCGTCCTCTACCACGGGCTGTAGCCCTCTCTCGTCCTATGCCTCGGCCTCTAGCAATTGGGGGAGCAGGTCCTCTATGATCGGGTACCTCCACCATGCGCGTTCTTACAATCTGTGAGAGAATAAGAGAAAGATACTTAGCACAACATCAACTGCACGATAGGAAATGAAGAAAAAGTGGTATCCTAACACCCTATAGTCTTTCGAAGATAAGTACGGACGTCTCCGCACCGATCTGCAAGACTCTATTAGGCTTGCTCATAACTTGTGAGACCTACATGAACCTAGTGCTCTGATACCATATTGTCACGACTCAAATTTCTACTATAACCTGTGATGGGGCCCAACATCATCGCTAGGCAAGCCAACGGTGAATTGACCATGCGATTACTCTTTTAGTAAGTTCCAAGTAATTAAATTCCATTTACTAAGAGATTAAGAGTAGAAAATTTAATAAAATAAAACGAAGGCAACTTAGTGGGCAAATATAGTGACATAAATACTCCAAAACTATAAAGTTTACTAGTATGTGTACCAAGACCTGGTGTCACAAGTGTATAAGTAACTAGTAGAATATACAAAACTCTAACTACTGTCTGAAATAAAGTAGACAGAAAATAGATACAAAAGGGAGACTCTAGGTGCTACAAAACAGCTCAGGAAGCAGCTCACCACTAGGCGTCGGGGCAATGGGGGTGCGCGCCGATATGACCGCTAGATGCACCTGCCTCATATCCTGCACGATTATTGCAAAAGTGTAGCGTGAGTACATAAACAACATGTACCCAGTAAGTATCTAGTCTAACCTCGAAGATGTAGCAACAAGGGGTCGACATCGACACTTACTATGAGCTAACAATAAAAAACAGGAATCCTAAATAAGCATCGGTTATGTAAATAATAAATATAACTAAATAAAAAGCAGTGAATAATAATTCTTTCACTAATAATAAATTCCAAGTCAATTTCTCTCATTAAATAATTATAACCGTTCAAGCCATAAAACAATATCAAGTATAATTAGGCTCCGAGTATTATCACGCACGATTTATGCCGAGGTTGTACGGCCCGATCCAGAATAATATGTACACTGCCAAGGGTCGAGCGGCACGAATCATAGATGCGTCTATTCTACTGCCGAGGCGTTCAGCCCGCTCCACAAGAAGAGATGATTTTTATGAACATCCGATTTAAAATCTATTACAAGGCTAATACACAAAGGAGCAAAATTTCTAATAACAGTCAAGTAACCCGCCATAAATCAAATAAATATAATTCGGTCTTTTAAATTTCCTCTATTAAGTTCCAATATAATTTAGGCACTTTAATTAAAAAGTAGGGTGCAAGCATTATAAATATTTCATGATTTGAGTCCTAAACTACCCTGACATAGACATAATTGGTAGCTACACATGGACTCTCGTCACCACGCGTACGTAGCTCCCACAATTAGAAGCAAATAGTATTTTAAATCACTGATATCATAAATTCCCTCGTACAAGGTTAGGCAAGAGACTTACCTCGTCTAAAAGCTCACTTTCCAGCCACGAATTCACTCTAAAGACCCCAATTGGTGCCGAACGATCCACAACTAGTCAAATATTATATAAAATAATCAACATATGCTCTTAGCTATCAGAGTAATTACCCAACCCAAATTGAAAAATTCTTAAAATTCACCCCGGGGCCCACGTGCCTGGATTCCGAAAATTTTCGAAGAAAATTGTTATCCATAACCTCACGAATTCAAATATATAATTTTCACTCGATCCCATAACCATTTCATGGTTTAATCCCATTTTTATCAAAACCTAGGTTTTTCAACTAAACCCACAATTTCTACACTTTATATGCTAAGATCTGCCCAAAAATACATGTATTAAACTCATTTCATATAGAAATTACTTACTCAAAGTGCTAGGTGAAATCCCCTATCTAAGAAGCTCCAAAATTGCCCAAGAAGTGTAATGAATGAACCAAAATTGCCTAAGTCCCGTAATAAATGGACCTCACTACCTCCCAGCGGTTTCTGCTTCTGCGGCTATGCATCTGTGGAACACGCATCGCAGATGCGGCCCTCCCCCAGCTGGCCTACCTCCGCTTTGGTCGAATTGCTGCCCTATCGAGATTTATCTCGCGTTCGTCCGATAGATGTCACAAGTTTTTTGACGTTCTCAAAAAGGATAACGGCCTCGAGTGGACGCCCGATTGCATACAAGCTCTGTAAGAACAAAAGTTGTATTTATCATCACCGCCTTCGCTCTCGAAGCCTGAACCCGGGGAACACCTCCTCGTCTACCTCGCCGTCTCCAAAGTAGCAGTAAGTGTGGTCCTGGTTCGAGAAAATAAAGGTACGAGATCCTCTATTTATTACATTGGAAAAACATTTGTCGACGCCGTGAGGTACCCACACTCGTTCACAAAAGCTTAGACCCTATTTCTAGTGCCAACCTATCTCGGTCATTACTACTTTCCCTTTAAGAACCATTTACATAAACCCCAGCTGTCGGTGAGGCTAGCCAAATGGACCGTCGAGCTAAGTGAGGGTGGCACTCTCCCTAGCAACAAAAAGGAAGCTAGAAAACTAAGAATGCAAGTGGCCAGATACAACCTTCTTCATCACGGTCTATACAAGAGAACGTATGGAGACCTTCTGGCGAAGTGTTTATGTTTGAATCAAACACACTGCGTCCTCGAGGAAGTACATAAAGGGCACTGTGGTGCCCATTTTGGTGATCGATCACTCATCATACGAGCCGGATACTACTACCCCACCTTAAAAAAATGCCTTATAATTCGTATAAAAGTGCGAGCAATGCTAGAAATACGCCCCAATAATTCACCAAGTAGGAAAACACCTTCATTCAGTCACCTCTACATGGTCATTTATCAAATAGGGAATGGACACCGTGGCCCCACTCCTACCGGGTGAGATAATGTACGATTTCTTTTAGTTTTAACTGACTAATTCTCTAAATGGGTAGAAGCAGGAGTGTTCACTCAAGTACGCGAACAAGAAGTAATCGGCTTCATATGGAAAACATTATCTGCCGGTTCAGCCTACCCAAAGAAATAAGTTGGACAAGGGACCCCAATTCACGGGAAAGAAAACCACCGAAGTTTTTGAGAAATGGCACATCAAGAGGATACTTTCAACTCCCTATCACCCAGCGGGAAACAGGAAGGCAGTATCCTCTAATAAATTCATATTAAAAATAATGAAGAAGAAACTTGAAGAAGCCAATTGGCTGTGGCTAGAAATACTCCAAGAAGTCTTATGGGAGCACAGGACCACACCCAAGATGAGCACAGAAGAAACACCCTATTCACTGGTCTACGGAACAAAAACAGTTATATTGGTCAAGGTCGAAGAACCCAACCTAAGGTACTCCCACAAAAGCGGCACCAGCAACGACGGGAGTAGAAGACAAGACCTCGATGAGGTCGGCGAACGAACAGATATGGCATACATAAGGATGGTCGCCCAAAAACAACAGGTGGAATGTTACTACAACAAAAAAGTAAAGATATGACCACTCAAGATCGAGGACTACGTACTCAAAGCCAAAACCCAAGAAAATAGAGATCCACGAGAGGGCAAATTGGGAACCAATTGGGACGGACCATTCAAGATCATAGGGATAGCAAACACGGGTTCGTTCCAACTAGAGACAATTGAAGGAAAATAATTGCCAAACAATTAGAATATCAGCCACCTTAAATACTTCAACTTCTAGAAAATAAGAAGTGCCCCCCAAATCGTACTCTTTTTTTCCCTCACTTGAGTTTTGTCCCAATTGAGTTTTCTCAAGGAGGTTTTAATGAGGTGACGAGAGGGACATTTCAAGTCGAAGTATAAGAAGAACGGACTGGTTTCTTTTTTCATTTCCCGACTCCTCAACATTCTCCAAGTCGACCAATGAAGAGACTACACTAGGGATTGGGACTGGAATGCCAGCCAACACCAAAACATGTAACTTTCTCTAATTAATAGAAATTCACGTTTATCAAAATCGCTCTAACGAAAGGTTAAGTTCGACCATGCTCGAACAATACTTGACGGCCCTCGGCCATAATTTAATGAAAGGTTAAGTTCGACCACGCTCGAACAACACCTACTGACCCTTGGCCGCAACTTAACGAAAGGTTAAGATCGACCACACTCAAACAACACCTACCGGCCCTCGGCCGCAAATTAACAAAATGTTAATTTTGACCATGCGCAAACAACACCTACTGGCCTTCAGTCGAGACTTAACGAAAGGTTAAGTTTGACTACGCTCGAACAACACCTACCGGCCTTCAGTCATAACTTAACAAAAGGTTAAATTCGACCACGCTCGAACAACACCTGCCGGCCCTCGGGCACAACTTAACGAAAGGACAAAGTTTGACTAAGCTCGAACAAACATCTACTGGCCCTCGGCCACGTCTCAATAAAAGGTTAAATTCAACCAAACAGAAGGTTAAGTTCGACCAAACTCGAACAAAGACCTACCGACCCCGACCATGATTTAATAAAAGGTAATATCAACTAAGTTCAAACAACACCTATCGGTCCTCGACCTATATAGATAAAGGGAAAATTCTTCCTACGGCTATTCAGCCCAAGGACTAGGTGATGACGTCCACTATACACCTCAAAAAGAGATATGATACGGTCGTATGTAATAATAATTATCCAACTATGAGTCGGGGTCGAATCCACTAGAGTTATAAGGTGTGTCAGGAGTATATATTTGAAGCAAGTGAATGTTCTACCTAAAATTGCACTTCCATAATAAAGTTTTGATTTATACTTCTTCTATTACTCTAATGATTGCAAGCTAAGGTATTGATGTTTTACCAAATAGTTTAAAGGCCTAGGGATGTGACCACAACCTAGGTATTTGCCTAATGGGATAAATACGTTAACACTTGTTTTGTTGATTGGGGTGTATTATAGCTCTCAACTCTACGTTACCCACTCAGTACCTCTCAGTCAAAGAGTGATTTTACCCATTTTGGCTTTCTCAAGTCCAAATGGGTATCAAGCAAAATAGTTGATATGAGCTCAAGTCGGGTTCTTACTATCTCTAGTTTAAACCCTTTAATTAGGCCAATCAATCTCTCAATTAACCCAATTCCTTATTAGCGAAGTTATCCTATACTAGGTCCCTCTTACTCAAGCAGAGACTAAGTCAAATAGGCACGAATCAATGTTTGCATATATTCATTCTAAAATTGAAACATGAACTAAACTAAATAATAGACACCCAATCATAAACAAGCATTAAATAAAATACCCATAAGGTTTATACACTAGGGTTGGGTCACAACCCTAGTAAAACTCTAGCTACTCATAATGGAAATTGAATAATATAAAGAAGAAACGCTAATTAAACTCACCATGAAAGAATAAAATGATGAAATCTAATGCTTAAACACTAAAATAATGTCAAACTTCCTAAAGTAGTAAAAAGAAACGACTACAACAACTTTTAATGTTCAAACTTGACCTAAATTTGTGAAATTTGTCTATTTATACTAGGTCAAAAAGCGCGGACAAAAATGCCCCTCGAGAGGTTCTGCGGCAGCACAATTCCATGTGCGGCTCGCAGATTTCTTCAGATGGCAGGAAGGTGAATTTCACAGCCGCACAATTTTGGATTGAGGCTGGAAGCAACTTCTGTGACCGCATAATTCTTGTGCGGTCCGCACTTCATAAAGGCGTAAGGACTTGGTCTTTTTGTTTTTGCATATTCTCTAAACTTTGAATCCTTGTCAATGAAAGCCCAGTTCTGCGGCCGCACAATTCACGTGTGGTCAACACATTGCTGAAAATCCTATTGGGTTCTGCTGCTTGGTTTGAGGCTGCAGATGAAATTCTACGGTCCGTAATTTCTTCTGCGAACGTAGAATTCCTTCTGCGGACCGCACATCATTGCTTCTGCGCCCTTTATTGCCTTGTGCTTTGGAACACTCCTTTTTAAGTCGGATTTCATCATGGTAGACAAAACTTAGCATTCCTAATATTTTCACTATTTCATAAGTTTCGAGAACATAATTCAATACTTTCGGACTAAAACAAAAGCTAAAAGGTGCTAATAAGCAGTCAAAATCTCCACTTATAAACTCCCCCAAACTTGTCTTTGCTTGTCCTCAAGCAAATAAATTAGTTCCCACCTCTAAACGTTAAGGGTTATTTCATCGAGTCAAAGGTGAGCCATTCACACATCAGTTGAGACCAATAATTAACCACACTATTCATGCATTATTAACAAGGCGACAAGTTAAGCATTCATGTACATATAGTTCTACTGTGACATTTGGGCTTCAAGAATTGACTTTACTCATCAAGAACTCTTGCTCTATCATGTAGGCTATGGTGGACTCCAAACTCTTCCTCCTCTACTTTCCATTTTCCAAGCTCACTTAAGAAATTTAGCACTCAATCCAAAGATTTATGAAAGGTTCACTCATCCCTCTCAAGAGAATGGCACAAGTACGGCGTCAAATACCATAGGCTTGCCCCTCATGTAGATCGCCACTAATGTAAGCTCACTCGGGGTTTAAAATCAAGTAGGACTTCTTTCGGGATATAATGCAAGCTTTTGGGTTAGGGAAGGATACGGTATGGGTAAGTGGTTACACCTTTTCTTAAGCACTCCATCTTTCATTTTTCGGCTCACACTTTGCCAATTCTTAGAGGCACTTTCTTATCATTGGGGATTAGAGAGACTTAGCATCACTCTTTCTTGATCATTTCATTCCTTTTCTCCCTTTTTTATTTCTCCATGTTTGGTATCCTTACCTCTTTTTTTTGAATCCATTCAACCCTTCCACTTATTCACTTTTTGCATTTTTCTTTTTGTTCTTTTCTTTTCTTGCCTTCTCTTCGCATAGAGATCATTTATTTTCTCTTTTTGTGCCTTAATACCTTTTTCAAATTCCTCATCTCTCCCCCAAACTTACATTTCAGCCAATTGTTTCTCAAGAGTGTTAAGGAAAGCTCGGGTGCCAAGAGAAGGTCACGACAAAATGGGTAAAGGCTTGTAACATGGTTATCAAATGAGAAAGGCTAAAGGCTCAAAGGGGTTGACTAGGGATAATGACATTTATTGGAAAAAGAAAACTCAAACGGGCCAAGGAGAGCCTATAATCACTTCTCAAACCAAGCAAAACTTAGGATTTCGCCTTGAAACTTATTTGGGGCAAGTTCTAGACCCATCGCACGGATACTTGGACTAGCAACAATCCATCTCACCCCTCACGCAACCAGATTGTAAAAGAGGACAGAGTCGAGGGCCCACAATGACGACATTCAAGTATAAAGATCAATATGGTCCAACTAAACCACTTGATGATTGCCAAAGTCAACAGAAGAGTCACAAAGTCACTACTAGAGTTATTTCTTCAAAAACCTTGTCTCTAACCATAAGCATATAGTTAAGTGTGTTGGTGCCAATTGAAACATGGTTGACTCTTAGAACATGACTTAATTAGGTCTTTTTATTCATTACTACTACTATTATTACCTAAACGCAAAAACAGACTCATTCCCTTAAGAAGGTTATCACGCCATCCATTGTTGGTACGAGTCACCCGGTTCACACAACAACTACCTTTGGAAAGAACCGTGGTATTAATAAAACCAAAGGTTTATTATCTACTAAAACATAGAAAAAAGCTACTAAACAAAACAAGAGCTAATATGCTACTAAAACATAAAAAGAAGCTAATAAGCAAAACAAAGATAAAGAAGTTAATGAGCAAAACTACTAAATATAGAATGAATATACATAGTAAGAGAGAGAAGATATATACATACAAATAAGAAAAGAGAGAATATCAGCAAATTATTACATGCCAAATATATCAAAGTACCAAATGTGTCAAATAAACTCCACCCCCCGAATAAAGGGGTGATCTGGGGCAGAATAGTGTGGGTCAAGCAGCATATCAAAGGGGTGATCTCAGGCTATAGCAATCCTGGTCACCACTCTCTGGATCTTGTCCACTAACTTCTTGCTGGCTTGCGACTTCCCCATCTTCTTTTCTTCCTTTCCCAGCTCTTCAATCATCGACCCATGATATACCAAGGTGTCCATGATTGTCTTTTGATTCTCTAGAATTTTCTCTCCTCAGTGTCAGAAGGAACCTGTGATGCCTGTGAGGTAGACTAACCTGAAACAGTACTAGACAAGTCAGACAGCTTTACAGTGGCTGTCTGCATCCAGTTGATGAGGCTCGCCAATGTTTGGGAGACTCGCAGTGTAGATAGTGGGTAAGTAGGCATGAGCACTAGCTTCAAAGCCGAGGTGGGAGCTGTAGTAGGGGCTATAGATGATGGTGGAGGCATAGCTGCGGCACTGAAGGAAAGCTCAGCCGAAGTGGATGGAACATTAACTTTCTCAGGAGCTACCACTGCTGGCTCATCAGACTGGCCTGTGGTTGTAGGAGGTTGAACTTTCTTCTTCGGGTTGCTCGCATCCATCAGTGTGTACCAAGTAAACGGCTTCTTCGGCTTCACCTTTGTGTCATAATCCCTCGGCTCTACCTTTGCATCAGTGAGATATTCTGTAATAGTGTTGGGATATAGGTAGGACGAGTCATCTACCAAGCGATCACTGAGATGTTGGCTGACATCACGGCACCCACATTGATTGGGTACCGGCAATAATAGAAGCCACCAGAACTTCCTTAGGGATCAAAAATAAGTCTCATTTTGGCTTGGGGCTAGTCTGCTGCACACAAATGTCTGCCACCCCTTTGCCTCAAAGCTCAAGGTGTTCCGGTGGATAGGAACCCCAAAGTTAATCCATGGTGGTGGTGGTCCTGGTGGTGCCAGAATCTCAACTAGCCAAGGACGGACTGCCTCCTTTAGGGCACATTTCTCCAAATACTCCGTCGGCTCAACATCCTCGAAGCCCAAGTACGAGTTGAGTGTATGCTGATCAAACCTTACTTTGAGGTTACGTATTGTGGTCACCTTCGTCCCCTATTTGATATGAGCCACATTAGCGTAGAATTCACAGACAAGGTACTCTTTGGCATCCACTACACTCTGGGTGAACCACATCCACCCCTTACATTCCCTGAACTGACTCAACACAGCTAGGTTGTACCTCTCCAAATTCGTAATCGAAGATTGCCGCTCAAGAGTTAGCGATTGCACTGGCCACCACACACGGAAACTGGTGAAGGCAGCTAGGCTAACAAAGTTGTCCTCCCAAACCTCTTTCTTCTTTGATCTTTCAAGACCGGCAGCTGTAACATCTCCCCCTATGCCATTATCAAGGATATCATGAACTGGTGCATCCTGTGCCTCAACGACTGGTGTAGCCGATGACTTACAAGCCTGACTAGCACTTTTTGATCCCTCGAAAGTGCTATGAGATGAGGACGGCTCGTCCCTGAGTTGGTATCTCCCTTGCGGCCTTGATTGTACGGATGATTGCTCTTGAACAGAGGCTGAGCTGCCTTTTGATGCTTCCTTAGACGGAACAAATGAGCTCGTCTCGGAGAGATCTGCACCTCTCCCTTTGCCGGCTGTTGCTTTCTTTCTAATATTCTTTTGTTGGCCAAGGGGGTAAGGCACTCTTACCTCGAACACGAGAAGGTTCACCTCTCCCTTTTGAAGTGTCGTCGCGTCGTGTAGATTGAACCATTGTCTGTATCAAGCATAGATTGTTAGTTAATATTCAACGCTCAAACATATACAGGAGATATACAAAGAAAATATAAACCAGAGGACACAGTGAGGTTACACAGTTATAGCATACTTGCAGGGAAGTGATCTGCGGTCCGTGCAATTTCATTTGCGGCCGCAAAAAGGGAATCGCTGATCGCACAATTTTGTTGTGCCGACGCAAAAGTGAAGTGCAGTCCGCACAATTTCACTTGTGGCCGCACCTCTGAAACCCAAAAAATGCCAACTCTCTGATGACAGAGAATTGGCTAATATGCGGCCGCAAGATGATTTATGCGGTCCGCATAATTAGACTTGTGGCCGCACATTGGAGTCTCAATGTAGGGACTTTCTGATGACCGTAAAAGTGTTATTCTACAGCCGTGATGGGAATTATGTGGTCCGCAAATTTTATCTTGTGGCCGCAGATCCTTTCTTCACTAATGCTGGCCGAAAATCAATTTTTGCGGACCGCACGAATTCAAGTGCGGCCGCAGACTTCAAAAGTTACGTACAGATCAATTTTTTCTATCTAGGTTTTTCAATTTCGTGCACAATTTGACATGGAAACATCATAGAAACATAAAAATATGCTAACCCAGTCTCCATAGAGCATGTATTAGTTAACCACGTTCAGATTTTATCTCACATGGATGCACACTTGAATTCTAATGACAAATGGCCTAAAAAGAACTAAAAATCTACAAATTAAACTAAAATAAAAATATTAACATGAAATTGAAACATACCAGATGAATGAGTATAATGAGTGAATGATTAAGTTGGCTATGTGTGTGGACAGATAGAATCACCAAGAAATTTCAAGAGAGCACTATTTTTTGTTCAGAGAGTGAAAAATGCAAAAATGGCCATGTTCCTCTATTTATACCAGTCGTTCGCCAAGGGGAAGAAGGTCGAATGCGGCCGCAAATTTTCATGTGCGGTTCGCACTCTGTTACCTGGGGGCCTCGTCTCAACTTTCCATCTGCGATCCGCACAATTTTGTGTGCGGCCGTGGATTTCATGTGCGGTCGCACATCAACCG
This sequence comes from Nicotiana obtusifolia, assembly GCA_002018475.1. Taxonomy (NCBI): domain Eukaryota; kingdom Viridiplantae; phylum Streptophyta; class Magnoliopsida; order Solanales; family Solanaceae; genus Nicotiana; species Nicotiana obtusifolia. The sequence continues at coordinate 15,136 of MCJB01011951.1, forward strand.
TTTCTCTGACAGGCTAAAACTTAAGAGAGTTGGTATTTTCAACCTCTTATTTGTGCGGTCTGCAAGCTAATTGTGCGGCCGCATTGCTCTTTTGCTACAACACCCATAATTGTGCGGTTTGCACAAATCAACTGCGATCCGTAATTCTTAGAGCACTTAGCCAAATTTTTTATCCACAATTCCTATAAGTCACACTCAGCCTGGAGCAAACTTCAAATCAAGTTAGAAAAAAAATAACGCATAACTACAAAAAAAAAACAAAAAAGGAAAAGAAACATGGGTTGCCTCCTAAGAAGCACCTGATTTAACGTTGCGGCGCGACGCAAAATATCATCAAGTGAAATGAATGACTGCCACGACGTGGCTATCTCCAACATTTCCCAAATAGTGCTTCACCCGGTAACCATTGACTCGGAATACTTCATTGTTTTTGTTGTTCAAGTCTAATGCACCAAAAGGTGTTACCCCCACAATTTCAAAAGGATCACCCATTTAGACTTTAGCTTCCCGGGAGACATCCTCAACCTTGAGTTAAACAACATACAAGATCGTCCACTTTGAACTCTTTGTTCCAAATGTATTTATCATGAAGATATTTTATCTTTTCTTTGTACAAGGACGAACTTGCATAAGCATTGTACCGGAACTCATCCAATTTATTCAAATGTGCAACCCTCAAGTGAGAGGCTACATCCCGATCAAGTATCACCTTCTTTAGAGCCCACATAGCTTTGTGCTCTAGTTCCACAGGAAAATGACAAGCTTTTTCGAACACTAACCGGTATGGCGACATTCTGATAGGTGTTTTGTAAGCCGTCCGATAAGCCCATAATGCATCATCAAGCTTCCTGGACCAATCCTTCCGATTAGCATTCACCGTTTTGGACAAGATACTATTTATCTCCTGATTGGAGACTTCCACTTACCCATAGCTTTTGGGTGATAAGGAGTCGTGACTTTGTGAGTAACACCATACTTGCTACGAAAAGTGTCGAAAGTCTTGTTGCAAAAATGTGACCCCCATCGCTTATAATAGCACGTGGAGTACCAAACCTTGTGAAAATATTCTTCTTCAAGAAAGCCACCACAATTCTCGCCTCATTGTTGGGTAAAGCAACGGCCGCAACCCATTTGGACACATAATCAACCGCGACCAAGATGTAGGTGTTTTCACAAGAACTCACAAAAGGGCCTATGAAGTCAATACCCCACACATCGAAAACATCAATCTCCAAAATGGTTGTGAGAGGCACTTCATTCTTCTTTGAGATTCCACCGGCCCGTTGACATTCATCAGATCTTTTCACTAGCTCACTAGCATCCTTGTAAAGAGTGGGCCAATAGAAGCCGCAACTAAGCACTTTGGTCGCCGTTCTTGCTCCATCATGATGACCACCATATGGCGAAGAATGATAAGCCCCAAGAATTTCACCTTGCTTTTCTTCCGATACACATCTTCTTATCACCCCATTCGTACAAATTCATAACAGGTATGGTTCATCCCAATAATAATTTTGACAATCCCGTTTGAGCTTCTTTCTTTGGTTTGAAGAGAACTCATCCGGAATGACTCCACACACTAGAAAATTTGCTAGATCCGCGAACCATGGCACCTCATTCATTGAAATAGCCAAGAGTTGCTCATCAGGGAAGAAGTCATTGATTTCAAGGCCATCATGCAGCATCCCCTCTTTCTCCAAACGAGACAAGTGGTCCGCCACTTTGTTTTGTAGCACCGCCAAAGTGGAATCTACCTGCACGTTAATCAAACAAGAGGAAAGAATAACCGGTAAAGTAGAACAAGGGCCAAGAAAGTCATACCGAAGATGTGGAGGCAATTGCTTCAACTCCAAGGTACGAGGCTCTTTAATAGAAGGCTTTGCAGGAGGAGTTATCCTATTTTCAAGATCCAAAGATAAATTCCGGGGTGCATAGTTGTACGACCCCATGCCACGCAAAGAGTTCACACATTCTGTGAAGTCATTCATCTCGCCATCATCAAGGTTTAGCAAGAAGACCTCCAACGTATCACCAACATTGATTGTAGTACTTGTATCTTCAATAATAACATTGGTCACCATGTCCACAAAAGAGCATACCTTATTGCTATTTGGTTGCCGCATAGACTTGCACACATAGAGTACTACTTTTTCATCACCAATCCGGAATGTAATTTCTCGGACTTCAACATCACAAAGAGCCTTCCCTGTAGCAAGGAAAGGTCTCCCAAGAATAATCAGCACTTCATAATCAATCTCACAATCTAGAATGACAAATTCGCTAGAAGAATGAATTTATCAACACGAACCAACACATCTTCAATCACTCCCAAAGGCCTCTTCATAGTACTATCGGCCATTTGCAATCTCATAGAGGTGGGTCTTGGTTGACCAACTTCCAAAGTTTTGAAAACCGAATAGGGCATCAAATTTATACTTGCCCCAAGATCGCTAAGAGCTTTAGCAAACTCGGCACTTCCAATTGTACAAGGAATCATGAAAGCACTGGGATCCTCCAACTTAGGATCCATTGAATGAACAATTGCATTCATTTGATGTGTGACTTTGATAGTTTCAAAATTCATTGACCGCTTCTTTGTCACGAGATCCTTCGTAGCTTGGCATAACCGGGCATTTATTCCAAAGCTTCAACTAATGGCACATTGATTAAGAGGCTCTTCATCATTTGAATAAACTTCTGAATTGATTCTCACCATTTTGTTTGACAAATCTTTGAGGGTATGGAGGCGGAGGCTTAGGCAATGGTGCCTTAGACTTTTGCACTACCGGCTCCAGTATGTCAATAATGTGATCCCTAGATGGGTTCACCTCCTCTTGTGTCTCTTCCACACTATCTTTAGTATCAATCCGAACTTCATCATTAGGTTGCACCACATTGTTTGGGATCTTTTATTCTTGCACCACTTGCTCATCATCCACAAGTTGCTTTTGACTTGAGGTGGGTTCATTCCCACCTCTTCCAATTCTTATATTAACGAACATGGCATGCCCCGTGTTGTTTCCACCCTTTGGGTTTACTACCGTGTCACTTGGTAGTGCCCCCTTAGGATGCGAATTTAGAGCTTGAGAGATTTGCCACATTTGAACTTCTAAGTTGCGGATTGATGTGTTGTGTGAGGCAATATTTTCAATACGCCCCATTTTATTATTTGAAGAACTTGAACCACGGGAAGCATAAGGAGGCAGGTTGCTTGGTTGTTGATACATCGGGGTCCATTGAAAACCCGACCTCAGGTTGCCTTGATTGTTGTTCCATCTGCCTTGATTGTTACCCTCCCTCCCCCCCCCCCCCC
>MCJB01011951.1:18468-35968 GCA_002018475.1 Nicotiana obtusifolia
CCCCCCCCAATTTCCTTGATTATTTCCATTCTAATTTCCTTGATTGTTGTTGTTATGCCAATTGGCTTATTAGAATTCCAACTGCCTTGATTGTTTTGAGGTCACCATTGTTGTTGGATTGGGCCTTAGAAATTGTTTCTTTTCCCTTGAAATTTTTTCACATATTACATCTCCTCTTCTTGTTCATTATAGGAATCATCTTGCTCAAAACCACTATCTTCTTGCATATAATTCTCCACTCGATTTTGCACTTATGGACCTTTGGTCCTCCTCTTATTCACCATCATGTTCACTCCCTCCATGGCATTGACTTGCTTGGGATTTTGCACTTAATTTAGTTGGGCCTTCGCTATTTGCTCCATGGTGGTTGTCAGTTTGGCAATGGCTTGCCCATGGTCTTGCAATTCTTTGTGAAGGCGGATCATGTTTGGATCACCTTGTGGAACATTGGCCCGAGATTTCCAAGCCGATGACGTTTCCACCATCTCATTCAAAATCTCATACGCCTCCTCATAAGGCGCAGTCGTTAAGTTCCCACCGGCAAGTTGATTCACTACATTGGTTGTTTGTGTTAATCCCACAATAGAAAGTTTGTTGAATCATGTTTTTTGTCATATCGTTGTTGAGACATTTCTTAACAATTGTTCTATGGCATTCATATATCTCGTGTAGTGGTTCATTCGGCTCTTGCATGAATGCAAAAATCTTATCTCGAAGTGTAGCCACGTGTCTCGGAAAGGAGAACTTAGAAATGAACTTTTTCGCCAACTCATCCCAAGTGTGAATGGAATGGTTCGACAATCATTCCAACCAATCTAAAGCTTTCCCCCGTAGAGAGAAAAGAAAAAACCTTAGCCTCATGCATCCTTGGATACATTTGTTTGTTTGCTCCCCCAACAAGTGTCCACAGACCCATTCAAATGTTTGTACGCATTTTGAGGTGGAGCATCGGTGAAGAAACCCGGTTGCTCAAGCAAAGTGAGCATCATATTGGTGATTTGAAAGTTGCCCGCCCTAATAAGGGGAGGGACTATTGCACTTGCATATCCTTCATTGGGTAATATTTGGTGTTGAGCCGCTCATGATGGAGGTGGGGGTGGAGCGGGAATATTGTCATGAGGCACTCGGCCTCTTCTATTGGCTTGAGGTTCAAGGGGAACCTCCTCAACTTGCTCATCCACCATGTCCACATCCCCCAAAGGAAAATTTCCGAGTTTATTGTTTGCCATGGTTGTACCTACGATTTCTCACACAAGTTAGTAACACGGAAGGAAAAGAACTTATTCCAAAAACAAATCCAAATATATAGCTAACATCGTTTTAACTCCTCGACAACGACGCCAAAAATTGATGACGTCCACAACACCCATTAATAAGAGATATGATACGGTCTTATGTAATAATAATCACCTAACTATGAGTCGGGGTCGAATCCACTAGGAGTTATAAAGGGTGGCAGGAGTATATATTTGAAGCAAGTGAATGGTCTACCTAAAATTGCACTTCCCCCAACAGAGTTTTGATTTCTACTTCTACTATTACTCTAAAGATTGCAATCTAAGGTAATAGACTAGAGATGAATATTTTTGATGTTTTACCAAATAGTTTAAAGGCCTAGAGATGTGACCATAACCTAGGTGTTTGCCTAATGGGATAAACACGTTAACACTTATTTTGTTGATTGGGGTGTATTATAGCTCTCAACTCTACGTTATCCACTCAATACCTCTCGATCAAAGAGTGATTTTGCCCATTTTCGCTTTCTCAAGTCCAAATGGGTATCTAGCAAACTAGTTGATATGAGCTCAAGTCAGGTTCTTACTATCTCTAGTATGAACCCTTTAATTTAGGCTAATCAAAATCTCAATTTTCCCAATTCCTTATTAGCCAAATTATCCTAGACTAAGTCCCTCTTTCTCAAGTAGAGACTAAGTCAAATAGGCATGAATCAATGTTTGCAACCATTAATACTAAAATTGAAGCATGAACAAAGCTAAATAATCAACACTCAATCATAAACAAGCATTAAATTAAATACTCATAAGGTTTACACACTAGAGTTGGGTCACAACCCTAGTAAAAATCTAACTACTCATAATGGGAATTGAATAAAATAAAGAAGAAAAGCTAATTAAACTCATAACGAAAGATGAAAACGATAAAATCTAATGTTTAAACACTAAAATAATGTCAAACTTCCTAAAGTAGTAAAAAGAAACGGCTACAGAAGATTTTAATGTTCAAACTTGACCTAAATTTGTGAAACTCGTCTATTTATATTGGGCCAAAAATCACAAACAAAAACGCCCCTCGTGAGGTTCTGCGGTCACACAATTCTCTGAACTTTGAATCTTTATCAGTGAAAGCCCAGTTCTGCGGCCACACAATTCATGTGCGGTCTGCACATTGCTGAAAATCTTGTTGGGTTTTGCTGCTTGGTTTGCGGATGCAGATATAATTCTATGGCCCACAATTTCTTCTGCGGCTGCAGAATTCCTTCAGCGGATCGCACATCCTTGCTTTTGTGCCCTTTATTGCTTTGTGCTTCGGAACACTCCTTTTTGACTCAGATTTCATCACGGGAGATCAAACTTCCAGCATTCCTACAATTTGCACAATTTCATTAGGTTTGGGAAATATAATTAAATACTTTCGAACTAAAACTAAAGCTAAAGGGTGCTAATAAGTTGTCAAAATTCCCACTTATCAACTCCCCCAAACATAAGTCTTTGCTCTCAAGCAAATAAATTAGTTCCCACCTCTAAACGTTAAGGGTTATTTCATCGAGTCAAAGGTGAGCCATTCACACATCAGTTGAGACAAATAATTAACCACACTATTCATGCATTATCAACAAGGCGACAAGTTAAGCATTCATGTACATATAGTTCTACTGTGACATTTGGGCTTCAAGAATTGACTTTACTCATCAAGAACTCTTGCTCTATCATGTAGGCTATGGTGGACTCCAAACTCTTCCTCCTCTACTTTCCATTTTCCAAGCTCACTTAAGAAATTTAGCACTCAATCCAAAGATTTATGAAAGGTTCACTCATCCCTCTCAAGAGAATGGCACAAGTACGGCGTCAAATACCATAGGCTTGCCCCTCATGTAGATCGCCACTAATGTAAGCTCACTCGGTTCAAAATCAAGTAGGACTTCTTTCGGGATATAATGCAAGCTTTTGGGTTAGGGTAGGATACGGTATGGGTAAGTGGTTACACCTTTTCTTAAGCACTCCATCTTTCATTTTTCGGCTCACACTTTGCCAATTCTTATAGGCACTTTCTTATCATTGGGGATTAGAGAGACTTAGCATCACTCTTTCTTGATCATTTCATTCTTTTTGTCCCTTTTGTATTTCTCCATGTTTGGTATCCTTACCTCTTTTTTTTTGAATCCATTCAACCCTTCAACCTATTCACTTTTTGCATTTTTCTTTTTGTTCTTTTCTTTTATTGCCTTCTCTTCTCATAGAGATCATTTCATTTCTCTTTTTGTGCCTTGATACCTTTTTCAAGTTCCTCATCTCTCCCCCAAACTTATATTTTGATCCATTTGTTTCACAAAAGCGTTAAGAAAAGCTCGGGTGCCAAGAGAGGGTCACGACAAAACGGGTAAAGGCTAGTAACATGATCATTAAAGGAGAAAGGCTAGAGGCTCAAAGGGGTTGACTGGGGATAATGACATTGGTTGGCAATAGAAAACTCAAACGGGCCAAATAGTACCTACAATCACTTCTCAAACCAAGCAAAAATTAGGATTTCGCCTTGAAACTTATTCGGGGCAAGTTCTAGACCCATCGCACGGATACTTGGACTAGCAACAATCCATCTCACCCCTCACGCAACCAGATTGCAAAAGAGGACAGAGTCGAGGGTCCACAACGACCACATTCAAGTTTAAAGATCGCTATGGTCCAACTAAACCACTCGATGATTGCCAAAGTCAACACAGAGTCACAAAGTCACCACTAGAGCTATTTCTTTCAAAAACCTTGTCTAACCATAAGCACGTAGTTAAGTGTGTTGGTGCCAATTGAAACATGGTTGGCTCTTCGATCATGACTTAATATTCATTACTACTACTATTATTACCTAAACACAAAAATAGACTCATTCCTTTAGATGGTTGTCACGCCATCCATCATTGAGACCCGGTTCAAACAACAACTACCTTTGGAAAGAATCGTGGCAATAAGAAAATCAAAGGTTTATTATCTACTAAAACATAAAAAGAAGCTACTAAAAAAAACAAGAGCTAATACGTTACTGAAACATAAAAAGAAGCTAATAAGCAAATACAAAGATAAAGAAGCTATTGACCAAAACTACTAAAGATAGAATGAATATACATAGTAAGAGAGAGAGAAGAAATATACATACGAATAAGAAAAGAGAGAATATCATCAAATTATTACAGGCAAAATGTATCAAAGTACCAAATGTGTCAAATAAACTCCACCCCCCGAATAAAAGTAAGCATTGTCCTTAATACTTAGCAAAATATGAGTAAAAGAGGGAAGAGTGAAGAAAACTCCCTATAGCTCCTTGGACATCTCTGTGTCCCCAACAATGTTATCGCCCTCAGGATAAGCCAACTGAATTTCATCATCCTCAACTCTAGGTGTGGCTGGGTTGGCGAACATCTAACGCACTGCCTCAGTAGTGTCGGTAGCAAGGTCTAGCTCTTCAGACTGGCTATCTGTGGCCAATTGTGCATATGGTGCTGAAGGATCTAGGGGAATGGTGTGGGTCAAACAACATATCAAAGGGGAGATCTCCGGCTGTAATAATCCTAGTCACCACTCTCCGGAGCTTGTCCATTGACTTCTTGCTAGCCTGGGACTTTCTCATCTTTTAAACTTCCTTTCCCAGCTCTTCAATCACCGACCCATGCTGTACCAAGGTGTCCATGATAGTCTTCTGATTCTCCAGAATTTTCTTCAATGTCTCCTTAATGTTAGAAGGAACCTGTGATGCCTATGAGGTGGACTGCGCTGCAACAGTACTGGACAAGTCAGACAGATTTACAGTGGCTGTTTGCATCCAGTTGTTGAGGCTCGCCAATGTTTGGGAGATTCGAAGTGTAGATAGTGGGTGAGTAGGCATGGGCACTGGCTTCAAAGCCAAGGTGGGAGCTATGGCGAGAGCTGCAGTAGGGGTTGTGGATGATGGTGGAGGTATAGCTGCGGCACTGGAGGAAGGCTCAGCCGAAGTGGATGGAACATCAACATTCTCAGGAGCTACTACTGCTGGCTCATCAGACTGGCCTGTGCTTGTAGGAGGCTGAACTTTCTTTTTCGAGCTGCTCGCATCCATCAGTGAGTACCAAGTAAAAGGCTTCCTCGGCTTCACCTTTGTGTCTTAATCCCTCGGCTCTACCTTTGCATCGGTGAGATATTCTGTAATAGTGTTGGAATATAGGTAGGACGAGTCATTTACGGAGCGATCACTAAGATGTTAGCTGACATCACGACACCCACATTGATTGGGTACCCAGCCATAATAGAAGCCATCAGAACTACCCTAAGGATCGGGAGGTGAGTCTCATTCTAGCTCAGGTCGAGTCTGCTGCACACAAATGTCTGCCACCCCTTTGCCTCAAAGCTCAAGGTGTTCCAATGGATAGGAACCCCAATGTTAATCCATGATGGTGGTAGTCCTGATGGTGCCAGAATCTCAACTAGCCAAGGACGGATTGCCTCCTTTAATGCACATTTCTCCAAATACTCTGCCGGCTCAACATCCTCGAAGCCCGAGCACGCTTTGAGTGTATGCTGATCAAACCTCACTTTGAGGTTATGTACTTTGGTCACCTTCGTCCCCTTTTTGATATGAACCACATTGGCATAGAATTCACAGACAAAGTACTCTTTGACATCCACTACACTCTGGGTGAACCACATCCACCCCTTGCATTCCTTGAACTGTCTCAACACGGCTGGGTTGTAAATCTACAAATCCATAATCTGAGATTTTCGCTCAAGAGTTAGCGATTGCACTGGCCACCACACACGGAAACTAGTGAAGGCGGCCAGGTTGACACAATGGTCCTCCCAAACCTCTTTCTTCTTTGATCTTTCAAGACCGACAGTTGTAACGTCTCCCCCTCTTCCATCATCGGGGATATCATGAATCGGTGCATCCTGCGCCTCAGCGACTGGTGTTGCCTCAGATAAGGACGGCTCATCCCTGAGTTGGTATCTCCCTTGCGGCCTTGACTGTACGGATGGCTGCTTCTGAACAGAGGCTGAGTTGCCATCTGATGCTTCCCTAGACAGGACATATGAGCTCGTCTCGGATAGATCTGCACCTCTCCCTCTGTTGGCTGTTGCTTTCTTTCTAATTGTCTTTTGTTGGCCAAGGGGGTAAGGCACTCTTGCCTCGACCTGTGAAGGTTCATCTTTCCATTTTGAAGTGTTATCGCGTCCTCTAGATTGAAAAATTGTCTATATCAAACAAAGGCGATTGTTAGTTACAATTCAATGTTCAAACATACACAGGATATATAGAAGTAAAATATAAACCAGAAGACATAGTGAGGGCACACAGTTAGATCATGCTTGCAGGGAAGTGATTTACGGTCCGTACAATTTTATTTGCGGCCGCAAATAGGGAATCACATATCACACAATTTTATTAACATGAAATTGAAGCATACCAGATGAAAGAGTGTAATGAGTGAATGATCAAGTTGGCTATGTGTCTTGACAGATCTCACCAAGAAATTTCAAGAGAGCACTATTTATTTGTTTAGACAGTGAAAATGCAAAAATGGCCATGTTCCTCTATTTATACTAGTCGTTCCCTAAGGGGAAGAAGGTCAAATGCCGCCGCACATTTTCATGTGCGGTCCGCACTCTGCTACCTGGGGGCCTCATCTCAGCTTTCCATCTGCGGTCCGCACAATTTTGTGTGCGGCCGCAGATTTCATATGTGGTCGCACATCGGCTGTTTCTTTAACAGGCTAAAACTTCAGAGAGTTGGTCTTTTCAACCTCTTATTTGTGCGGTCTGCAAGCTAATTCTGCGGCCGCATTGCTCTTTTGCTACAGCACCCATAATTGTGTGGTCCGCACAAATCAACTGCAGTCCGCAATTCTTAGAGCACTTAGCCAAAAATTTTGGTCCACAATTCCTATAAGTCACATTCAGCCTGTAGCACACTTCAAATCAAGTTAGAAAAAAAATAACCATTAACTACAAAACAAAAAAAAAAGGAAAAGAAACATGGGTTGCCTCCTAAGAAGCGCCTGATTTAACGTTGCGGCGCGACATTACCATCAATTGAAATGAATGACTGCCACGACCTGGCTATCTCCAACCTTTCCCAAATAGTGCTTCACCCAGTGACCATTGACTTGGAATACTTTATTGTTTTTGTTCTTCAAGTCTAATGCACCAAAGGTGTTACACCCACAATTTCAAAAGGACCACTCAATTTAGACTTTAGCTTCCCGGGAAACATCCTCAACCTTGAGTTAAACAACAATATAAGATTGTCCATTTTGAACTCTTTGTTGCAAATATATTTATCATGAAGATATTTCATCTTTTCTTTGTACAAGGAAGAACTTACATAAGCATTGTACTGGAACTCATCAAATTCATTCAAATGTGCAACCCTCAAGTGAGTGGCTACATCCCGATCAAGTATCAACTTCTTTAGAGCCCACATGGCTTTATGCTCTAGTTCCACTGGAAGATGAAAAGTTTTTCCGAACACCAACCAGTCTGGAAACATTCCGACAGGTATTTTGTAAGCCGTCCGATAAGCCCATAATGCTTCATCAAGCTTCTTGAACCAATCCGTCCGATTAGCATTCACCGTTTTGGATAAGATACTATTTATCTCCCGATTGGAGACTTCCACTTGACCACTAGCTTGTGGGTGATAAGGAGTCGTGACTTTGTGAGTAACACCATACTTGTTAAGAAAAGTGTCGAAAGCCTTGTTGCAAAAATGTGACCCCCATCGCTTATAATAGCACGTGGAGTACCAAACCTTGTGAAAATATTCTTCTTCAAGAAATCCACCACACTTCTCGCCTCATTGTTGGGTAAATAAACAGCCTCAACCCATTTGGACACATAACCAACCGCGACCAAGATGTAGGTGTTTTCACAAGAACTCACAAAAGGGCCCATGAAGTCAATACCCCACACATCAAAAATATCAGTCTCCAAAATGGTTGTGAGAGGCATTTCATTCTTCTTTGAGATTTCACTGCCCCATTGACATTCATCACATTTTTTCACTTGTTCACTAGCACCCTTATAAAGAGTGGGCCAATAGGAGCCACAACTAAGCACTTTGGCCGCCGTTCTTGCTCCATCATGATGACCACCATATGGCGAAGAATGACAAGCCCCAAGAATTTCACCTTGCTTTTCTTCCAGTACACATGTTTTGATCATCCCATCTCTACAAATCCGGGAAAGGTGTGGTTCATCCCAATAATAATCTTGACAATCCCGTTTCAGCTTCTTCCTTTAGTTTGAAGAGAACTCATTCGGAATGATTTGACACACAAGAAAATTTGCTAGATCCGCGAACCGTGGCACCTCTTTCATTGAAATAGCCAAGAGTTAGCACATCGGGGAAGGAGTCATTGATTTCAAGGCCATCATGCGGCCTCCCCTCCTCCTCCAAAAGAGACAAATGGTCTGCCACTTGGTTTTGTAGCACCGCCAAGGTGGAATCTACCTACACGTTAGTCAATCAAGAGGAAAGAATAACCGGTAAAGTAGAACAAGGGCTAAGAAATTCATACCGAAGATGTGGAGGCAATGGTTTTAACTCCAAGGTAGGAGGCTCTTCAATAAAAGGCATTGTAGGAGGAGTTATCCTATTTTCAAGATCCAACGATAATTTTTGTGGTGCATAGTTGTACGACCCCATGCCTTGCAAAAAGAGTTCACACATTCCATGAAGCCATCCATGTCGTCATCATCAAAGTTTGGCAAGTCGTCCTCCAACATATCACCAACATTATTTGTAGGACTTGTATCATCAACAATAACACTGGTCACCAAGTCCACAAAAGAGCACACCTCATTGCTATTTGGTTGCCGTATGGACTTACACACATGGAATACCACTTTTTCATCACTAACCCAGAATGCAAGTTCTCCGGCTTCAACATCACAAAGAGTCTTCCATGTAGCAAGGAAAGGTCTCCCAAGAATAATTGGCACTTCATAGTCAACCTCACAATCTAGAATGACAAACTCCGCCAGAAGAATGAATTTATCCACACGAACCAAGACATATTCAATCACTCCCAAAGGCCTCTTTATAGTACGATCGGCCATTTGCAATCTCATAGAGGTGGGTCTTGGTTGACCAATCCCCAAAGTCTTGAAAATCGAATAGGGCATCAAATTTATACTTGCCCCAAGATCACAAAGAGCTTTAGTAAACTCGATACTTCCAATTGTACAAGGAATCGTGAAAGCACCGGGATTCCCCAACTTAGGATCTATTGAATGCACAATTGCACTCACTTGATGAGTGACTTTGATAGATTCAAAATTCATTGACCGCTTCTTTGTCACGAGATCCTTCATAAACTTGGCATAATCGGGCATTTGTTCCAAAGATTCAACTAATGGCACATTGATTGAGAGACTCTTCATCATTTGAATGAACTTCTTGAATTGATTCTCACCATTTTGCTTGGCAAGTCTTTGAGGGTATGGACGCGGAGGCTTAGGCAATGGTGCCTTAGCTTTTTGCACTACCGACTCCAGTATGTCAATAATGTGATCCCTAGACGGGTTCACCTCCTCTTGAGTCTCCTCCACACTATCATCAATATCAATTCGAACTTCAACATTAGGTTGCACCACATTGCTCGGGATCTCTTATTCTTGCACCACTTGCTCATCATCCACAAGTTGCCTTTGACTTGAGTTGGATGCATTCCCACCTCTTCCACTTCTTGTAGTAACAGTCATGGCATGTCCCGTGTTGTTTCCACCCTTTGGGTTTACTACTGTGTCACTTGGTAGTGCCCCCTTAGGATGCGAATTTAGAGCTTGAGAGATTTTCCACATTTGAACTTCTGAGTTGCGGATTGATGTATTGTGGGAGGCAAGATGGGCATCCGAATCGGCATTCTTTTCCATCATTTTCTTGAACATATTTTCAATATGCCCCATCTCGTTGTTTGGTCCTTGGAAATTATTTCTCTGGCCTTGAAATTTTTTCACATATTGCACCTCCTCTTCTTGTTCATTATAGGAATTATCTTGCTCAAAACCACTATCTTCTTGCACGTAATTCTCCACTCGATTTTGCACTTGTGGACCTTTGGTCCTCCTCTTGTTCACCATCATGTTTACTCCCTCAATGGCATTGACTTGCTTGGGATTTTGCACTTGATTTAGTTGGGCCTTTGCTAGTTGTGCCATGGTGGTTGTCAGTTCTGCAATGGCTTGCCCATGGTCATGCAATTCTTTGTAAAGGTGGATCATGTTTAGATCACCTTGTGGACCATTGGCCCGAGATTGCTAAGTCGATGACGTTTCCGCCATCTCATCCAAGATCTCACACGCCTCCGCATAAGGCGTAGTCATGAAATTCCCACCGGCAAGTTGATTCACTACACATTGGTTGTTTGTGTTAATCGCACGATAGAAAATTTATTGAATCATCTTCTCCGTCATATTGTTGGTGGGACATTTCTTAACCATTGTTCTATAGCGTTCCCATATCTCGTATAGTGGTTCATTCGGCTCTTGCTTGGATGCCAAAATCTCATCTCGAAGTGTAGCCATGTGCCCCGGAGAGAAGAGCCTAGAAATGAACTTTTCCGCCAACTCATTCCAAGTGTGAATGGAATGGTTCGGCAATCGTTCCAACCAATCTAAAGTTTTTCCCTATAGAGAGAAGGGAAAAAGCCTTAGCCTCAATGCATCCTCGGAGACATTTGTTTGTTTACTCCCCTAAGAAGTGTCCACAAACCCCTTCAAATGTTTGTATGCATTTTGAGTCGGAGCACCGGTGAAAAAACCCCGTTGCTCAAGCAAAGTGAGCATCACATTGGTAATTTGAAAGTTATCCGCCCTAATATGGAGAGGGACTATTGCACTTGCATATCCTTTATTGGGTAATATCCGGTGTGGAGCCGCTCGTGGTGGAGGTGGGGGTGGAGCGGGGACATTGTCATGAGGCACCCGGCCTCTTCTGTTGGCCTGAGGTTCAAGAGGAACCTCCTCAACTTGTTCATCCTCGACATCCACATCCCCCAAAGGCACCTTTTTAAGTTCATTGTTCTCCATGGTTGTACCTATGATTTCTCACACAAGTAAGTAACATGGAAGGAAAAGAATATATTCCAAAAACAAACTCAAATATATAGCTAACACCATTTTAACTCCATAGCAACGGTGCAAAAAATTGATGATGTCCACAACACACTTCAATAAGAGATATGATAGGGTTGTATGCAATAACATTTACCAACTATGAGTTGGGGTCGAATCCAATAGGAGTTATAAGGGGTGTTAGGAGTATACATTTGAAGCAAGCGAATGGTCTACCTAAAATTGCACTTCCCCCAAGAGAGTTTTGATTTCTACTTCTACTATTACTCTAATGATTGCAAGTTAAGGTAAATAGACTAGAGACTAATGTTTTTGATGTTTTACCAAATAGTTTAAAGGCCTAGGGATGTGACCATAACCTAGGTGTTTGCCTAATAAGATAAAGACGTTAATACTTGTTTTGTTGATTGGGGTGTATTATTTCTCTCAACTCTACATTACCCACTCAATACCTCTCGGTCAAAGAGTGACTTTGCCCATTTTCGGTTTCTCAAGTCCAAATGGGTATCTAGCAAACTAATTGATATGAGCTCAAGTCGGATTCTTACTATCTCTAGTATGAACCCTTTAATTTAGGCCAATCAAACTCTCAATTTGCCCAATTCCTTATTAGCCAAGTTATCCTAGACTAAGTCCCTCTTTCTCAAGTAGAGACTAAGTCAAATAGGCATGAATCAATGTTTGCAACCATTAATTCTAAAATTGGAGCATGAACTAAGCTAAACAGTCAACACTCAATCATAAAAAAGCATTAAATTAAATATTCATAAGGTTTACACACTAGGGTTGGGTCACAACCCTAGTAATGGGAATTGAATAAATGTCAAACTTCCTAAAGTAATAAAAAGAAATGGATACAGCAGCTTCTAATGTTCAAACTTGACCTAGATTAATGAAACTCGTCTATTTATACTGGGCCAAAAATTGCGGACAAAAATGCCACTCGGGAGATTCTGCGGCCACATAATTCCATGTGCGGTCCTCATATTTCTTCAGCCAAGAAGGTGAGTTTTGCAGCCGCACATTTTTGGATTGCGACTGCGAAGCAACTTCTGCGGCAGCACAACTCTTGTGCGGTCCGCACTTCACAAAGGCGTCAGGACCTGGTTTTTTTTTTTTTGCATATTCTCTGAACTTTGACTCTTTGTCAGTGAAAACCCAGTTCTACGACCGCCCAATTCATGTGCAGTCCGCACATTGCCGAAAATTCTGTTGGGTTTGCTGCTTGGTTTGCAGCCGCAGATGGAATTTTACGGTCCGTAATGTCTTCTGCGGCCTCAGAATTCCTTCTGCAAACCGCACATCTTTGCTTCTGCGCCCTTTATTGCCTCGTGCTTCGAAACACTCCTTTTTTAGTCGAATTCCATCATGGGAGACCAAACTTCCAGCATTCCTGCAATTTGCATAATTTTATTAGTTTCGGGAATACAATTCAATACTTTCAGACTAAAATAAAAGCTAAAAGGTGCTAATAAACAGTTAAAATCCTCACTTATTACTACGGTCAGCTAAAGGACAACAACAAAAAATATAAAGGGCCAAAACATACAAGTACAGAAAAAAATCACGGCAAATAAGGAAGCTACAAGTGCAAGCAAAAATAAACTTTGATATTCATAGATAAGAGTTTGTTACAAAGGCTCTTGGAGACGGCAACAGAAACACGCAAATAAGGTTAAAAAGAACTATCGGCCATCGCCATCACGACCCTCAACATCCTCGTCAGCCCGATCTTCAGCAACATCACCACCCTGACCTTCGACACCATCACCGTCCCGGCCTCTAACATTCTCTCCATCCTCGCCCTGCGGGTAAATAGAATCATACCGGGCGTCCTCCTCAAGGAGATCTATGGCATCCTCCTCATCCTCATCCTCCTTTCCAGGGCGAGGCGTAGCAGGGTGGTAGCCACAAGCAAGCCGAGCCTCGCGAGCCTTGACCCGAGCATCCTCAAGGGCCGCCTCAGAAATGAAACATGTTGCATGAAATTCACAAATCACATCCAGTCAGGCCTCGGAATGAATCCACTCTTCGTACAACTCAAGAGGGACGTTAGGGAAGTTAGAAGCATTAGACGAAGAAGGTCGCACAAGCAATTGGGCCTTCTCGGCCTCTAAAGCGGCAACTCGATCATAAGGATTGGAGGTTTCCTTGTCCAACTCTCCAATCCTCTCCTCAAGTTGGTCTTCCCTAGACCTCACCATTGACAGGTCATTTTCCCATTTGGAACGAAGGGTTAGGTTCACCAACTCAAGGAACTCCACTCTCCTCCGAGCCTCCAACCAAGAAGACTCCGCCTGCTCGAGCTCCTCCTGCTTCTCGGCAATCTCACCCCTGAGAGCCTCCATCTGAAATTGGCATTCGTCTAACTGTCCTTGCAGCTAGGCTACTTCACCCTCAAGGTCGCTACACTAGGCCTCCACGCCTTTGCTGAGTTCCAGCTCCTCCTCATTGGCCCTTAACGTCCCCTCAAGAACGGTGAAACTCTCCACAACCGTCATTAGCTCTTCATCTTTCTTTTTTAAATCCTCTCTCAAAGCCAGCACGTTGACTCCTTCACGAACACGATCTTGGAGCTCCCAGTACTTTCCACAGCACGTTATATATTTATATTTCAGCTTGGCGTAAATTTCTTTACGCCTTTTGTCCAGCCGAGCACTCTCAATCTCCAGAATAACTGTCTATAAAACAGAGAAAAGATACTAGAACCTGCAAGGAAAATAAGGCATAAGGAAAAGGGGACGACAGTCGTACTTACCCTGAAAGTGAGACTGGCAATGTTCTTTGACAAGGTACCGTTGTTTATCTTCTTAAGGGCCACGCCCTTGACTTCAGAACAGGGAGGACCGAGGGCAGGGATTACCTCCTCGGTATTTACAAGTAGATTGCGATCCATTGGGATTGTAATAGTCCTAGAGCCCCCCTACATACTCACCTCGAGTTGGATGAGCCCCTCGTCAATCATTCTCAGTTCGTCCAGATCCATATTGGAATCAGATCTAGCATCCTCCTCAGCGATGATTTTTCCTCTGTCACCGGCAGAAAAGGAGACATCTATTGCAGCCCCAGAGGACGAAGCCTCCTCTTGCCTCGTAAGTGCGAGTCCATTGTCAAGCGCCCCCTCCTCGAGCATTCTCCCTCTGGACGAACTGACATATCCACATTCACCTCTCCTAGTTGTAGGGTCTCCGAATCTACCCCAGTACTATCTCCAACACGTATTACAGCCATCTCTCGAAGAACAAAATTGCCCTCCTCTTAGTCAACGGCCATTGGCATTTCTCCCTCAGCGTCTGCGCCTCTCCTCCTACGAGGCCTTAGACCCCCATCATTAGGGGAGACGTCATCATCCTCGTCAACCAGCAAGAAGAGTTCAAGAGCGAAAGAAGCAGATGAGACGGAGGCAAGCTCTTGGACCGCAGTAGCCAAGGTGGGGGAAAGTGCGGAAGGTACAGTAGTATCAATGGGGGCAGAAGTCGAAGGCCTAGCAGCCCTCCTCCGAAAAGAAGGCACAGGCGCTCGGCTCCTTCGAGAAGACCCCCTACCTGGGAAAGAAGTAGACATAGAAGTTAGTAGAGCGAATCATCATACGATAAAAAGTGCAACAACCACGACCAAGAAAGAAAAGTTACCTGATGAGGGGAGAGTCGGTCCGAACTTCTTAAAAAAGTTCGGCAAGTCGCGAATCCCTACGGCATGAGGGAGAATCCGCTCGACCCAATCGGCAATACTCATGACTAAGGGAGGAGGCTGGTTATTGGTTGCAAGAAAGGGAAAATCATTGTTGAAGGTTCATTATTTTAGATTTGAGTTTAGAGTCTTAGTTTTTTTTATTTAACCTGGGACTTTCCTATATTTTATGTTTTCCTCGAATTGAACTCTTGTAACTAAACCGTTCTACACTCAATTAAGGAATAGAGTTCAAAATCTTTTTGTTTTCATCGTTTAATCAGCTATTTCCTATTTATTTTATTTCAGAAATCTAAAACAAAAAATGGATTTTGAAGACAAAATAGAAAGAAAAGAACCTATTTTGCATCGCTCAAAATTGACAACCAGTCATACAGAATTTCATTAAGCAATTTTCTCTATTCGGTTAAGGGCAAGATATACATGGGGATCTATATAAAAATTCAGAGAAAATAAAGAGTTAGAAAGTTAGATAAAACAAAAAGATTTTAAAATAGAATTAATTAGTTTCAATGAGTTCTTAACTTTCACTAATTTTAATAAAGATGTTTTTTTTTCTGGAAAGTATTTTCTTATATTAAATTTTGTATTGGACAAGAAAGGAATTCCCCTTGTGTATGCGCTCCTCAAAAAGGTATAGTACTCGATTCCATTACATGCATCAGGGGTAATCGAAAAAGCCAGCATTTCCTGGAATACTGACGATAATGCTACCAATAATTGTACTAATCCAACCGCATATGTATTTCTCCTACCAAAAGGAAAGAAAAAAGAAATAAGGATTTCCCCTTTCCTTTGACAATGAAATTCTGCCCCCGGTCCTCTTCATAAAATTCATAAAAAGGGAGAGATTTATTGATATATTTATTGGATCCATCGGGACTGACAGGGCTCGAACCCGCCGCTTCCGCCTTGACAGGGCGGTGCTCTGATCAATTGAACTAGAATCCTAGGGAAATACAGGATCTAGCAGAAAATTTGATTCTTTTTTATCTCCGGATTGGGTATTTCTAAAGTACAAAGGGGGTTATATCATCTCATGGCGGATTGGCAAATTATTGGGCCGAGCTGCATTTGAACCAGCGTAGACATATTGCCAACGAATTTACAGTCCGTCCCCATTAACCGCTCGAGCATCGACCCAGAAAGAATCAATTTTAGACTTATTGGTAATCCAAGATCAACTTCCTTTCGTAGTACCTTACCCCCAGGGAAATTCGAATCCCTGCTGCCTCCTTGAAAGAGAGATGTCCTAAACCACTAGACGATGGGGGCCTGCTTGACCAATCGCCATCATACTATGATCATAGTATGATCAGTTTTTTAAAATTGTCAATATAATCGAATGATTCTATGGATCTTTCCCCCTTTCAGAATTGCATAGGATTTTTTTTATTCGTCATTGATGAATTATTCATTAGAATCACCATTATAAATATAGTAGTAGTATTTTTTTTATTTTAGAATTATTTCAATTGAATTTATTTCGATTATTTTAGTTTAGATTATTTAGTATTTCTAATTTTATTTAGAATTTTCTTTTTTTATTTATAAATAAAAAAAGTAATAAATACAAAAAATAAAAATAATAAGGAAGAGTAGGATTTTTGCAGGGAATGATTGGTCCGTCAGAAAAGGAAAAAGGTATGAAATTCGATGTCTTTCACTTTCATTTGATTCATTGTTAAGACGAGATATCCTTATCTCCCTCCCACCAAGACAGGAAATTAACAAACGAGAAATCTAGTAAGCGGGATCAAGAAGAAAATTCTTTTTTCTCCAAGAATTTAGTTCAGGAGACAAGTAGAATCTCTTCATTCCATGATTCGATGAAATATCTTGAATTTTATGTTGAATTGCTAGATGTATGTACATGTATCAATCAAGTGAATTTTATTCTGGTGGGATCAATTTAATAAAAGAAAAAAAGCAATTCGAGTCGGTCTTGAAACAATTCATTGCATATTCTCCTAGACTTCCTAGGTAAATCCATTTTATTATTCAACAATGAGCCACTAGACACTATGTATCTACTGCATGTACTTATGCATATATACTTATGTTTATAATATATGTACATATAGATATTTTATCCACATAGTGAATAATTCTGGAATTAAATCAAAAGGCCCTTTTAACTCAGTGGTAGAGTAACGCCATGGTAAGGCGTAAGTCATCGGTTCAAATCCGATAAGGGGCTTTGTAAAACTCCAATCTAGTATTCATATTTGATTCATATTTGAGGGGAGAATTGTATTTTATTTTTAATAAAAAAAAGTAGCTAACTGGATAATACTTTATCATTATACTTAATTATTATACTTAGTTACAAAATTGAACATTTGTTTAGTCAATTTTCATTGTTATGAATTTCTGAATAATGAAAAGTCACTTCTTGAATCACCGAATATTCCTATTTTCCATTATACCAACCAAATCCATTCGAAAGGTTAGAAATCAACAAAAGAAAAAGTAAG
>MCJB01011951.1:43468-66945 GCA_002018475.1 Nicotiana obtusifolia
AATATCTCAGATCTCACTCTTTTCGGTTATTCATATGCTCTTATTTACTTAAATGACATCATTGATATCTATTGTTATTTAATGCTACCTCATACCTTTTTGGATAATTGAACATTGTTAGTGATATCGTCATTTATTACTAGCTAAGTAATATACGTATCATCTTACTACAAAGTCGGTTAAAATATCTTTTGAACATTAATATTGGTTAAAATTGACTGTATATTATTAAATTTAATTGTTTATACCTAGATATAAATTTTGGGTTAAATAATGGTTTTCACATACTTCATCGACCACTAAGCCACACTCTTGAGTGATGATTTGAATTTTTCTCTCCAATACTTTTATGCATAATAGTCTAAAACTAATGAATTTGGATTGGTGCAGATCGCAATTATTCTTCAGAAACATCATCTGGATGAACTGAAAAATGAGTTTCGAAGTATCCAACTTCACTTTTATAATAGAACGAGGAGAATGTTTCAGAGGACATTGTGGCAGGTTCTGAGCATATGCAACATCCAAGGTTGTGGTGACACGTATGACGTACCAACGAAAAGAACAAATACTGTGTTTATGCCTTCAAATAATGGAATCATGTCTTTGCTAATTTGCCAGATAAAGCATAATATAAGGTCTCTTTTTTTTTTTTTGTTGACAATCATATATGGTCTCATAATTACTGCAATAGTTAAATTGTAGTTAATACTCTCATGTATAAAAAAAAAAATCAATCGTCTAATTGGTTAACCAGATTTGCTTTGAAAAATTGATTAAAAAGGAAGCTTTTATTATTACTATTACTCCTAATTAATTTTATCTAACTACGAGGGTGTTTGGCTAAGCTCATAAGTAGGTCAAATTGGCTTATAAGCCCCTTTTGACTTATCTATACTTTTGGTAAATATTCAAAGTGCTTATAAGCCGAGTGCCCTTAAGCTAAAATAAATCATAAGTTATGAGTTGGTCATCCCAACTTATGACTTTTCAGCTTATAAACACTTTTAGTTTGACCAAAGCTTTTACTAGTTTATCCTTAATGTAATATCTTTTACTTCACAAATTATTTTTTTCAAAATAAATTTCCTAACTTTCTATTCGTTCCATATTCGTTGTTCATCCTTTTCTTTATAAAGAAACTCTTTGACTTATAATCTTTTATAAAGTTTTAAGGATATTTTAGTCATTTTAACAAAAAATAATTTATTAGCACCTTTCTACCAATCACATTAACTGCTTATTATGAGTTTCAACACATCTATCTAAATATGTAAGTATTTATTTAAAAAATTAATTTCAGCACTTTAAATTTATCTATTTACAATGAGCTAATCTAAAAGGGCCTACCTCTTATCGTAACTGTGCAGCTGGCTTTCTGTAAACTTGACGGGGCCTTTTCAAAGTTGCTATCAACATCAGCAAAGCATCAGCATTTACCAGGAAGTTCTTCAATAGAAGCAAAGGCGACCCTGCAATTAAGTATTTTTCACCTGGTGAAATGCTATTTTACAATTAAAATCATCTTCCTAATTACAAGTACAGTATTTCTTCTTTTCGTTACTGCATAAACAAAATAAATAAACCAGCAATTTGATGACGTGTACAATGTGGAAATTCAGAAGTGCCATGTCACATATCCACGAGGAAAAACTTTAATATTCTCGTACACTTGCATGAATATAAATCAGACCAAGATTTAAAGAAAAATACCTAATATAAAGGACCACGACCAATGTGCAGAAAGGAGAATAGGAGATTCGTCAATGGCATGTATTCAAATTGTACAAATCTGCAAAAGCATTAACTTTTAAATTTTAAACAACACAGATCGACGACAGTCTCAATCAAACCGACCAAAAATGAAAATATTGTTTGTCTTCTTTCAGCTGCTGCTTTTGATGGATCAACGTAAGCAAAGTGGGAGTAGTATATTTATTCATCAGCTGTTTGTGCTTTTATCATTCTTTGTTTCCTACAACACTGTCCTATCACCTATGAGGGGGAAAAAGAAGAAAACACAGACGTTTCATTGCTCTGATCGATCAAAGGTAACGCATAACCAGAATGAAAAGTGAAAATGGGTTCGAGAAAGGCGAATACAAATATATCACAATAAAGACTTTTCACACGAGAAGAAAACCATGTAGTTCTTCGACCTTTGCCCCCTGACTTTGAACTATGGGTATCAAGGGGACGGCCGGTCTTCGTATCGGGACGGTTACTGATTTTAAAATACCAGTTTCGTACCTCGGTGGTGAAAATTGAACCAGAACGGTTCCGGGCCTAATGGGTCGGGTCGGGCCTTTTTTTTTTTTTTGTGTATTTCGTATAACTATCGTTATTTATATTAAGATAAAGTAAAAATGTAAAACATAAAAACAATCTCATAAAAAGAGTGTTTGAATAATTTCAAAGGCTTTAAAAGCCTTATATTTGAATATTTCATTAAGAATTTAAGATAATACAATGAAGATGGAAAAAAACTTAACTTATAATTTGCAAGTTCTTTTTTTAATTCAAACTTGCAAATTAAAGTTTACATTTTACAACAACTAAATTAAAGAAAAAATAGTAAATTCAAATTTGAATTATTAAATATAAATCAAGAACTTCAAAGGTTTTGCATTGCCTTAGTAAGTTCTACATAATCAATATGAACTTTTTAGCCATCTTCTAGAGTGTTAAACTCAGATGGGTTACCATGTGTTAATATATCTCCAAGTTCCTCGTCTTCTGGTTTATCAACGTCTTCACGTCCCTGATTTCTTCGTTTTGATCTAATCCAATCTCTGAAACATACTAAAACTTCCAAAGCATTATTTCCCAATGAGTAACGGGTGTCCCCTAGTTGTTGTCTTGCTTGCCTAACTGCACTCTCTGATGCAACAGTTGAAATTGGCACATTTAGCACGTTTCGTGCCATAGCGGAAAGAACAGGAAATTGCTTTTCATTCTCATGGCACCATCCCAACGATGAAAATATTTTTTGAATTTTGATTGCATTTTTTCAATAGCGTCCCTATATTTTTCTTTCTTCTTAAATTCAGAGAGTAGAAAAGAAATTTCAGCTATATGTGCTAAAGCCATAGTAACAGTAGGGTAATATGCTCCAGAAAACTCAACAGTAGCTATATAAAATTTATGTAAAAATTTAACAACATCATTAATGGCCTCCTAAGTATTAGTTGTTAATATATGATTTGGATCAATACAACGAGCATTAGCAACTTCATTTATCGGCAATCTATATTTGCAGCAACATTTTAAAAATAAGTATGTATAATTCCATCTAGTAACAATTTCATCTGGAATGAATCTGGGGTTAAGGTTATGTTCGGTACACTTAATCTTAAATTCCCTAATTCTAGATTATCTATTATTTCCTTGAATAACACCAACTGCTCTTCTAACATGAGTAATCTCAGTTGAAAATAAATCAAGACAACTTTTGACAATTAAATTATAAACATGACATGCACACCTAACATGAAAAGTTTCGTCAAGTGGTGGTTTCAAATGCAGTCTTAATAATGAAATAGCGCCATTATTGTTAGAAGCATTATCAAAAGGCGTACACAATACTTTTTTATTAAGATTTTAAAATGCAACAACTTCGCAAATAGTAGTACTTATAAAAATATTAGTATGACTTTGATCTTCATCATATTTAAAAGCGATAATACGTTTTTGCATACAAAAATGATCATCTATCCAATGACATGTAATTGTTAAATAATCATTTTCATCAATAGCATGACCAATACCAAGAGTTAGAGAAACTCTACAAGAAAGGTGGTAAAAAAAAAAACGTATGTATGTCTGATATTGTCCATGACGTCTAAAGATATCATATCTACAAGTACTTCTAGGGATACCCTTAAATAAAGGATTATAAATCCTTTGAATATACATAATAAGATATGATGAAGAAGCAAAAGAAAAAGGTAGACAACCCAAAACAATCATTTTTGCTAACTCCTCACGATCCTTCATTTTATCATATTTCATAAGTCATCCAGTACTAGGGTTAAGAGTTCCTTGATTTTCATCTAAATCAGAGCCCCATTCTATAGGATGAGTAATTCTCATATCTATTAAGTGTCCTAGTCCCCCCTAAACTTCCTCCAGTCTTATGTTTAAAATCATCTTTACAAATTGTATCTAACTCAATCAGAATTCTCTATTTCCTCAAAATATTTCCAAACTTTACTTCTCCAGAATTCTCAATTTCCTTAAAATATTTTCAAACTTTACTTCTCCTTCTCCGATTACTAGTCAGGGCCACAAGTGGTCTACTGCAAGTGCCACAACCACCACCCCTGCTACAAACTCCAACACTACTAGGTGTAAATGATGTCTCATCTTCAATTTCTATTTCATTATATTCTATACCGAAATCTTTCTATAATTGTTCATAATCTATATTATTATCATGTGATGTTTCAGAAACATGTGTAAAGTCATTTAAATTACTACTAGAAGTTGAAGTAGTAACTCTTTTTTCTATTTTCCTGATTACCCCGATTAACAACCTTATTACAATCTCTTTTTGCCGCATTAAAAACATTGTGAAAATTTAAATACTAATAAAAATTAAATATGCAAATAAAATATTAAATAAGAAAAAAAGTTGGAATGAGTGCACCGAATTTCGCAACATGAACACTTGATAATTTTTGAAGTCTTGAATTTGAATTTCGCAACTCCGATGTTACTAAGAAGAAATGTCAATTCTTCAAAGTTCAAACTTCAAATAATACGATAAATAAAATTTCAAAAAAAATGAGAGCCAAATAGTTGATTGCAATTTAGGTGAAGAATGAGAGAATGATAATTGCGAATTTGGGTTTGAGAATTGTGAGATGAGTGAAGAAATAAAGAGAGGGGGATATATTTACAGTTTTTCAAAGGGCTAAATTAGTAAATACTAAAAGTGTTATTTTTGAAAACGAATGCAGGGCTATTCTTGCAAGATAGCCGTTGGGCAACGGTTAAAATGGCAGTTGAACGTTGCCAACGGTCAACTATATTAAGAAAAAAAAATTGATTTATAGCCGTTGAACCTATCCGGGTCGGTCCGGTTAATGGTTTCGAACTTGATTTGGCAGTACCGGTTCTGACTGATCCGGTTAACCGATACCTCTATCCTACCAGGCACAATCCGTTCTCTGTCCGAATCCAACCCTACCCCGCCCCCTACTTACCGGTCCGACTAAAACTGGTTGGACCGGTCCAAAACCGGGTCAACCTTGCTTGTTTGACACCTTTACTTTGAACTAAACATCTTATAAAAGTATGTACTCATCTCAAACAAAGCGACATGCCCGATGTCTAGTTCAGAAAATGACGTTAGTGTCAAGTGTCATGTTCACTTAGATGAATGGCTTTGGTTTGTTCCGACTTGATACGATTAGTCTTTACATACTTGTACTTTAAGCTTTCGCGCTATACCATCAACTGGCCTACATACTAGACTTTACCTTTTCTCCTCTTTGATAAGTTCGTGTAATATTTGTACAAATGATCTATTGCATAAGAGAGCAGAAAAAAATAAGATAAAAGGGTAACTTGTGCAAAAATATGATCTCGCGTTCCCGCAGTTCCAAGATAAAATGATCAATGGAGATAGTCGAGAATTTAATTCAAATTTCTTGTTAGAAAACTCCCGTAACTGCACTAGAATATGCTTTGGTGGTAGTTATTCTTATATTCAGTCTCGTCCTTACACAACATCTATTAAAATATGAATCCTCTATGCATATGTCAGAGGAGCGAACATGGAAATTAATTAGACTCGGAATATCTCAAGAATATCTGGTTTCATTTTATTTCAGTAATATTCATTAAGTGTTTAACAAACTTGTTTATGTATATAAAAGCAGTGTGCCTATATATAGCATTTTGTTGACTTAAGAATGGGGACGAACGCTAAGAATAAATGAAAAGGAAAATCAGTGGCGGAGGCAAGATTTCCGCTAAGAGATGAAAAAAAGAAAAAAAGTTAAGAAGATTATTAGTGGGAATAGAACCAATGACCTTACAAAGATTTTAAACTTCCTTAATCATCAAGCTATGCTTTTGGGCTATATCAAAGGGATTTAAAATATAATATATAAAGATAAAAATCAAAATTTGTCTTATGTATACAGTATAATTTTTCGACGAAGGGGGTTCGGGTGAACATCCTTCCACCCCCTAAATCCGCCCCGGAGGATAATGATAAGCTTGTTTATTCATTAAGGGGTTGTTTGGTAGAGTATATAAGAATAATGCTGAATAGGGTGTATTGGTAATGCTGATATTAGTTATGCTTGCGTTAGTTATGCTGGTATTAGTTATGCTGACATATTTCTTATCCATTGTTTGTTTGATGTATTAAAGCATTGCACAATCTCTAAAAGAATTGTTTGTTTATAAAATACCCTCATAACCAGTCCATCACTTTATCTTTTTAAAAGAAACATATGTTGCGGAATGTTTGTATATGAAAAAGATTTTTAAAAATCATTTGATTTGTCTACCTATATTGTAGTATAGAACTTAATATTTATTTATAAAAAAGAAAATATGCTAAGTATTTATTTATTTACTAGGGATATAATTTTATTTCTCACTTTCTTGGATTATTTCAAACTTGCATTATATAATAGCATATTTTAATCTAGTATAAGTTTTGAAGGATATTTTTGTCTTTAACTAAGTTAATGCATGCATTAAAACCCATTGCATTGTTAATACCATAGTTTCTTATGCATTAGTTATGCATATGATAATACCAAATAGGGTGTATAACTAATGCTTGCATAACGAATGCACAAGTTCAAAAAAATTATCAAATAAAGTATTATTAATACACAAAGCTAATACATGCATTATTTAACCTAATGCATCCTACCAAACAATCTGTTAGGATTATTCGGTCCCCAAAGTGAGAAAACAGCCATTTGGACAAAAGAATAGAAAGTATCCAAGGCTAAATTGACACTCGCATTTGGACAATATTTTAGCTAATTTCTTTAAACAAATCTATATTATTTGAATTTCAAATTAAAGAAAAGCTTGTCAACTTATAATAGGATATGAACATCTGAAATGACTGAACATATTTAAGAAGGTTTTATTAAAAAAAGCCTATCAATTGTTCTTCTTAGAGTTTATTTTTTGCTATATACCACGGATAGTCTTTTTTACTTATTTGCAGTCCACACTAATAAACTAAACTTAGTTTAGTTTTCTTATTTTACCATTTATATGTTACAAAAAAGGATTTATGTCGTAAAAGATTCTTACATTATCAATGTAGTTTAATTTTGTAATATCAGAATATTTATAATTTTTCAAGTTATCAATCAATGTTAATTCGTATATAAATTGGTTCGCAAATTCAATTTAAGCAACGTGGCGGCGAAACCTAAAAGGGCCTTTTGAGGGGCTTCAGCACGAGTGGGTTTGGGCCGCTGTGGCAACCCAAGAGAAAATAATGGTCCTAAAGAGGGGTAAAATAGGAAACAAAGAATCTAACGTTGGCGGGAAAGAGAGCCGTTGCTCTTCTAGACACCAAAAAACTGGCGCCAAAACTCTAAATTTCCAGTTGCCCACTGCCCGAAATTCCACGGGCAGCCCACTCTTTTTATTTTCTGTCCCCCCCACCTTCTCAAAAAAAAATTCTCATAATATTAATACTAAAGATTCTTTACGAATCTCTCACTCTCATATTTTCTCTAATTCCTTCAATTGACTCTCTCTCCAAAAACATTTCCTCTAACTTTCCCCTTCATTTTAGCGCCATTTCCCCCTTTTCTTTCATTCAAAGTCTTTTCATTTCCACCCCCAAAAATTCTTAGAATCTGAAAAACACGAAAGCCCCTTTTGGTTCATTCTTCTTGTTCTCTTAATTCCTATTTCCTTTAAGCCAAAAATCTATATTTTTTGTTCCTTTGATATGTTCCAAATTACAGAGTCTTTGTTTCCAAGAATTTAAAGAGTTATCTTTGTTCCCCAAAATTTTCTTAATTTATTCACAAAGTTGGTGTCTTTTTAGTTAATTTAGATCTTTTGAGTTGTGGGGTTTTGATAAAACATGGGATTTTCAAAGAAGCACCAAGTGGAAGGAAGCAAAGAAGAGAGCAAAAAGTGGGTAATTGCTGGAATTACAATTCTAGCACCTTTGAGGTCAATTTCTACGAAGCCAAGAGAGGATTCTGAAGATGAAGAAGAGTGTTCAACAACTCCGACGGCGAGAGATTCAAGGATACCGGAAAGACTACCATGCCCGCCGGCACCGATGAAACGCCGGCCAAAGTCCACGTGTCATTATAATAGTGTTAGGGAGTTCTTTAATCCGCCTGACCTTGAATCTGTATTTATACGCCATGTGGAGAGAGCTAATTAAGGCAACAAGTGGAGTATTAGTAAAGGGCCAAAACCAAAATGGAACTTAAAAGTGGCCCTTTTCTTCTTTTGTTTTTCCTGTTCTTTTTTAAGTTTGTTAGGTTTTTTATTAGGTTAGGAATTAGGTTTGAGTTGTGGTGATAATGTAATATACAAACTAGATATGGTTTCTTCAAAATAGCTAGTCGTAGTGTGTAGTTCTTTTTATCCAATGATAAATCTCAAGCTGCAAGTCTCTTTACTACAGTGTTCTTTCCTTGTATGAAATGCGTCTGAATTTGTAATACCCTTTGCTTTCTATCTTCTTGTTTCTATGTGTGTACTGTTTCAAAATATGTATCACAATTTGCAAAACTTTTTGCTTTCTGTTTTCCTATTTTCCTATAGGCTCTCAATTTTTAAAGACTTTTTACTTTCTGATATTCTTGTTTCTATATGCAAACCGGTTCAGAACTATGTATCTCAATTTGCTCTTTTTACTTCTGTTTTCCCTTTTAATATTCTCTTTAGCCTGAAAAAATTAGTTTATTTTGAGAAGTCTTTTTTTTAAAGTGCTTTTTAAAATAGTATTTTTGGTAAAAAATAATTTGTGTTTGGCTAATTAATTTAAAAATACTTTTGAGTAATAATTAGTATTTGGCCAAATTTTTAAAAAATGATTCTAAGAATATTTTTTTCAAAAGTATTTTTTTAAAAAGTACTTTCGGGGAGAAGCTATTTTTTTTTGGCTTCTCTAAAACTATTTCTGCTTCCACTCAAAGCTAAGAAACTTTGGTCAAAGAAGCTATTAAATTGGTATTCTATCTCAACTTGCAAGAGTTTTTACTTCTGTTATCCTTGTTTCTAACATGTAAACTGGTTCAGAAATAAGAAATTGCATTTCAATTAGTAAGACTTCTTGCTCTCTGTTTTTCCTTGATTCTATTAGCAAACTGGTTCAAATATGAAAATTTAGGTTAACTTTTTTCTTCTTTTTTTTTTTTTTTAATAAGTAACCACTCCTAATTTTCTTATTTCTTCATTTTTTTTTTCAACCATCGTTTTCCTACATAAACAAGCAGACGCACGTGGATTTTAAGCATAGGAAAAAGTAAAACGAGGAAAATTACAGAAGTCGCCGAATACATCTAAACAAAGGTAAAATCTTTTTCATGGCTCAGAGATGCTGCACGGATGCTTCACCAAATTAATTGACTTATGTCAAAAATTGAATCCTCTCTTTTACTGCTGCTAAGTTGTACTCCTTACGTCTCATTCTAGAATTTCAGAAAGAAAAAAAAAATATTTGTACATATCAATTTTTTTTAAAATATGTCATAATATTCTTATAAGAATAAAAGTATGTCATAAAAAAGAAAATAAAATCTCCAAATATAAAAAATACTCGTATAATTCTTTTAAACGAACTAAAAAAGATCATAAAATAAACGAGAAGGTAGCTTGCTTTCCTTGGCTCGCAAGTACTTTCACTAGAAGGGAGTAAAATTCGTGCTTTGAAAAATAGCCTATTTAGTCTTTGTAGGTCCCACTTTAACATGTCCCCACAACACCTGGATTCTGTATTGGCAACTCCAACTTCTCCTCGTAATGCTGCACTGGTAATTAAAAGACAAAAAGATAATGGAAATGTACTGTAAGAGAATCCTATGTGGGGTAAGTATAAATAATTAGTATTTCAAATGAATAGTTTTTGGTACCACTTTAATGACTGATAAAATATTGCCTTTAGTTGGATTATTGGGTGAGTTCCGCCTTTCATTGTATATTGTCAAATCAGCGCTCTTTAGAGTATGACTTGTTGTGGCATGTTAATCAATGCCAAACACCCAATTAAAGTTAGATAGATTACTTTATGTGCATGACCACCCAATTAAAGTGATTTATCAATCAAAGTTGATAAGGTGCAACTTTTCCCAATGTAAGGTGCTCCTTAATTAAGCCTTAAATAAATACATTAAAGAAAGTATCCTAGGGATCACTGCTGTTTAGCAAAGCCAATTCGTAATTTGCATTTGCAGTAGTAACAAAAGTTGGTACATTGTGTTGGTGTTTTCGATTTACTAAAACAAAGTTTGATTAATTAAAAAGGTATTTGTTTTATGTATTAATGGTATAAAATATATTTACATAATCAAATCGCTTTAAGTTTGATGAAAATAATAATACCTATTATTATTACATGGTAGAATATAAGACGGTAATTTTTCTTACACGTAAATCCAATTTAAAAAGTGGTGTTGAGTTGAATTCAGTACGCATGATATTGATGGTTTTCACGATACATAAAAATGAACTTTAGGATAAGTGTTAATTGTTACCTCGTGGGGAGCACCAGATGCAGCCAAAAGAATCTGTTTAGGCTGCTCTTCTTTAATCTTATCTTAAACAAAAAAGAAAAGGATGATAACTCTAAGTTATCCTGTGTATGTAGAAGAGATATTAATGTATTAATTAGACCGTAGTTTATGCCTATTTCTACCTCTCTCCAATAATGAGTCTATTACATTTACATACAGCTATAATTCAGGGCCCTATTTGATTCTGCAGCTACCCATTTGTTTTAAGGGAGCGCAAAAGCTGAACTCGACCGCTAGTTATTCCGTTAAGGTATAGCGCGTGAATTATATATGCTATGCTTATTATTTATTTGACTCACAATAATTGATAAATATAACGCATATCTTAGATGGCTATACGTAGGACACATATAATATATGACATATATCCATCCATTTTTGTATCTCGCATTGAATATTTGTTTACTTAAGGACCAGCATTCCTTCAAAATTTCATTCTAAAAAATTTATTCTTCGACATCCTTTGTATTTTGCTTACTTATTCCAATATATTTGCTTACTCAGTTTTTTCTAAAGAGCGAAAAATTAGGGTTGCATTATATTTGGGGACTGAGGTTGTCGTGGAAAATAACTTAGTACATTATAGTTGTTCTCCATAGAGTATTGTTAAGTTGCCACTCACATTGAAATACGATAGATTAGTATCTTTGATTTGTAAAAGAATGAGTGTAAGTAAAGTTCGATTAATATTAAGGTAACCATAAGATATCCATATTCGCTTACGCCGGAAGTGGTTGCTTGTTATGCTGAGTTTAACATCAAAGACGCTGAAACTCTAAAAGATTTTTTGAGGACTCCCGATGAATACTGGGAAATTCTTGTGATAAAAAAACTGGAAATCTACGTTAAGTTTGAAGATGATAACAATATTGAGGTTCCGCAAAATAGGGATAACCCTCAATTATCTGGTGGTATTTTTGGAGCTGTTTTATCTGAATAGGTTCCGTTTGAAGGAGTCTGGCCAAATCTAAATTTATCTCAACGGGTGAATGAAGAGCGAGGACATAATTTTTCTCCAAGTTTACATAATTCACACGCCGAGTGGTAAATTTTAATTTTCCTTGTTGTAGTAATTAACGCTAATATCTTCGGGGTACTGGCCAAATATACATTTTACAAGTTATGAACCAACCAACAGTTGGAATATACCTAATTTTGGAGGTTTGGATCATGCCGGTCCATCCGCGAGTCATCAACTACTCGATAATGTGCATCAGGGGCTATCTACAGATTATGAATTGTAAGTTAAGAGATAAAGTTAATATATTATGTTAGGATAACCTTGAGAAACTCATTATTTTATTGGTTGTGCAGTGATAATGAGTAACATGATGGTCCTGTCCTTACTCAGTTGCCCGAAGACGATATATTTAATCAGGATCTGGCAGATGCATAGAGTGAGGAGGATGATAGTGATTATGACAACAACGCTGATGAGTCTGGAGATGATACGCCCTTCCCTGATGAGGGCGACGATGATGAGGAACCGCGCTTTGCTGATGAGAATGAGAATGAGCAACCTGATTTGATGAGGGAGCATGATGCCACAAAGGAGTATGCTCCATATATGCAGACTCCACCTACCGTTAGACCTAAAGTTTACGAGTCCCATGTGCCGTTTCATTCAAGGGAGATTCCCTACCTTGATTAGTTGCCAAGTATGCCGGATGTGGATGTCTTTACACGGGATCTCGATGACATTTGTAAAGTAATATGGGATGAATTTAGACCAATGGAGCTCTAGAAGAATATGTTTTTTCCTGATAAAACGCGCCATAGCAGGGCGGTACGAATTTACACGTAAAAAAAATCGTGAGATCGAGGTTAATGAGTCATCTACGCAAATATATAAGGTTATTTATCGTAGATGGGATCAAGGTTGTAAGTGGATGCTGCTTGCGAGAAAGTTGAAAACTAATATGTGAATGGTGGAGAAATATATTTGCTAGCACACTTGTGATATAGACACACTCAATGGGAATCATTTTAACTTCAATGTTGACTTGATTTCCCTTGTCTTGATTCCACACATTAACTCGTCCATAAGGTACAAGGTGAAAGAGTGTATAACATCAGTTGCGCTGGTATATGGGTGTACCATTACCAAAAGAAAGGCATTCTCGGGCGTAAACGTGCGTTTGAGATTGTTTATGGTAATTGGGATAAGTTATTTTTCGTTCTATTGTGGTTACATAGCTGCTTTGTAACATTTTAACCCCGGGACTGTTGTTGAACGGAAGCATGAACGGAGTTTGAGAATACCATAATACATATTCAGATATGTGTTCTGGGCATTTAATCCAGCCATTGATGGTTTTGTGCATTGTCAGCCGATAATCTCCATAGACGGCACACATGTATATGGAAAGTATGATATAAAGATGTTGATTGCTATTGCAATAGATGCTAATGGAAGCATATTTACCCTCACATTTGCTATTTGTGCCAATAAAAGTTAAGAGACTTGGACCTAAGTTTTAGACCACTTGAAAGAGCACGCTGTGAGATAGCGTTCAAGTATTTGTCTACTATCTGATCGGCATAGTGGGTGTTTAAGTTCTGTGCAGACTTTATATTCATGGAAGGAGCCGTATGCCTACCACCGTTACTGTGTTAGGCACTTGAAGGCTGACTTCCCACGGGCTTATCCGACCAAGAACTTACATGATTTAATGTGGATCGTTGCAACAGACTATCAGGAGTGTAAATTCAGGATGCGAATGAAATTGATTAGGCAGGAAGACCCAAGAGCTTATCATTGGTCGATGCACATGAGCTTGATAAGTGGACTTTGCATAAGGATGGTAGCAGAAGATGGGGAATTTTGACTACAAATGTGTTAGAGTCTTTTAATGGGTTATTGAAATCTGCCCGTGGTTTGCCTGTCACTGCCATGGTGCGAATGCCATTCAAGCAGATGGCGAAGAGGTTTGTTTAAAGATCCCGAAGTGCATCGTGCTTGTTGGAAAGGGGCGTTCAATTTATGCCACAACCGATGAAACGATTTGAGAAATATAGGAAGCGGGCACAGTGGAAAACATATTTGCAATATTGCAACAATCAAAATATTTTGAAGTTCGGACCGGTTTGCATCAAAATCGCAGTAATAATACCCACACCATTAATGAATCCAGGCGATTATGTTCATGTGTGGGAAATGGTCGATTTATCACTTGCTATGCTCACATGCCATGAAGTGCTTTCAACATGCTGGGTTTGCAGCGACGAGGTATGTTGATAAAGAATATAGTGTGGCTACATATATAAACACCTATAGTGGTCACTTCCAACCAGTGGGTACTGAATATTATTGGCTGCCGGAACCATTTAAAATGGTGTCTAACAAAGATTTTGTGTGTCGGCAAGTGCAAAAAAAGAATACGGAACCAAGTAGAAGTTGGTAATACTATTTATGTGCGTTAATGTGGTATATTCCCAAACAGGACACGATCGCCGTAAATGTCCCTCAGTCAGCTTGGTAAGCGGCTCCAATTCAATTCCCGGTGGCAGTTCATCCAATGTTGGCAATATTCAAGCATAAAATTAATTATTTGTTGCAGTATATTTTATTGTACTAAATGTACGTAATGGTGCTGCTTGCAATATTTATGAAACAGATTATGTTTCTAATAGTCTTAAATCTAATTGACAATTAGCATTGAAGATTCAATACAATAAATTAAAAATAAGTTGAAGAAATAAATAACGATTTTCATTCACCATTATCGTCACTGGCTGGCACTATTTTATTGTTAGTCTTCATCTTCTTCGTCAACATCTTGCACCCGTACGGACCGAGGGCATCATAATCTTAGCCCAAGTTGACAATCATTTTTCGTATTTCATCGCTATCATCAATAAGACCACTTGCTTGATTTCTACAACAATATGACTCCTACATCTAACGTCTGAGGTAGAAATTTTGATAGTCCCTCTCACTCGATAACTGTTAGAAATACAGGATAATCGATGTCTCTATGTAATTTTTTATTCTCTAATAAAGCCCAATGCTGATCCTCCGTTCCTTGTAGGTAGTTAAGATCATCTAGTGCATGATGAACAACTAGTGCCTTTTCTATCTCTAAAATCTCCTTCATCAAATGCCGAATAACTTCCGGTTCATCTTTATGTGTGTTTGTTTGGAACGTTTCAGACAATGCTTGTGGTACAACTTGCACATGCCAATGGTACAGTACTTCATGATCGTATCTTTTTGAGTACAGGGGAACCGATTGTAGTTTTTCACCCCAAATTCGCATACCTTCAGGCTTTGTAGAATGCACTTCCCCCTCAATAATGTGTCCTACAACTTTGAGATCAGTATGTATATTGATAGACTTATTTTCCAAGGGACGTAAAACGCATACCACTTGTCATCCACCAAATCAGTATAGCAACCTACCATAGTTTTTTCAAAGTAGGGATCGATTATGTTATGACGTGTTCCATGTGGATCTGTTGAACTACCTTCACCTTTTTGTCTCTTCTTAAACCACTTATTAAATGTTAGTGGCTTTTGAAATGTTTGTTGAAAAGAATAACTGGAATTTTGGTTCAACTTAAAAAGAACTAAATAGGAAGTAGTTCAACACTTCAACATGACGCATGTGCTATATGCGTTATGTCGACCTGAAACATAACGCATAAACAATATGCGTTATGTGTCAAGTCTTGTCAACCTGAAAAAACCTACACACACTTGTAGCGTAAGGAATCCTTTGTACGTCAAACATAGCGCATCAACAACATGTTTTATGTGTCTTGTCTTGTCGACTTGAAAAAGCCTGCACGCACTTGTACCGTAAAGAATCCTTTGTACGTTAAACATAGTGCATCAATAATATGTGTTATGTGTCTTGTCTTGTCGACCTGAAAAAGCATGCACGCACTTGTATCATAAAGAATCCTTTGTACGTGAAACATAGCGAATCAACAATATGCGTTTTGTGTCTAGTCTTGTCGACCTGAAAAAGCCTGCACACACTTGTACCATAAAGAATCCTTTGTACGTGAAACATAGCGCATCAATAATATGCATTATATGTCTAGTCTTGTCGACCTGAAAAAGCCTGCACGCACTTGTACCGTATGTTATGCAACCTAAAATCAGACATTGTAACCTATAAAAACCCTGCGCATCTACATTATTATCTGCAGCTTAACTAAACAAAGAATACAGTTTTCCATAAAAATTTCAAGTTCAAGTAATACGACATGTCTGGGCGCAATGACGTACCTGTGTGTTACTGTGGCAAACATGCGATTTTGAATCCATGTTGGTCAACTTGCAATCTAGGTTGCAGACATTGGATGTGTAAACAAGTTGTGAGTTATTAATATTGAGAGTTATGATGGTTAATGGATTATTTATAACATGTTCATTAATATTCTTTTGTTGTCATCACCATTTGTAGGACGAAAATCAATGTGGTTCTGAAGAATGGTATGATGAACCCATTAACCAGGAATACTACAAATCATGTTTGCTAAACCTTTAGAATCGTGCTAGTAAGTACGAAATACAGATCTGGACAGTTGAAGAACAACTTGTGGCAGTGAAGGAGCAACTGAAAGAGGCAGAAAAAGAAAATAATCGGTTGTAAGAAAATTTCAGTGGTTAAAGCAGAGAATAACGAATGATAGTGAATAAACAAACGAATGGCTATTTTAAGTTTAGTTTTTATTTCTATGTTGTACGTTTCGTGTATTATCTGTATTTTTTAACGTATTTTAATTTATTTCTGCTTATTTTTTTGTATTCTAGTTTTAAACTAATCAATAAGACTAAAACTAAAAACACATGTGCTTATAATTAAAACATCCATAATATTAACAAATTTTTTAATATCATATATGCAAATAAAAATACATATCAATGTGTCCCACAACATGTATGCTTTAAAACATTGGCTGGCCTGAGGCGCATACCATCCCAACCTGCTACGCTATCAGGATCATCCTCATCCCATCGCCTCTTTATATGAGGATTCATTGCAGCATGATTGTCAAGAAGGCTAACAGGATCAGTAGAGGCGGCCGTTGGGCCATCAGTAACCTACAAAATAATAAAATATTTTAGTATATAAAATATAGGATACTAACAGAATAGTTTTAAAAAAATTTAATATTCAAACCAATGTCTCAGCTGGCTCCTGAATAAGATCATGCTTCTCCGGCATTGAGTATCACACACCGTGGCCTGCGTGATAGGTCATGGCGAAATCTTTAAAAGAAAAAAAAACAATTTAAGTATTACTGACTAATAATTAAGGTAAAAAAATTAAAGTAATAGTAATACAAACAAACCTGCATCTGAGTAGGAACACAATGCTCTGGGGAACCTCCGAGGTGCACTGGACTAGATGAAGGCTGTGACATCGCCACCAGATGTGAGTCTCCCTGTTTGTGCCTGGAGTATCCTCAGCATCCCTCGATGAAGAGACATAACTCAGTCGTCTACCACTATGCACATCTCGCACCGGACGATCTTAGCAACCCTCGATGGCTCTAGAACACCAAGAAAATACTGGAGCTGACGGGGTCAACTATGAAGTCCCCGGTGACAGTTGAAGGTTAAATGACGGCATATCATCAAGACCCACGATTGGCTCTGCATAGTCACCCGGTTGATCATCGCTAATATCCTCCACGTGTGCCTCAATGCCCCCTTGCTGGGGACTCCGTCCTCACCGACCACCATGATCACGTGGGCTGCCTATTCCTCTCTAGACACGCCTGGCATGTCTATCACGTGCTGGGGGCACGCCTAGCCATGATGGTAATACTCAAGCGGCACATAAGAAGCCTCAAAATCTAATCGTGCATCTAGCCGATGACCGAACCTGTGCACAACTAATGCTCTGTCACCCGCAAGCTATAGCATCTCCAGTCCCATCTGGTAGAAATGGTGTACGCCAATAGCCTGCATATCATATAACATATTAATTAAGGAAAGATGTTAAGGTAATCTAACATGATAAGTAAGTATATCAAATAACATACCAGTGTCTCATGCCTCTCGGCGTATGGAACGTACCGACCACCATCGCGATGAATAGGATTATCGATCAACACGACGATACAAACCATGTACACATGCTCCCTCTCAACACTGTCATGTGGAGGCTATGGCGGAATCAGGTCATATCTCTGATCCCAATCCTCTATCTGGGCCTCTAGCCAGGCCAAGTATGTCTGGTCGACCTTGCTGCGATCATCTCACCCGTATTGTGTGGAATGCTAGCTAGGAGGAATAGGTATAAGATGGCGGCGACCAAACTATCGCAGGACTCGTCCCGTAGCATGATGCTCGACTATATCGAGACATATAAGTAGGACTGAAGACATCTACACAACTCGATCATAGGAGCAATAATCTGGCAATCTGGCTATGAGCTTGTCGTTGTATGGCCTCCATATGAACTATTTATTAAACGCAAGAATCATGAGTAAACGCAAGACAGATCAAGCATTATCAAACAAACTTAGTCATATATTTACCTGCATCTTCAAGTAAATCTAACAGATCCCTGTAATAAGGGAGATGATGTCGAGCCCCGACCTCGCGGGTGCGGCCTCGCCTATTTACCTACCTCCTAGCATGTGGTATAAATGGTGGAGGTGGTGCATCTGGAGCTATTGGTAGGAGAGGGGGCTGGATCTGCAAAAATCGCTCCAGAGCCCAAACCTAATATTGAATATGGACATAAATTTGAGTAATTTTGTACTATCTTTGTGATAATCATGAAAAGAATTGATAATGTTATCATCTGCAGTAGCAGAAAAAAATCGACGGCATCTCTCACAGTGCCCATGGACGCCCTGCACAACTATCTATAAAGGTAGGCTAGAACAGCTCCACCCCAGCTGTACGTAGGTAACTCATCTAGCCGCCCCAGATCATGCAAAAATTGCAGGCCAACTCATCTACGTAACGCGGCAGCGTCTCTTTTGTACTGCCAACTAATTTTTTTATGATTCATATCTACGTTTTGATTCATATCTAATAATAATTTACTATACACGTAATAATTAATTATAATTTGATCCATAATGAGTACTCTAACCAGGTTAGTTTGTAACGACACATAGTTATTATTTTATACTACAGAATACTAAAGAGTAGTAAAGGCACAATACTCTAAATGACCATAAATAACATCAATTAATATAAACTAAAATTTATTATCAGTTCTACTATACTAAAGGGCACTACATAACATTGAAGGGCACTACATAACACTAAAAGGCACTAAATAACACTAAAGTCACATATTGTTGTTGTACAAGTATAAAAATAGTAAATATATAACACAAATTATTCAACAAAGGAACAATATACAATTTTCACACATATTTGCTAAACAATAAACTAATCCGGATAAAAAATAAAATCAAAAAGCTTCACAAAATCATACAACACAGTAATAACAACTAATTACTCAATTATATATATCACTTATACTAAAAAAGGGATTCGGAATACCTCTTTTTGGATTTTTTTGAATGGAGAAACAATGAAGATTTGACTATCGAATCGGGCAATAAACAAGTTCCACTCCAGGACAAGGCCTTGGATAGGATGTTAGAT
Source organism: Nicotiana obtusifolia (assembly GCA_002018475.1). Lineage (NCBI taxonomy): Eukaryota > Viridiplantae > Streptophyta > Magnoliopsida > Solanales > Solanaceae > Nicotiana > Nicotiana obtusifolia. The sequence continues at coordinate 62,810 of MCJB01011951.1, forward strand.
CGATAAAATAATAAAGGGACAAGATTTCGGAGATGGGGTGGGCTCCAATAGAGTTTTTCGCTTATAAAAATTGGGGGNGGGGGGGGGAGGGGTTGAGCATTTTTGGCTTTCTGTCGGGAAGACGACAACTACCCTTATTTAATTAACTGGGTATAGAGCATCAAATACATACGCTATACCAGACTGTCTTTTCACATTCAGGTATAGCGCATGTATTTGATGCGCTATACTCAGACTTTGACCACCTTTTCAAACTTGGGCATAACGCATGAATTACATGCGCTATACCTTAACAGACAAACGTGCCTAAAGTATAGCGCATGTAATTCATGCGCTATATATAAAAATGTTCCCAATCCTTTTTTCACCTATTTTGGTGTTTTGATTCCAAAATTCTATCATTTGGTTCTAGACTCGAAATTCAAACGCCACTTACAATTCTTTATAATAGAGGTGTTAGAGCGAACTGACGCACATCCACAGGCTATCTACTACTCCTTTCGATCCATAATAAATTACCTTTTTGCCTTTTAATTTTGATTTAAAATAAGTGTCGTTTTTACCTAATCAAGAATGAGTTAACTTTAGTTTTTCAAGTTTGCTCTTATTTATATATCCCAATGTGTCAAGTTAACAATATGCAAATTTAAATTAAGAATAATTTAGTCAAAATACTTACTTTTTTAGGAGTTAGTAATTTTTTTAAGGGGTGTGTCAGAGACCAAAAAGTCACTTATTGTGAACATGAGGGAGTACTCTTTCATGTTGGTGGTGGCACACCATCAATATTATTATTTTGACCGTATATCTGTGCCAGCCTTATGCACTTTGATTATTTCATCAAATATCTAGTACGTTCTATCAATATACGTATCAGGTAATAACTTTGTCCACAGATATTAAGGTGGATGAGAAAAATCACTTATATTTTTTATTTTCGCTAAAATTTGAATTTAATACCTCATGATTCTTGCCTTACTTTATTTAACACTATAGGAACACTTTTTGAGCGGAATATTTGTTAACAACTAATTTACTTTTGTATATGCACTAAGAGAACCAGGAACTTCAGCATGCATCTCTATCTTTTGGTTATGGTTAAACTGGTTTAACAGTAGTATTCACCAGTCAATATCGGTTTGCCGTGTGGGGACATTCACAAAAGTGATTTTAGCCAAGAGAGAAAGATGGAGAGGTAATTGCATCTTCTGTTCAACTATAGTCAAACTAACAGCACTCCGTCCTATTCCGTAAACAACTACTCCTATTCACATACAGGGATTAAGAATTGCACTGATTGTCGATTGACCTAAGAGAGTTAAGAATTTCAACAGTACTGATATCACCCTTTGCAGGCAAGACATGCATATTGAATTATTGATCACCATTAGGCCTCTTTCCTTATGGATTCTTGTGGAGATATATTTTTTTTTTCCATTTAAGTTTAGACGTATACAGGGGCCGAATTACCATATCGATTGCTGCGGGTTCGTCAATAACTTTAGTATAAATTTTATATTTATTTAAAGAAATTTATTAAAAATATACAATTCATTAATTTGAAACTCAATAACTTAAAAAGATGATAACTTCAAATTCATTAGTTTTAAATTTTGACTCCGCCTCTAACTATACAGAAAGTTGTTCTCCTTAATTCTTTCTAAGATATGTATCTCATTGTCAATATAAAGTTTTAAAAGGTTTAATATGGGCACTTCCACTTCATTCTTGGTGAATGCCAGAGAAGGATAACGAAGGTGAAATGGATCTTGAGAGATTAATACTCAAATCTCAATAAGATAAACAATTATAGTCTGTTTGGCCAGGCTGAAAAAATTAGCTTATTTTGAGAAGTATTTTTAAAAAAAATATTTTTGAAAAAAGTACTTTTGGAGATAAGCAGCTTGTGTTTGGCTAATCACTCGGAAAAGCACTTTTGAGCAATAATTTGTATTTGGTCAAACTTTTCAAAAAGTGCTTTTAAGTATCAAATTACGAATAAGAACATAAATAGACTTACTTAATAATTAATGTTATAAGTAAATAATAATCTCAAAAATTTATTATTAAAGATAATAATTAAATCTTTTCATTTTATTTAAGTAAAATATAAAAATAAAATTAAAAATACTTTAATTCTTATAATATAATTTAAATATATTAAAAATCATTCAAGTATTCACCCCTAAAGTCACTATATATTAGAAAGTTATCCTAAAAATAAGAAGAAATACTTATACATTAATATCTAAAGTATTAGGTTTAAAATATGTAAGATTATTTTGGTATATACTATATGTTGTTAGTTAAGAGTATTTTTGGTAAGAAACAAAGTCAAACTACTTCTACTTGTACTTTTGGGAAGAAATTATTTTTTTCTGCATTTCAAAAACTGCTTCTGCTTCTTTCCAAAAGCATTTTTTTCCTCCCAAAACAGCTTAACCAAACACCTTAAATTGGAGAAAAAGAATAATTTCGAAAAAGAGAAGAAGATTCTTTTGACCTTTGGAGAAACTTGACCAAACAGACTATTAATAGTACTGTAAAAGCAAAAACTGTTAAATGATCTTTCTCTCTGTTTGAAATAATTGGTATTTTAAACGAGTGCCAAGGCCTTCAAAATTTCAAGCTTGCATTTGCTATAGTCAAACACACGTTACTCGATCGTTGTCGGAATTTATTACTCCTTACTCCATCTGTTTCATGAGAAGTAGTCCATTCGTTTCATTTTACGTGACAAAACTCAGAAGTATAATGTCCAAACTATTTAATTTTTAGTATTACTTTGGATATAAAATCTTCAAGCTTTTTAAAATAAAAATTATATATTAAAAAATTACATAAGATAGTATCAGTTACAATTATTAAATTCCAAAAAAAATTATAAAGCATTTGAAAAAATTATAATATTTTTTTTGACTCTTCAAATAATAACTGTATCACATAAAAAATGAAGTATTTATGAGTTGAGGATGCAAGGGAAGTGGTCCGAAACTAAAGTGTTGTCTATTTGGACTCAAACCACAAAAATAAGTGAAAAAACAACCGAGAACCATTTTATATATAACGCATTTCTTCAATGCGCTATACCTTAACGGCAATCCATGCGCTAAATTTGAATTATAAATTGGTGGATATATATAGCGCATATGCAGGATGTGCTATACCAGAAGTTGAAAAGACAGGTAGGTGTAGCGCATCCAATATATGCGCTCTACCTATATAAAATATCGGGCACGTCTCCTTCCCCGACCAGATAGAAGTAGAAGGTGAAAAAACGGTCCCCCCCCCCCCCCCCCCCACTTTTTAACCAAAAAACTCCATTAGAGCCCACCCGTCCCCCAAAAATTGTGTCTTCTCCGTATTTTAGCAATCTAACACCGGATCCAAGGCGTTGTCGTGTAGTGGATCTCGTCTATTGCTCATTTTGGCTTTCAAATCATCAAATTTTTACATTTCAAAAAATTTTAAATCGAGGTATTCAAACTTACTTTTTGGTAAAACTCATGTATCTAAAATGCTTATAAGTTGTTATTTACTGTGTTATATGTTTTTGTTATGATCGTTTTGTAAGTTAATTGATTCTTTTATTTTTTATCTGGATTAGTTTATTTATGTGCTAAAAATTAGTAAAAAAAATATAATGTTAATTTATGAATAATTATTGTTATATGTGATTTTATTTTTGTACGTATATTAATATGTGACTTTATTGTTGTTTAGTGCTCTTTAGTGTTATGTTATGCCCTTAATTGTTATGTAGTGCCCTTTAGCATAGTAAGATTGATAAAAATTTTAGCTTATGGTAGTTGACTTTGTTTATGGCCATTTAGAGTAGTGTTATTTTAGTGCTCTTTAAGATTCCGTTTGATTGCTGTTTTTTATTAGTGAGGACAAGCAGCTTTCATTTTATTCAATCTAATGGTAGGGCTTTAAAGAGTAGGCGGTTCGTATCTCTCTATGACCCCCAAAATAAGAAGTAGGAGGATAGGCAGAGCAAGAGCTCTTAAGTCTACCCGGGCGCCCGGCCGTTCATTCCGCTGGCATCTCGCATTCACGCCCCTGTTTGACTGCCGCTCGGGGATGTAGTTGTAGATAGGTTAGTCTTAGTGGGTCGTTGGGGGAAAGGGGGGGGG
>MCJB01011951.1:66965-126192 GCA_002018475.1 Nicotiana obtusifolia
GGGGGGGGGGGGAGGCGAGCTTTAATTGAAGTAGGGGCGGAGCTCCTCTGACATAAAATACCAAAAAGTTCGAATTCACAGCTAATAACATTGATTCAATTGGCATTGACATAATAGGAATATTTCGTCTATTAAGGAGGATTGTGTAGAATAAAAACTACGTTCTCTCCGTAACAAACTCGGATAGAGTACTTAATTATGGATTTAATGTATTAGTAGTTATCAAATATTAGATATGAATCATAAAATAATTAGTTGACGTTACAAAAGAGACACTGCCTGAAAATTTGGGCAAAATATGACAGTTAACAACCAAATCGTTACGAATGAAATAAATTCAATATTATTTATTATTAAGTTTGTAGTATTTTTTATATGAATAATTATTGAATGTATCTTGATTACTTATGAAATTTTAATATTTAATTCTGTTATAATTAAAAAATTAACTTTAAAAAGATGATAGTTCAAACAAAATCATGTAGAATTTTAGTAGGAAAACGTAGGAAACTAACATATGAAATATTAATATAAGAAATTTATCAACCTAAGTATTTGTTATATGAACAATTACTAAAATATCTTTTTAGTTATTAAAATTAGTTATTAAATTCTCTGTTAACCTCAAAAACATTTGAAAAAAGATGATAGTTCAAACAAAAACCCTCTCAAATTTTAGTAAAAAATGTAAGAAAATAACATATAAAACAACAATATAGAAAATTTGTCAAACTAAGTATTTTTATATGAGTACTTATTAATTATATCATGTATAATTTTAAAAATTAATTATTTAATTCTATTATACCCAAAAATAGCTAAAAAAGATGATAGTTCAAACAAAATCCTGCCGAATTTTAGTCAAAAAATTATAAGAAACTAACATATAAATTAATAATATAGAAAATGTATCAATATAAGTAATATTTTTTAGAAAAAAATTCGATTAATACTAATATAAAAGATATTGGAATATATTTAAAGATGTTAAACAATTAAACAGAAAAATACTTTAATTAATATTGTTCAATTTACAAACATCGTCATGGAGTTTCCCCCTGTGCATCCCGGACCTGCATCTCGAGAACTACTGTTGCTACAGGGCAATCATAGGTCTTCACACATCTGGGATGGGCAGTGTTTGTCCCAGACATTCCGCCCTAGACGTATAGACGATATGTGGGAGTTCATTAGGGACCACCCACTGCATCCCCATATAGTTAGATGCCTTCAGGGGACAGGTTTTTACAGGATCATAAAGATCGGCCAGTTGCAGTTTGACTGGGCATTGATCACGGCTATGATAGAACAGTGGCGACTGGAGACACACACGTTTCATCTGTCCATCGGCGAGTCTACCATCACGCTAGAGGACGTGGAGGTTCTTTTCGGGCTGCCTGTTAATGGTATACACGTAGCTTACCCGCATGCTCTTAGAGACTATACGGGAGAATATTACCTTCATATGTTATAACGGCTCACCGGTTTCTAGCCTGTGGAGCCAACTGTGTTGAGTGGGGCCATTCGATTGCAGCAGATGCCCATTCGGCAGCATCTGGTGGCGATGGATGCTGGGATTACTGATGATTCACCGCCAAAGGATATCGACCGACACACGAGGCTGTTGCTGCTGATGATGTTTGGTGGTACACTGTTCTCGAACACTTCGGGAAACCTAGTCAGCTTGCGATTTCTACATCATCTGGAGTGGCTAGATGATTTATTTGGTTACAGCTGGGGTGCAACTGTTCTAGCTTAACTGTATAGGTAGATGTGTCGGGTGTGCATGGGCACTCAGAGAAACGTTGCCGGTTTTCTACCATGGATACACGTGAAAACATAGTCAATTCTTTTCATGATTATAACATACATAGTAAAAAATGCCTTAAAATTTACGTCCACAATCTATATTAGATTTGGGTCTAGGAGCGGTTCCTGCAGTTCCAGCCACCTCTCTCGCCGATAGCTCAGGATGCACCACCTCCACCATTTCTCCCGCTAGCTTGGAGGTGGGTTGATAGGCGAGGCCATGCTTGCGAGATCGAGGCTTGGCATCATCTCCCTTATTATAGGGATTTGTTGGATTTACTAGAAGGCCCTCAGGTACATATGTACTTAAGTTTGCTTGGCCTTGCTTGATATGTGTTTCGTTTACTCACAATTCTTGTGTTTAATAAATAGTTCGTATGGAGGCCATACAACGACGCACTCGTAGTTGGATTGCCAGATTATTGCTCCCGCGGTCGAGCTATATGGAGCTCTTCCGTCCCACTGATATGTCTCGATATAGTTGAGCATCATGCCACCGAGCAAGTCCTTCGCCAGTTTGGTCGACCCCAGCTTGTACCTATGCCGCCCACTTGGCATATGACACATTACCAGCGGGATGATCGCTGCAGGGTCGACCAGAGATACTTGGCCTGGCTAGAGGCACAAATTGAGGATGGGACTATAGGTATGGCCTAATTCCGCCATACTCTCCACCTGACTGTATGGAGGGCGATCATGAGTACATGGGTTCGTATCGTAGCGTTACCCGACTTCTCGTTGGGAATCTTGTTCATCGCGCTGGTGGTTGGTATATTCCATACGCTGGGAGGCATGAGGCACTGGTTCTTATTTGTTATACTTATAATGTTACATTAGCCTTCCGTAATTAATATTTTATATGCTATGCATGCTATTGGCTTACACCAGTTCTACTAGTTGGGACTGGAGATGCTACAACATACAGGCGAGGGAGCGGCAGTTGTGCACGGGCTTGGCCGTCGGGTTACTGATCTTGCTGTTGCCACATTGAGACCTGCCAGTGAGGATGCGCGCTTATGATACGAGGCTTCTTATGTGCCGCCCGAGAAGTACCATCATAGGCCACAAGTGGCCCCTGAACATGGTAGACATGGTAGGCATGGCCAGAGAGAAAGTGGTAGCCACGTGGTCGTCGTGGTCGGCGAGGACGGGGTCTCTAGCAAGGGGATGTTGAGGCACCCGTGGAGGATATTAGAGATGATCAGCTAGGTGACCACCCTACACGATGCTCCTTATGATATGCTGTTATTCAACTTTCAGCTGTCACCAGGGACTTCGCAGGTGACCCCGTCAACTCTGTTGTTGATCGCGGGCACATCCATTACGCAGCAGGAATGGGATCAATATTTTCCCGATCATCCAGAACCATCGACAATTGTTGTTGATCGTCCGATACGAGAGGTGCATAATGGGTGATGACTGAGTTATGGCTCATCATCGAGGAAGGCTAAGGATCTTTCACATACTTCATCTACTCCAGTGTAGCTCGATGTTCTGATAGAGCATTGTGGCGCTACTCAGGCACATGTTTGTTTGTATTACTATTATTTCAATTTGTTTTTACCTTATAGATTAGTTAGTAATATCTAGAGTGTTTTTATTTCTTCTAAGATTTCTTCATCGCCCGTCACGGAGACCACGTTGTGCGATACTAACTTGCCGGAGAAGGATGATCTTATTCAGGAGCCTGCTGAGACCATGGTATGACCATTAAATTTTTTTTGCTAACACGTACTTTAGTATTTTATATTTCATATACTAAAATATTTTATTATTCTGTAGGTTACTGATGGCCTAACGACCGCTTCTACCGAGCCTTCCAGCCTTACTGACGATCATGTTGCAGCGCATCCTCCGATAAAGAGGCGACGTGATGAGGATGATCCTGATAGCATAGCCGGACGGGATGGGATGCGCCTCAGGCCAGCCAATGCTTTAAGGTATACAGGATGTGGGACTCATTGATATGTATTCTTAGTTGTATATATGACATTAAATATATAAGAGCAAAATTATTTACGTTTTACATAATTTGCGCATGTATTTTTATTTTTCGGGTTATTTATTACTTTAACACTAGAACACACAAAAAAAAAAGACAGCTTAACATAAATTTAAATTCGTTACCAATTAAAGATAATACATGACACGTACAACATAAAATAAATTACTACACTAAACGCATTCATGTGTTTGTTTAGTCACTATCACCCATTATTCTATGCTTCAGCCACTTAAATTTCTCTTCCAACCAATTATTTTCTTCTCCTGCCTCTTTTAGTTTCTCCTTCACTACCGCAAGTTGTTCTTGCAGTTTCAAGATCTGGAGTTCGTATTCATCGGTCAAACTCCAAATGTTTAGCAAACGTGATTTGTAGTATTCCTGGTTAATGGGTTCATCATACCATTCTTCAAAACCACATTGATTTTCATCCTACCAATGGGGATGATAATACAAGACTATTAATTAACATGTTATATAAAAACTATTAACAAATATTTTTTCCAATAATAATAACTTACAAAATCGAACGTCTGCTCCCCACATTGTAATTTGACTAACATGGATTCAAAATCATATGTTTCCCACAGTAACACCTTGGTACGTCATTGCGTCCAGACATATCATAATGCTCGAAAATGAAAAATTAATGGGAAGTTACTCTATTCGTTTTGTTACAATGAAAATAATAACTAAAATGCGTGAGGTTTTTATAGGCAGCTAAGAGTGATTTTAGGTTACATAAGACATATTGGTGAAGCGCTACGTATCACGTGCTAATGATTCTTTAGAGTATAAGTGGGTGCAGCTTTTCTGATCGACAGCTTTTTCAGGTCGACATGACAATACACATAATGCATATTAGTGATGCGCTACGTTTTGCGTGATAATAATTCTTTAGGGTACAAGTGGTGCAGCTTTTCAGATCGACAACTTTTTTAGGCCGGCAGCTTTTTCAAGTCGACATGACAATACACATAACGCATATTGGTGATGCCCTATGTTTAATATACAAGTTCGTGCAGTTTAGTTCTTCTTAAGTTGAACCAAGATATTAGTATTCAAAGAACATTTCAAGAACCATTACAACATCCATTTCAGAAATGCCACTAACATTTAATAAGTGGTTTAAGAAGAGGCAAAAAGGTGAAGGTAGTTCAACATATCCACATGGAATACGTCATAACACAATCGATCCCTACTTTGAAAAAAAGATGCTAGGTTGCTATACTAATTTGGTTAATGACAAGTGGTATGGTGTTCTAAGTCCATTGGAAAATAAGCCTATCAATATACACACTAATCTCAAAGTTGCAAAGCACATTATTAAGGGCGAACCGCATTCTACAAAGCCTGAAGGTATGGGAATTTGGGTCGAAATACTACAATGAGTTCCATGTTACTCAAAACAGTGTGATTATGAAGTACTATGCCACTGGCATGAGCTAGTTGTACCACAAGCACTGTCTGTAACCTTCCAAACAAACGCACACAAAGATGAACCAGAAGTTATTCAACATTTGATAAAGGAGATTTTAGAGATGGTAAAGGCACTAGCCGTTCATCATGCACTGGATGATCTTAACTACCTGCAAGGAACGGAGGATCAGTATTGGGATTTATTAGAAAATGAAAAATTGTATAGAGACATTGATTATCCTGTTTTCCCATTAATTGTTGAGTGGGAGGGACTACCTAAGTTTCTACCACAAACGTTGGACGTAGGAGTCCTATAATGTTGTAGAAATCAAGCAAGTGGTCTTATTGACGATAGCAATGAAATACGAGAAATGTGTGTCAACTGGGCTTAGATTACGATGCCCTCGGTCCGGAAGGGTGCGTACAAGATGTTAACGAAGAAGATGAAGACAATGACAATGAAATAGTGCCCAACAGTGACGATAATGGCGAATAAAAATTATTATTTATTTCCTGGGGAATATTTTAAATTATTGTATTGAATATTTAATGCTAAATATCAATTAGATTTAACCCTATTGCAAATAATTTTATTTCACAAATTTTGCAAACTAAACCTTTATAGACATTTAGTACAATAAAAATACTGCAACAAAATACTATGTTTATCCTTGATAATTGGGTACGTTGGATGAACTGCCACCTGGAGCTGAATTATCACCACTTCTCAAACCAGCTGAAGGACATTTACGGCGATCGTGTCCTATTTAGGGACATATGCCATATTGACGCGCATAAACGGTATCACCAATATCCATTTGGTTTCGTATCCGCCGTTGACACACATAATCTTTGTTACACACTATTTTAAATGGTTCCAGTGGCCAATAATGCTCAGCACCCACTTGCTGCAACTGACCACGATAGGTGTTTACGTATGCATCAACACTATATTCTTTATCAACGTACCTCGTTGCCGCGAAACCTGTATGTTGAAAGCACTTCATGGAATGTGAACATGGCAAGTGATAGATTGACTATTTTTCACTCGAGCATAATCTTCTGGATTCATTGACGGTGTGTGTATTATTTTTGCAGTTGTGAAGCAAACCAGTGCGAAGTTCAAAAATATTTCGCTCGCTGCAATACTGCAAGAATGTATGCCGCTGTGCTCGCTTCCTATATTTCTCAAATCGTTTCATTGGTTGTGGCATAAATTCAACACCCCTTTCCATCAATGACGATGCACCTCTAGATCTTTCAACAAACCTCTCTACCATCTGCTTGAATAACATCCGGACCATGGCAGTGACAGGCAATCCACGTGTAGACTTCAACAACCCCTTGAAAAACTCTAACACATTTGTAGTTAAAAATCCCCATCTTCTACCACCATCCTTATGGAAAGTCCACTTGTCAAACTCATGTCGCATCAACTAACGATAGGCTTATGGGTCTTCCTGCCTAATCAATTCCATTTGCCTCCTGAATTTACACTTCTGGTGATCCGTTGCAGGAGTGTAAGTCCTTATTCGGATGAGCCCTCTAGAAGTTGGCCTTCAAGTGCCTAACACAGTAATGGTGGTAGGCATACGGTTCCTGCCATGCACGCAAATTCTGTACAAAACTTAAAATACCGCTATGCCGATCAGATATTAGACAAATACCTGAACGTTGTCTGACAATGTACTTCTTCAAGTGGTTCAAAAATAATGTACACGTCTCTTGTCTTTCATTGGCACAAATAGCAAATGCGAGGTTTTATATGCTTCCATTAGCATCTACTGCAACGGAGCGCCGTCTATCGATATTACCAGCCGACAATGCACAAAATCATCAATGGCTGATTTAAATGCCTAGAACACATATCTGAATATGAATTCTTGTATTTCCGGACTCTGCTCAAGCTTCCATTCAACAACAATCCCAGGGTTAAAGTATTGCAATGCAGCCATATAACTGGGTAGAGCGACAAAGGACTTATCCCAGTTACCATAAACAATCTTAAACGCATCTATGCCCGAGAAATGCCTTTCTTTTGGTAATGGTACATCCATATACCTGGTGGACAGATGTTATACACTCTTTAATCTTGTACCTTATGGACGATTCAATGTGTGGAATCAAGACAAGAGAAATCAAGTCAACATTCAAGTAAAAATATTTTCCACTGACTGTGTCCATTTCACTAGTGTGGGTGCCAATGTATTTCCCCACAATCCACATATTTATTTTCAACTTTCTCGCACGCAGCATCCATGTACAACCTTGAAACCATCTAACCTTGTATACTTCCGGAGATGACTCATGAACCACGATCTCACAACACTCTTTTATGCTGTATATTCGCACCGCCCTGCTTAGGCGTGCTTTATCAGCAAAAAGCATTTTCTTTGACAGCACCGTTAGTGTAGATTCATCCCACATTGATGTCTGAATGTCATTAAGATCCCTTGTGAGGGAATCCACATCCGGCATACTGGGCAACTGATCAAGGTAGGGAGTCTCCTTTGAATGAAACAACACATGGACTCGTGCACTCTCGGTCTAACTGGTGGTGGAGTTTGCATATATGGAGTATGCTCATTGGTGGCATCATGCTCCCTCGTCAAATCAGATTCATCATTCTCGTCCTCATCATCATCACCGTCATCAAGGAAGGGTGTGCCATCTCCAGACTCATCAGCATTGTTATCATAATCACTATTATCTTCCTGACTCTGCACATCTGCCAGATCACGATTAAATATATCGCCTTCGAGCAATTGAGTAAGGACAGGACCTTCAAGTTGCTCGTTTTCACTGCACAACCAATAAAATAACGAGTTTCTCAAATTCATCCAAATATTACATATAGACTTTATCACTTAACTTATAAATCATGATCTGTTGATATCTATGATGCACATTATCCTGTTGCTGATGACTCCCAGATGGACCACCATGATCTAACACACCAAAACTAGGCATATTCCAACTGTCCGTTGGTTCCTAACTTGTAAAATTCATATATGGGTGGTACCCATGTTGGAAGATATGAGTGTTAATACAAATACAATATATATAAAAAATATCATAATACAAAGAAAAATTAAAATTTACCACTCGACTTGTAGCTTATGTAAACTTGGGGAGAAATTATGTCCTCGCTCCTCATTCGCTCTCGGAGATAAGTTTAGATTCTGCCAAAATCTCTGAAACAGAACCTGTTCGGATAAAACTACTCCAAAAAACCACCCGATGATTGAGGTTTATCCTTATTTTGCGCAACCTCAATATTGCGGCCATCTTCAGCCTTGATGTACATTTCCAACATTTTTATCACAATAAGTTCCCAGTATTCATCCGGAGTCCTAGAAATTTTTTTAGAGTTTCATCATCTTCGATGTTAAACTCAGTATAACAAGCAACCCATTGTGGAGTAACATAATACTGATATCTTCCGATTACTTTAATATTAACCGAACGTTTCCTCACACTCATTTTTTACATAAACGATACCAATCTGTCGTACTCCATTGTAAGTGGCAACTTAACATGACACTGTGGAGAACAACTATAGCGTACTGAGTTATTCTCCACCACAACCTAAACCCCCTCCCCAATATAATGCAACCCCAATTTTTCGCTCTTCGGACATTATGACAAAATGCAAAATAAGTTAAGCAAATAAATATTTCGAAGACCTGAAGGATCCTGAATGGATTTTTACCGAAATTCTGAAACTCCTTAAATAAGTAAAAAATCAGTCCGGGGTATAATAATTGAAGGTATAGCGCATGCATAATGCGCGCTATATATGTAGCACGTTTTATGAATGCGCTATAACCTCAATTATTGGTGGGTCAGTAAAATTCAGATAAATTATTGGTGGGTCAGTAAAGTTTACGTATAGCGCATGTAATTTATACACTATATTTTAACGGACAAACAAACGTGTCATTAAAGCATAGCACGTTAAAGAAATATGTTATATATAAAATAGTTCTGAGTTATTTTTTTCAATATGTTTTTGTGGTTTGAGTCAAAAAAACATCAGGACTCGAAGAATAAGAAGAAGGGGAGGAGGAGAGGGGAATCCAATGCAATTGTGAATTGCGTAAGAATTGGACATGGGAAAGTGTGATAAGAATAAGGATTGTAGACTGGTACGTGATGAGAGAAAGGCAGAGAAGACTATGGACTAGACATGTTACGTGTAAACATGGACCTTCGAGGAATCCTATGGAACAACCTTTACTCTGAAAATGATGTGATTTTTACATCGTTAAATTGTGGAGTACATTATCTGCCAGGTGTGAACACTGAACAGATCCCAATTTTCAAAAAGCAAAATAGTTAAGTACTTCATTTCTCTTTGATTTCTTAGACCAAGTTTATTTAATTACGGCTGCCGCCCTCCTGCCCCAGCTGCCCGACAACTCATTTGGCGGGAACTCAAAAATAGTAATTTTCAGATTTGCGCCAAAGGAGTGAGCCCTACGCTGCCATGGATTTCTTTATATACAACTACTCAATTCGTTGCTAAACTTTTCCCTGATTACATGATTAATTCGCAGGAACTAAGTGGGTCAAGGCAGAACCGTGAGGGAATCCTACTTAAACTTGCTTAATGAACCTGTTACGCTTTTCTTAATTCTTTATTAAAAAAATTATAGGCGGTGAAAAAGAATAATCTATTGCATTAAGCTTCCGTTATGCACCTTAATGCACGGAGTCTAAAGAAGCATGGCCATAGTGAGTCTTACTTTTTAATATAAGTAACTTGGTTATTATTGACATTAATGAATTAATAATAGTAATTACTAACTTATTCAAGAGTTTAATTCTTATTGAAATAGACCTTCTTGTAGGAGTATAGATGAATTTGGACTTCTTTCCTACTCTATCCATCCACTACGGTCTACGGCAAGTTGAATATAGCTCTCGACCATTAGATCATTTGATGGTCATGCATTCAGTTAAATGCTTATCAGACATACACGGAAAATTATAGCGCTTGTAAATAAAGACAATGATAGATCCTTAAATGCACTCTCAATTCCATTTTGTTGGTATACAAGTACAGTGGGAAAAAAAGAAGGAAAATGGCAGTGCATCAACAAGGATAACCCAGTGTATGAACACACAACACCCAGCATGGAAGGTGAACCATACATATGTATATGTAAGTTGCACTGTTCCATGTCCAAAGGGACTCAACCCAGTTCCAGAAGTCACCAATTCTTGCATTGTCAAGACCTACTAATGCTCCCTTCCACAAATAATAAGTGACTGGAGGGAAAAACAGAATCATTAAGACTACATTGCAAGCCGCCCTAGAAAATGACTTCAAGGTTTTAGCTTTAGCATCGATCCTCAAGGGTCTAGCCATCAAACACATAGGGACCAGCATAAGTGCTCCGATTTCTCCAGTTGCAAAGTTTATGACTGACATTATACAAAGTCCAGTACAGGCGGCAGCAATTGTCACTGGTTTCAAAAGAGTCCATTCCATTCCTTGAGTTTGATTCATGCTTGGAAGAGAAAAGGAGGAACCCAGAATCACTTGCAAGATCAAGAGGCTGGACACTGAAAGCACGATCCAGGTCAAGAGGTTGGTCAGAGGTGGGGAATCTGGTACTAGAGACAGAAAGTACGGAAGCAATGTTACAATGGCACCCCAAAAGTGGACAATAAACACGGTCTTCGCTGCATGAAGCCATCTCCAGGATCCAAATGTGATGGCAGGGATATCAGAAGTCGCTGGAAAAGTTGTGACCTCTTTGTTTTCCATCCCAGAATTCCTTCTGCTAGCATCAGCAAAAAGAGAAGCTGCGACCATTGGAAGGGGAGCAACAAGCAAGGCAAAAGGTATCATGTAGACTCCAACAGACACAAATCTATTTGGAGATGTCAGAAGATAGAGAAAAAAGGACTGGTGAAACTTCTCGAGCAGATTATTTACAGACCGGATCACTCCTTCAACCAATCTGCAATAAAACAGCTGTGCTATTATTACAAAATATAGGGGAACAAATAAGAGGTAATGCAATCATTAGCAAGCCAAAACCACTTCCAGAGTTCCAAATTGGCCTTCCCTTTTCCGTTTCAGGGGATGCCCTAAAATGACCATCCCTATCTAGTAGTAGAGTTCATTATCACATGTTGTCCGTTTTTTTTTTCCCCTTGATGGGCCCATTTTTGTCCATAAAGACTTTAAGCTAAACCACAAAAAAGATAAGGTTTAACTTCAGAAAGTAAGATAACACTGGACCACATGATGTGTGGGTTAGGCGCACTTCACAGTCATAAGGTCGAGACAAATAAGAGGACAAGAAAGATAACATTGAGCCATATGTGGACTGTGGAGATGAGTCTTATTACTCAAATAGCAAAGTTGACTTCTTTTCCCTCCGTTTTCTCTTTTGTCTTTTAATCTTTTAAAGTGAGATTTGAAGAATCAACCACTTCTTATTGGATTGCTATTGGCTAAACGCATAGTTCTCTGAAGCACACAACATCACCCATGAAGCCACATACCCTTGTTGCATGCTTTGCCGCTAAGAGATGGCTTTTAATAACACTGGGGGAGGGAAGGGGCACTGAATACTGACCTGCCACCTTGCAAAAGTAACTCGCTAGGTCGGTTTTTGTAGTTTGCTAAACGTTTTGATGAAATTTCCATAGTAATGGCATCAACTTGATAATCACGAAAAACACCATGAGGACCTGTGGGAACACCCAGTGCCTAAAATAGAATAACCAATGCAACATATGATTAGGGATCCAACTTGAACAGAGTAATACACCTAAAACCAGGCGTACATAGATTAATCCTGCATATTAAGATGTTTTTCGTGATTGAAACTTGTGGAATCCAACTGGAAGGACACGCAATCCAACCACCAACAATCCAAATATTCTGCTTCTCGAGGGGGGGGGGGGGTTTTTAAAGCATGTACCCACCCAGTAAAAGTGTTACACCGAAGTGTTATCAAAAGGGTGTTAGACTGAAGTATATACCTGGTTATATAATGAGCTAGCAAGTGTAGCAGTGCTTTCAATATATTCTGCAACAGAAATACCGAAGTTCCATTGGGGATTCAAACTTCTAGCAACTTTCCCCAGTTTCTGAAACAGTTCACCCAGACTTCTCAACCACCAAGAGTCGAGCAATGACCCTAATTTTTCAACCTTCACCCGTAACCCCTGCCCATTTACAGCCAAATAGTTCACAACATTGATCAGATCAAGGTTTGGCATCTGCCCGTTGGATGCTTCAGCATATAAATTGAGAACATCTCTTTCTGCTTTCTCACTGCCATCTGTAACCTTTATGACAAGGGCAGCAGCCATCGTGCCAGCACGTAGAAAATCATTATGTCTCTTTTCTCCTGTTGTTGGACTCGCATTTGATTCAAACAGACCTCTTCCAGAACCACCAAATGATGGTGTGTGATACTCTCTTAGCCATGCAGCAACTGCAGCATATTCCCCGTGTTGTGAATCCGCAGCAAGCCATATGATATCTTTAGCTAACCACGTCACTCGAGTAAGCAGGGAGAAAATTGAATATGCAATGCCTAGTGATAAAGCCTCACCAGTGCTGGTCTTTACAGAATTATAAGGGGTCACCAATACAATAGCCTCCTTCCCGTCACCATTTGGAGCTCTTATAAATCCAACTGTATTGATGCCATATGATGAGCAACTATAATTCTCTTGGACTATTCCTTGATCAGGACTTGAGAAAAAATGCAGGGGGTTAAACTTATTCACTTGAGGTAGGAACTTATGAAAATTAACTTCACCGCCCAAATCTGCAATATGTTGTGCTACCAATTCTTGAAGTCCTCTACATTCACGAAAACAAATGAATATATTAGTTATAGATACATAGTAGATTTAGGCCATCGAAAGTACATAAAAAGAAACAAGGACTTACAAAGGTAGTAGTGACCTCAAATAACTTCTTCCTATCCCCCTTACAAACCTCAGTACAAGTACAGTGATTTTTGATAGGAGAAGTACGGTGGTTTAGGTTGGTGAAACGATAGTGCACTCTCCAGACTTGGCGACATCAGACAAGACGTTAGTATCCAACTTCCCAATTAAGTTATTACCTTAAGTTTTCATTTTGCTCCATTACTATATAACGAAGGAGACGAAAGGGTATAGACGGGTCAGAACCTTATTCGGCACAATGCTATTAAGCCAATTCAACATTTTCCTAATCAATCTTCTTTATAGAAATAGCACTCAATCAAAGGGGAGCATAAGCAAGTTCAGTGATAGAAACCTTTGTAATCGATCGATGAGAACCTCGAAGCTGACTGGGCAGGAGAAAACTCATATTAAGCACTGCCCCAGAATCAACTGGCACAAAACTTGTTAACAAAACTGTATAGAATCTTTACTATATTTAGCTTTCCCTGGCAACATAGTACAACTAGAGAAGGAAGTCCCTTATCAGGTGATCATCTCTAAAGAGTATCTGAGAGTGTACACATTTCACCTAATTAAGGACATCAGTATATTTCATAAGAACATATCAGTCAGCAAGGAAACAATGCTCAATTACTGGTTTCTACTAAGGACCAGGTCTACATTAGAAACAAACAATATAAAAGATATTCGGCATAAATAATGTCGAGGCAAGTACGTACATGCTTGAGGTATCAGTTTTGGAATCAAAGCTAACGACCTTGTTCACAAATGCTCTAGCCCGGGAAACATCGTCATTTGAGAGCATGGGACTAGCAGAACCTGCAAAATAATGGTCGAAACCAAGTGTTCAGGTGAGTCTTTTTGAAACAGTAAGCACTAGAATTACACATCGATAGATTATAACTAACCAGGCATGAGGGCATTTTCGGAAATGTAGGTGTTCTTAGCGAGAACAGGTAAGAGCAAGAGAGCAAAAACCCCAGCTGCGCAGCAAACCACACTGAAGACACACCAAAATGAAACATTAATCAGCGAATAATTCAACACCTTTAAAGCCTTCATTCATATGCTTGCTTTTAGTATTATTTACATAAAAAGTCTCCGCCAAAAAAAAAAAAGAAAGTGTTATGAATTCAGATAGAGAAAGAGTAAGAGGCGAACCTGACGACGAAGCTGTGGGAAATAAGGAAGAGACCAAGACGGATGATTGGTCGAGGCTTAGGCTTAGGCTTGGCTGACTCATCTTCCGCCATCGTCTCGATCGGCCTCTATACTTCTCTCTCTTCGAATCCGGATCTATCACTCTGCGCTCTCTTTCTTCATTGCTTCATGATAAAATTACACTCCTCACTCCTCAATTCGGATCCCCACGGGCCACGACAATGGGGCTTTTGGTCTTTTACTTTTAATTTCTATTTTGGTGAAATTGAAAAAGACAGAATATTTTGAAGACAATGAGGCTTTTGGTATCTTAGACTTATATTTTGATATTTAATAATTTCAATTCTTATTATCAGTGATACCTAACTTAATTGTTATCACCTCCCATGTTAAGTTTTAAAAAAAAATGATAAATTCGTGAACTTTGGTAGTGGAGGATCAAAAACACACAACTCGATCTATGTCAATATGGGAATAAGGATAAGATATAGAGAACCTTTAGTTTAACATAATTCATAACTTGTTTTAATATTTAATATTGGACAAAAATAGACCGAATAGAGAAAAATTTATATGGATGATTCATGTAATTTACACAACCCCCTTTCATATTGAGCTGCTATTGATTGCTCGATTACCTCTTTTAAAATTTTAAGTGTATTCCTAATTCTGGTTATCATATTTGCTCTTTTATGATGTTTTGAAAATCTTGACATCTTTTAAGTTTATGATGGTAACTGTTTGCAATAAATTTTCTAACATACGAAAAATAAATTGCAATCACAAAAGAATAAAGTGATTTTAAAAATATTATGGGTTACAAATCTGTTTATCCTTTGATTCTTCCTTCGAATTATTCTCCGTAATTCGAAGGTTGGATTAGCGTATTCTTGAACTTAGGATGACACGAACTTCTCTGAATTATTTGATCTCCATGAAAATCAATTATTGTATGGATATTCTTCTTTAAGTATTTGATTATCAAGAAGAACATCTATTGATCACGATATTATTTTATGCCTTGATCCCTTTGTGACTATCCCGAGAATTTATGAAATCTTTGAGACGCCTCTTCAAGGGAATATGTATCCCTTTATATAGGTGTGTATTAGGCTTTAGGGTAGAATAACCTTCAAGAAACCCTGATAGACTCCTAGGATTTCAAGAGTTTTGTAGTATTTTAAATTTAAAATTTAGTTTGATCCTTTAAAATTTCGATGTCCACAGTAACGTTTAACAATTTCTTGGTCTCATTTAGGATATTGACTATTCATTTTAAAAAAAGATACTTTGATTCAACTACAGCACATAGAACACTACAAATTGCCACCATTTTTGGAGGAAGAAAATGTTAAACATTTACCTGAGAAAATCATGTATAAAAAGAATTATTTGGCTTCTCAAATAACTTAATACACGTGGGGCATATGACATCAGTATGGTAAAAGAGGTGTCTACCAAAATCATTTGTTTTTCCAATCGTTTACCTTCCTCCTCGGCAATACATGCAAAATTGTGTATACTTGCACTACTCCCCGGTCTTTAACTGACACAGGAAATGAATATTATTTCCTACCTCAAAGTGTGCTAGAGGAGGTAGATAGTAAGTGTAGGGATTATTTGTTGGGCAGCTCACAGAAGGTTAGCACTTGTTGCTTGGGATAAAGTATGTGTTCCTTAAAAGCATGAGGGACTGAACATTAAAAGCTGCAGAAAGTGGAGTATAGAATCAGTAGAAAAGTTGTTGTGGCAATTGGCCGGGAACAGGACGTCCTATGAGTGAGATGGGTGAGATGGGCTTTATATGAAACATGATGTGTCTATCTGGAATCACCAACCACCAATTGACTGTAGCTGGTATTGGAAAAACTTAATTCCCTTACGTTGATAAGGACTCAATGGTATCAGGATGAGAGGTATTTGCTTACTTCAAATGGTGCCTACTCAGTTACTATGAGCTATAATGCCCTGGTAGGGGTTATGGTGGGACTGCGAGAGGCTAATTCAATAGGGACAAGGATAATGCTACCAAAGCAAAGGTTTATAGTCTGGCTTGCTAGCCAAGATAGCTGGTTATTGACTGAGGAGAGACTCTAAAAACTACAAATGCCAGTGAATAATGCTACATGGTGTTTATGTGAGGAGGAACTAACTGAAACTCAGACTCATTCGTTTGTTGAATGCACATGGATTACAGAAGTAAGGGGCAAACTGTCAGCAATGTCAAGCTTCCAATTCCAGAAGCATAAGGTGGATCAAGAGGAGACATTGGAGACAAATGAAGAAGTAAATAGTCATGGCAGTGGAGACATTGGAGACAAATGAAGAAGTAAATAGTCATAGCAGTGGAATGGGGAAGGGGGATTGATTTACTATACATGGGACATGGCAAGCTAGGAACTACAAACAGTTTAGGAACATAACTATAAATACCAATTTTGTTATAGAACAAATACATAAGGAAACTAAGTATAGATTAGCGACGATACATGGTACAAAGACTAGCTCGTAGATAATTAAGTGTTGCTTCAAAGATTATGTAGTTAGTTCCAGTTGAGGCCTAGATGACTATTAACATTGCATATGGTGAAATATGATATGACACGTGGTCGTCTAAAGGGAGGACGCGTGGAACCAAAACAGGAATGACCGAAGACCGAACGTAGTCATTCCGCTTGTCACCGAAAAGGATAACGTTCATAAAGGTGTGTTAAATGCTCTGCGCCCGGTAGCATTTAATAGGGAATATTCTGCAGCATTAAGAGCGACGGTCCATTACAGAGAATTTGGCATTGATGTTCACCGTTACGTCTTCATCAATGACCCTCATAATTGACATTAAAGGAGGACACAATCCTACGACCTCCTTCCCTAGACATAGCTATAAATAGTAAGCTCAGTTATCATTGTAAAGGAGACGAATTTTATGCCAAAACTTATACTACATTCTATACAAAGCTTAATACAATCTTATTTCCTGATTTTTGATCTCTCATTGTTGTGCCCGGAAACTTTATTCCCGGAATTGTTATCTCTGCTGTTTCGTCTATATTTCAAGGCTAAGCATTGTATATTTGTTCAATTATTGCATTATTTCATGATCAAATTAGTTCACTTGTCTAGAAACCACGTATAAATTCAATTTTACCATTTTGCGGGTAAATACTTTGGCGCCCACCGTCGAGCCCAGACAGCCGTGCAATTAATTGATCCTTGTCTTTTTTACTAACGCGATTTGATTATTTTTGTCTTAGAAAAAATCACAATAATATGGCAGATAACATTGTTAACAACACGTACAACCTAGAAATTCAAGGAGATCAACCTTATTTTGAGGATTCAATCAGTGACACACGCAATGAGGGAAATGACGCCACGCCGGTGCATGCAGGCAGAACCCTCGACAGGTTCGAGAGACAACTCCTGATGATGCTGACGAGGAGCATGCCATGGATGCAGTGAGGGTCCTGCGAGAGTAACAGGCGATCTTTCTAGGCCATCTCACGCGGCAGGATAAGGTTATGACAGAACTAAAGCAGGCGTTATCCAGGGACTTCAAATAATTCAAACATACGAGATCCAATTCCTCCCGTTGTCCCCGCAAACCAAACAGCGCAGAGAGTCGACAACAACACTCCCACGGGTGAAGTTGGCTCTGACCGGGCTGGGGGGAGTAGATCCGGTCTCAACAACGAAAATGACCCGTTCAAGAATGAACTTTTATGGTTTATGAGGGAATAAACGCCTGCATGGACCAAATCTCGGGGGCGCCACCAATATTGAAAGGTCCGGATTTGAAGAAGTATACTCAATTGTCGTACAAACCGAGCACGACGCCAAAATTAATCCCGAAGCGGTTCAAGATGCCTGAAATTCCAAAGTATGATGGGACTTCAGACCCATAGGAGCATATTACCACATACACAACAATGGTAAAAGGAAATGATCTAGCTCCTTATGAAATTGAATCGGTGCTGCTAAAGAAATTTGGAGAAACTCTCATGAGGGGAGCCCTAACGTGGTATTCATTATTACCCGAGCATTCCATAGATTGCTTTGAGATGCTCGCTGATTCTTTCATCAAGGATCATGTCGGGGCCAGAAAAGTACAATCCAGGACGGGTGACATATTCAGGATCGCACAGGTAGACTCCGAGTTATTGCGAGAGTTCGTTACCCGATTCCAGAAAGAAAGAATGTTGCTCCAGGCTGTCCGGGATGAATGGGCAACTGAAGCATTCACCAAAGGATTGAACCCGAGAAGCTTAGACGCTTCTCAGAAGCTGAAGAAGAGCCTGCTTGAATTCCAAGCAACAACTTGGGTAGATGTCCATAACCGGTACTAGTCAAAGATAAGGATCGAAGATGACCAGGTTGGTTCCACATCATAGGCCAAAAGACGGGAGAAGAGCAGAGAAAAATCAAAGGATGACTATGACGCGGGCAGACTAAATTCGAGGGGCCGGTTTTTGCCTTATGAGCGGACCGAAGTCCGTGGCAGAAACTTCCGGGCAGCAAGCAAGTTCATCGTTGACAGAGGGGCCAATCATGGTCGAAATAATAGATCACTCCAGGATAAAGAGACATCAGGGTCTCGGGATCCTTCTTACCCCAAGTTATCGGAATATAACTTCAATGCCAGTATAATGGAGCTAGTGTCAGCCATAAGAAACATTAAAGATGCACGATTCCCGAGACCTAAGAGATCCGATTCCATCCAGAGAGATCCCAACTTATAGTGCGAGTACCATAAGACGAACGTTCACCGGACAGGGGACTGCCGATACCTCCGAGAGGAGGTGACAACACTATTGAAGAATGGTCACCTCAGGGAATTCTTGAGTTACCGAGCTAAGAAATTTAATGGTCGTAACAGAGACAATACGGAACTTCTGAAAGCAGAGAAGAACCCCCACGCCAAATAATCAATATGATCTTCGAGGGGAATGAGATTAACGGGGTCACCTTTTCAGCAGCGAAGAAGACGAAAGTATCGATAACTCATAGTAAAAGACTCCGGGAAGACAATATCACTTTCACAGAGGAGGACGCAGATGGATTGTTGTTACCACACAACGACACACTGATAATTTCTGTAAATGTGTTAAATTTTAATATTAAACATGTTCTAATGGATCCAGGAAGTTCGGCTAAAGGAGTAACTAAAATAACTCTTTTCGAAGTAGTAGATGGTGACATGGGATACAACATCATCTTGGGAAGGCCATGGTTACACGAGATGAAAGTTGTACCCTCAACATATCACCAATTGCTGAAGTTTCCAACTGTCACGACCCAAATCGGAGGGCCATGACAAGCACTCGGGCCTTACTGGCCGAGTACCAACGTACATTTTATCTAACCTTTCTTATTACCTATAAGGGCCGACGAGATCAGTATAAATGGCAGACAATAGTCCTAATAAACCAAAAATTCTAGATAATGACATAAACATATATAACATGGCCGGCAAGGCTGTCATGAAAAACTATACAACAAAAATAAATTTGCCGACAAGGCAATCCCAACTATACATGAGTCGACACCTGTCTATGAGCCTCTAAAAGAACATAAGTGCTGCAACGCATACCAAGACCACGACAAGTCCGGAGAAGGGATCTCGCCAATAAACGCTGAACTGGCAGCCTACTATGGTGGGGGAGCTTCGTCTACCTGCCTATCAGGACATGCAGCATGACATGCAGTGTCCACAAATAAAAGGACGTCAGTACAAATAAGGTACTGAGTATGTAAGACAGGAAAGCATAATGTAAGAACAGTAATGTGCATAGGGATAGAAAACATACACCCTGTAACATCTGAGTGCCTCTGAGGGCGACTAATCATGAAATGCCTGATGTGCATATACATATATATCCTTTTAAAATCATCATATATATACGCCTCTGTGGGCCTCATCATCATCATATCATACCCCGGGCATCATAAGGCTCGGTAACATCATACCGAACTGATCAGTGGTTGCACAGTAGGTGCCATACCCGGCCGACTATAGCGCGGACTCGGTAGAGTAAAATAGATACTGACTATAGCGCGACTCAGTAGAATAAAACAAATGCATATATATAGTTGCACAATAGGTGCCATACCCGGCCGACTATAGCGCGGCTCGGTAGAGTAAAATAGATAATACATGTTGGACTCATTGGAATCACACTTTGAACCCTTCGGAGTGGCTTAAGGTAAAAGAAGTAACATCAACATCAATCCTCCCATAAGAGGGGAAACAATATAAGTATTACTACCTTCTAAGAGTAGAGTATCTTTAGAGGCTCGTTCATTGCATTATGTACAATTAGAGTCGTGCAAAAGAAGGAAAGGGAGAGTCTCACATACCTTGTATATACTGCCCAACCTCAAGCTATGAAAATTCCACGACTCCTTAGTCTACAATAAGAGAAATGACACTACCGTTATCGTTTAAGCGTCGTAACTATTATGTATCAACTGTAACCTATTTTGCGATGAAATGAACAACACCTCCCCTATATATATGACTTCCCACAAGTTAACACAATCACCAAACAGCCCAAACAACATCAATAATAATCATATTAAGCCTCCCAAAATAGTCCACCAACCAAATTACTAGCAAGCCTTTCGACGTATATCTCACAAGTTCTAGCTTCAACGACTTAGCCGTAACTTGGATAATCTTAAATACATGTAGGGTAATAGGTTCCTTACCTTTAAACAGAAATAACAACTTTAATTTGACTTTAATTGACCACGAAATATCCCTCCAATGCTGCCACAAAAACAAGGGAGCGAAGCTAGCAATCAATTAGGATTTCTCGGCACTAGAATCAGTTTAGAAGGCTTGAAATCACCTAGGTTGATATCAAAACTTGAGTAGTATTTTACAGAACATAAACAACTTAAAAAAACCTCCCACACGAGCTGGAACAACACAAAAATCAGCAACAACAAGAAGAATAAGGAACTTACTAGCGCCACGGGATTCCTGACACTTGATTTGTGTTGTTTGCCCTTTGTTTTGGTCTTGGATCATGAGAGAACCTTGAGAGGGTGTTCTTAGGGTTCTAAGGTCTGCATATACTGAAAACAAATTACTTAAAACCGGGGTTGAGGCATGTTATATACATCTACAAGTCTTAACCGCCTATGTGGGCCCCATCGAGAGTTGCTTGGCGCAGTCTCGCGAAAACGCAAATATCTCTCAACTCGGAGATCGTATTGACAAACGGTTCAATGAGTTAGAAACTAGACTCATAGATATTAAATTTTATGGGTAGATCACCCCGTAATTCCAAGTAAATTGGGAGAAAAGCATAGTGACATTTGACCTAAAGTATGAGTAAAATTATGAACGAAAGTTGCGACAACTTTTGTTGACTTTTGTTTCATAATTCGTTTGACTTCAACACTATGAAACAGATATTATATGATTAAAATACCATAATATATAGCCTCTTGGTAATATTAATCACCTCTATATTTACTCGAAAATACGAGTTACAACATCCTTGATTCGTTTAACTTCTAGTACTTGTTAACCACTCTTATACACCCTTGTATCATTTAAGACCAATATGCCTAAATTCTTATCATTTCAAAGATAATCTCTTCTCGGACCTACGTAGACTAACTTATGGCGTAAGCTAACGTATACAAATATGGGTTGTAACACCCTCCCCCCCCCTAGGAACATTCGTCCTCGAATGTAAGGGTTTACGAAGATTCTAACTCATCGTGGATTTCTGACGGAAATTTCGGGCTGAGTTTCCTCTATAAAATGGACACTAGCAAAACTTGCAAGCAGTTAACCCAACTTATGGCCTTACAAGGCTATACAATGTAGAATAGCTACGTACATTATCTGCATATCACCATTTTGTATTAAGAAAGAGTATTCTCAAGTTATTGCTTCCCTCATAGAGACGTTTCTCCTTCTAATGGGTCCTTCGTTCCCCCGGCATCCTCGTTATCTTCATTCTGGAACAGGTAAGGGTATTTAGACTTCATCTCATCTTCTGCTTCCCATGTCATTTCTTCCATATTATTATTCCTCCACAATACTCTGACCGAAGCTACATCCTTTGTTCTCAGCTTGCGGACTTGTCGATCTAATATAGCCACTGACATTTCTTCATATGATAGATCCTTTATAACTTGTACATCTTTGATAGGGATGACCCGAGAAGGGTCTCCAATACATTTCCTCAACATAGATACATGGAATAACGGGTGGACAAATTCCAATTCGGATGGAAATTCTAACTCATAAGCAACCTGTCCAATTCGTCGAAGAATTTTGTACGGCCCAATATACCGCGGACTTAGTTTACCCTTCTTCCCAAAACGCATAACACCCTTCATCGGCGAGATCTTCAGGAAAACCCAATCACCAACCTCAAATTCCAGGTCACGACGTCGGACATCGTAATAAGATTTTTGCCTGCTTTGCGCCGCCTTCAGTCGCTCTTCTATCACTTTCACCTTCTCAATGGCTTGGTGAATCAAATCTCGCCCATACAATTCCGTCTCACCGACTTCGAACCATCCAACTGGTGATCTACATCTCCTCCCGTATAGTGCCTCGTATGGGGCCATTTTAATACTAGAATGGTAGCTATTATTGTAGGCAAATTCTATGAGTGCCAGATGATCATCCCAGTTCCCCTTGAAATCTAGAACACATGCTCGTAGCATATCTTTAAGTGTCTGAATGGTACGTTCAGCCTGTCCGTCAGTCTACGAATGGAATGCCGTGCTGAGATTCACTTGTATACCTAAACCCTTCTGAAAAGACCTCCAAAAGTTAGCCGTAAATTGAGCTCCTCGGCCTGATATAATAGATAATGGCACACCATGAAGCCTAACAATCTCCTTGATATACAATTTCGCATAATCTTAAGCTGTGTAAGTTGTCTTAACTGGCAAAAAATGGGCACATTTTGTAAGTCGATCAACTATCACACAGATGGAGTCAAACTTATGATAAGAGCGAGGTAATCCCATAGTGAAGTCCATATTAATCACCTCCTATTTCCAAGTCGGAATCTCTATATTCTGAATCAATCCACCGAGTTTCTGATGCTCAATCTTTACTTGTTGACAATTAGGGAACTGGGCTGCAAATTCTACAATAGACTTCTTCATGTTATCCCATCAATACTGTTCCTTAATGTCATGACACATGTTTGTCGAACCGGGATGGATGGAATATCGGTACTGATGAATCTCAATCATAATTTTCTCTCGCAACCCTACTACATTAGGCACACATAATCGGCCCTGATATCTTAGTGCCCCATCTCCTCCAATCTCAAAAGCCGAAATTTTACACTGCTGAACGCTCTCTCTCAATCGTACTAAGGTAGGATCTTCATATTGCCGTGCTTTTACCTCAGTTACCAAAGATGATTCTGACGTATTCTGTATAGTAACACCTCCGTCATTAGGGTCTAACAATCTGATTCTCATATTGGCTAGCTGATGAAGATAGTCAACCCCTGTCTACTTGCCTCAATATGTACTAGGCTTCCCATTGACTTACGACTGAGAGCGTCTGTTATAATATTGGCTTTACCGGGATGGTACAATATGTCGACATCGTAATCTTTCAGTAATTCAAGCCACCTACGCTGCCTCATATTCAACTCCTTCTGCTGGAATATGTATTGTAAACTTTTGTGATCTATGTAGATGTCAACATGGACACCGTATAAGTAGTGCCGCCAAATCTTCAAAACATATATTACTGCTGCCAATTTCAAATCATGAGTCGGGTAACTATTTTCATGCTTCTTCAATTGTTTTGATGCATAAGCAATCACCTTCCCACGTTGCATCAATACGCACCCCAAACCTATATTTGAGGCATCATAATATACCACATAACCTTCGGTTCCTTCTGGGAAAGTGAGCACTGGTGCGGATGTCAATCGATTCTTTAGCTCCTGAAAACTACGTTCACAAGTGTCAGACCACTGGAACTTGGTATCTTTCCATGTCAACTTAGTCAATGGGGCTGATATAGAGGAAAACCTTTCTACAAACCTCCTATAATATCCTGCTAGCCCTAGAAAACTGCGAACTTCTGACGGTGTTGTAGGTCTTGGCCAATTTTTCACTGTATCGATCTTTTGAATGTTAACACTAATACCTTCGTCAGATATCACATGGCCAAGGAATGCTACTGAGGTTAGCCAGAATTCACATTTGGAGAGCTTAGCATACAAAGGGTCTGTAATACTATCCGCAAGTGGCCCATATGTTCTGTCTCTGAACGAGAATACACCAGAATGTCATCGATGAATACAATCATGAACACATCGACATTAGCGCTTGAATACACTATTCATGAGATCCATAAAAGTTGCTGGGGCATTTGTTAGCCCGAACGACATTACCAAGAACTCAAAATGCCCATATCTTGTCCGGAGGCTGTTTTTGGAATATCCTTCTTTTTGACCCTCACCTGATGATACCCTGAACGTAAGTCAATCTTGGAAAAATACTTGGCACCCTGGAGTTGGTCAAATAGGTCGTCAATCCTTGGAAGTGGATATTTATTCTTTATAGTAAACTTATTCAACTGTCGATAATCGATACACATCCTTAACGACCCGTCTTTCTTTCGCACGAACAAGACTGGCGCACCCCAAGGTGAAGTGCTAGGCCTGATGAAGCCCTTATCCAGCAAGTCCTTCAACTGCGCCTTCAACTCTCGCAACTCTGCCGAGGCCATCCTGTATGGAGGGATAGAGATCGGTTGAGTGTCAGGCAACACATCAATGCTAAACTCTATCTCCCTTTCAGGAGGAAGACCTGGGAGTTCATCTGGGAAAACATCTGGAAATTCATTGACCAAGGGGATTGATTGTAGAGTAGGCGGCTTCGCCTCCTAATCCCTAACGCGAATGAGATGATAAATGTAACCCTTTGAGATCATCTTCCTTGCCTTAAGCTAGGAAATAAACATACCTTTTGGCGTAGTAATGTTCCCCTTCCATTCAATGACGGGTTCACCAGGAAACTGAAACCTAACCATCTTTGTACGACAATCAACATTTGCATAGCAGGAGGCCAACCAGTCCATTCCCATTATCACATCGAAATCAACCATTTCTAACTCAAATAAATTCGCTGAGGTTTGATGACTACAAATCATCACTGTACAACCTCTATATACCCTTTTAGCAATCACTGATTCTCCTATCGGAGTAGATACCGCAAGTGGTTTACTTATTAATTCAGGTTTGACGCCAAACTTATTAGCCACAAAGGGTGTAACATATGATAATGTAGATCCCGGATCAATCAACGCATACACATCATAAGAAAACACAGACAATATACCTGTAACAACATCTGGAGATGACTCGAGATCCTGTCAACCTACTAGAGCATATGTTCGATTTTGAGTACCACTCGAACTCGGCACTGCACCTCTACCTCTACCACGACCTGTCGACTGCTGAAAACCCCGTGCTGGAGGTCGAACTGATAAGGAAGAACAAGCCACAGATCCAGTCGGCTGAGCTATACCACCACCTCCTCTGTTAGGACAATCCCGCCTCATATGGCCAGGCTTTCCGCAAGAATAGCATGCATCGGAACCTCGACGGCACAGTCCAAAGTTGGCCTTTCCACACTGATCACAACGAGGTGTTGGGGGTCTCGTATGACTAGTATCCCTATGATATTGTGAGCCTGATGCCCGCGAACTCTGGCCTGAACCAGAATAGGTAAATTGATTGTACTGAGGCCTCTAAAAGTGTGGAGGAGCACTAGCTACAGGTGGCGCCAAACTCCTCGAAGACTGGGGCCTGACACTACCTCTAAAGTCACCAGAATACCCTGCAAATCTCGCCCTCTTATGCGAGCCCCTATCTGCTCCCTGTCTGCTCTTTGTTGGCGCTTACGATCCTCTAGTGTCTGGGCATAAGCCTGAATACGGGAAATATCCACGCCCTCTATCAAGGAGGCTGTCGTGCACTCATTTATCAGATGTGGTCCCAATCCGTTCACGAACGGGTGCACCCTATCGCTTATCTCGGCCACTATATGGGGAGCATACCTTGCTAAAGAATCAAACTGCATACTATACTCTCACACACTCATATTACCCTG
Organism: Nicotiana obtusifolia; assembly: GCA_002018475.1. Classification (NCBI taxonomy): domain Eukaryota; kingdom Viridiplantae; phylum Streptophyta; class Magnoliopsida; order Solanales; family Solanaceae; genus Nicotiana; species Nicotiana obtusifolia. The sequence continues at coordinate 93,406 of MCJB01011951.1, forward strand.
TCGAAGGTTCAAGAACTTATCAGCTCTAGCTCGTCGTATCTCAACTGACAGGTAGTGACGAAGAAAGGCCTCAAAAAATTCCTTCCACACAGGTGGGGGAGTGTTCGGACCCCTGGATCTCTCCCAACTATCATTCCAGAAAACTGCTAAATCCCGTAACCGTAAGAAGCCAACTCTACTGCCTCCGTATTACTAGCATTCATAACCCGCAGTGTACGATGAACCTGATCAATAAAAGTCTGTGGGTCCTCCTTGGGGTCTGATCCAGTAAACACTGGAGGATCTAGATTAATAAAATCAAGAACTCTCGCACTAACCGGTTTATCAGTAGCACAAGTATTCTGCCTCTGAACCTGCTGTACCGCACTCTGCATATCCTGGTCTGTAGTACCAGATGGAGGAACTGGAGATGCTGGGTGCCTTCTTATATCCTCTGGAGGAGAAGGAATAAATAAGGTCTGAGACGGCATCTCACTATGAGGCTCACTATGGCCTGCTCTTGCGAGAGGCACCTGACTGGTACCCTCTCCCGCAGCTGTATCAAGGCGTCTAATAATCACTTGCTTTCTAGTCATGGGCATCGCTGAAAAGAACATGGTGAATATTAGAGACGAATACTTACGACTCAGCTCTACACACGATCTAGATTCAGGAAAAAGGTAACAACCCTAATTGTCATGCAGCCTCCTTATTATAAACGTGGCGCGCTACACATCCAAAATCAAGACTCTACTACACACGGCTCATAGACAACACCTAGGATAGACCTGCTATGATATCACGTTTGTCACGACCCAAACCGGAGGGCCATGACAGGCACCCGGGCCTTACTTGTCGAGTACCAACATACATTTTATATAACCTTTCTTATTGCCTATAAGGGCCGACGAGATCAGTATAAATGGCAGACAATAGTCCTAATCAACCAAAAATTCCAGATAATCACATAAACATATATAACATGGTCGACAAGGCTGTCATGAAAAACTATACAACAAAAATAAATTTGCCAACAAGGCAATCCCAACTATACATAAGTCAACACCTGTCTATGAGCCTCTAAAAGAACACAAGTGCTGCAACGCATACCAAGACCACGGCAAGTCCGGAGAAGGGATTTCGCCAATAAACGCTCAACTGGCAGCCTACTATGGTGGGGGAGCTTCGTCTACCTGCCTATCAGGACCTGCAGCATGACATGCAGTGTCCACAAATAAAAGGACATTAGTACAAATAAGGTACTGAGTACGTAAGACAGGAAAGCATAATGTAAGAACAATAATGTGCATAGGGATAGAAAATATACACCTTGTAACATCTGAGTGCCTCTGAGGGCGACTAATCATGAAATGCCTGATGTGCATATACATATATATATCCTTTTAAAATCAACATATACATACGCCTTTGTGGACCTCATCATCATCATATCATACCTCGGGCATCATAAGGCTCGGTAACATCATACCCAACTGATTAGTGGTTGCACAGTAGGTGCCATACCCGGCCGACTATAGCGCGAACTCGGTAGAGTAAAATAGATAATGCATGTTGGACTCATTGGAATCACACTTTGAACCCTTCGGAGTGGCGTAAGGTCAAAGAAGTAACATCAACACAATCCTCCCATAAGAGGGAAACAATATAAGTACTACTACCTTCTAAGAGTGGAGTATCTTTGGAGGCTCGTTCATTGCATTATGTACAATCAGAGTCGTGCAAAAGAAGGAAAGGGACAGTCTCACATACCTTGTATATACCGCCCCCTCAAGCTATGAAAATTCCACGACTCCTTAGTCTACAATAACAGAAATGACACTACCGTTATCGTTTAAGCATCATAACTATTATGTATCAACTGTAACCTATTTTGCGATGAAACGGACAGCACCTCCCCTATATATATGACTTCCCACAAGTTAACACAATCACCAAACAGCCCAAACAACATCAATAATAATCATATTAAGCCACCCAAAACAGTCCACTAACCAACAACATTACTAGCAAGCCTTTCGACGTATATCTCACAAGTTCTAGCTTCAACGACTTAGCCGTAACTTGGATAATCTTAAATACATGTAGGTTAAGAGGTTCCTTAACTTTAAACAGAAAGAACAACTCTAATTTGACTTTAATTCACCATGTATCCCTCCAATGCTGCCACAAAAACAAGGCAGCGAAGCTAGCAATCAATTAGGGTTTCTCGGCACTAGAATCACTTTAGAAGGCTTGAAATAACCTAGGTTGATATTAAAACTTGAGGGAGTATTTTATAGAACATAAACAACTTAAAACAACCTCCCACACGAACTGGAACAACACAAAAATCAGCAACAACAAGAAGAATAAGGAACTTACTAGCGCCACGGGATTCCTGACACTTGATTTGTGTTGTTTACCCTTTGTTTTGGTCTTGGATCATGAGAGAACCTTGAGAGGGTGTTCTTAGGGTTCTAAGGTCTGCATATACTGAAAACAAATGACTTAAAATCGGGGTTGAGGCATGTTATATACATCTACAAGTCTTAACCGCCTATGTGGGCCCCACCGAGAGCTGCTTGGCGCAGTCTCGCGAAAACGCGAATATCTCTCAACTCGGAGATCATATCGACAAATGGTTCAATGATTTAGAAACTAGACTCATAGATATTAAATTTTATGTGCAGACCACCCCGTAATTCCAAGTAAATTGGGAGAAAAGCATAGTGACATTTGACCTAAAGTATGAGTAAAATTATGAACGAAAGTTGCGACAACTTTTGTTGACTTTTGTTTCATAACTCGTTTGAATTCAAAACTTATGAAACAGATATTATATGATTAAAATACCATAATACATAACCTCTTGGTAATATTAATCACCTCTAGATTTACCCGAAAATACAAGTTACAACATCCTTGATTTGTTTAACTTCTAGTACTTGTTAACCTCTCTTATACACCCTTGTATCATTTAAGACCAATATGCCTAAATTCTTATAATTTCAAAGATAATATCTTCTCGGACCTACGTAGACTAACTTATGGCATAAGCTGATGTATGCAAATATGGGTTGTAACACCAATGCCCGAAGTAATCAAGCAGATAAGATGTGATCAACCTGCCTCAAGGGAGATGAATGCAATCTTAGTTTTCAGTAGCAATGGAAAGGAACACACGACATAGCAATTACAGGAACCAGCACATACTCCCGAGCTGGAAAGAGTTAGCCCAAAAGCAGAGTCGTCAGAACAACATCAGGTGCCAAGATATTTCCAAGTTCCAGAAGAGACGGACACAACGAAGTCCACGTCGGAGGAACTGGAGCAAGTTGCATTGTTCGAGGAATTCCTAGAAAGAAAATTAAGGGGCTTGCCATCTAGCGAAAATATGTTTTGCAGCGAGGGACATCTTTCTTAAGGGTTTCTTTCAATGCCTTACACGTTGTCCTCATTATGAAGTCGCACCGGGAGCTAGTGCTTGCTATCTAATAATTGCTCCATGGATCTCATCGGAAATGTTTGATGCTTCTTGGGGCTTCTTTAGCGTTACATGTTCCCCCTTTGGCTAAACCACCACTTCAGGCTAACCTTTTTGCCTGGCTGGCATTGAAGCTAGCTAATCCATCCAGTAAGCCATAAAAGAAAGGGGAAAATTAGTAAAGGTGCCTTGCGCGCCTGAATATTGCACCATGGATGGCGAAAGTTTTTGGGGATAGGACTGCACCCGGAGCTCAGGTCTGGCTTTATGGAATTCCTTAAATTTAATGTTGATTGTTTTGCATGGTCGCACGAGGATATGACAGGTATCCCGACGAAAATAGCCGTGCACAAGCTGAGTTTGGATCCTAACGTACCTCTGGTAAGGCAGAAGAAACGCCCTATTTCCGAGTCCAGGAATAAATTCGTCAAAGAAGAGGTAACCTGCTTGCTTAAAATCGATTCGGTCCGAGAGGTAAGATATCCGGTCTAGCTAGCCAATGTAGTAGTAGTTCCTAAGAAGAATAATAAATTTCGCATATGTGTAGACTATAAAGACCTTAATAAGGCGTGCCCGAAAGTCTCGTTCCCACTGCCAAATATCGATCAAATGATTGATGCCACAGCCAGGCACGAGTTGATGAGTTTCCTTGATGCTTATTCCGGGTATAACCAAATCAAGATGGACCCGGAAGATCAGGAAAAAACTTCGTATATAACAAATTTCGATACATATTGTTATAATGTAATGCCCTTCGGGTTTAAAAACGCCGGAGCCACTTATCAACGGCTCGTAAATAAGATGTTCGAAAAGCAAATAGGAAAGACTATGGAAGTTTATATAGAAGATATGCTCGTTAAGTCTCTGAATGCAGGTGATCACCTTAACCATTTGCAAGAAACATTCGACATCCTGAGGAAGCATAACATGAAACTTAATCCTAAGAAGTGTGCGTTCGGGGTCAGTTCTGGTAAGTTTATGAGAAATCTGGTCTCACAAAGGGGAATTGAGGTAAATCCCGATAAAATCAAGGCCATAGAGGATATCCCGGATCAATTGTCGAATGTAAAGGAAGTCTAAAGGCTCGCAAGAAGATTAGCAGCTTTGAGCAGGTTCATTTCCCAGTCATCGAAAAAATGTCGTCGCTTCTTCACACTGCTTAAAAAGAAGAATAATTTTGAGTGGACACCGGAGTTCCAGCAGGTTCTGAGGGATCTGAAGAAGTATTTATCGAGCCCTTCATTGCTCTCAAAATCAAAAGAAGGTAAAACATTGCTAGTCTACCTCGCGGTTCCAGAAGTTGCGCTAAGTGCGATTTTAGTCCAGGAGGACGAAGGTACGCAATTTCCCATTTATTACGTTACAAAATTTTAACGGGAGCAGAAATTTGCTACTCGCATTTGGAAAAACTGGCCTTAGCTCTCGTAGTCGCCGCTCGGAAGCTGAGGCCCTACTTCCAAAGTCACCCGATGGCTTATGGTGACTACTTTCCTTTTGCGGAACATCCTCCATAAAATCGAGCTCTCGGGCAGATTGGCCAAATGGGCCGTCGAAATGAGTGAGTTCGACATAGAATACAAACCAAGGACAACAATTAAGTCGCAATTCTTGGCTGACTTCGTGGCCAATTTCAGTCCGGGACTGCTGCCTCTAGACAACCAAGGAGGCAGTAATGATGTCGGAATCGTCATCGGGGGTTTGGACCTTAGACGGAGATTCCAGCGTAAGGGTTAGACTCAGTATAGTCTTAATCACGCCTTTAGGGGAAACCTAAGACAAGCCATTAGAACGGTCCTTTTAACTAACAATGAAGCAGAGTATGAAGCTTTGATTGCAGAGCTCGAATTGGCCCGGGGACTTGATTCCGAGGTTATCGAAATTAAATGTAACTCGCAGCTGGTGGTAAATCAGGTCTACGGGATCTTTGATACCAAAGAAGAACGTATGCAACAATACGTGGTAAAGGTCCAGGCTCTTTTGGTGCGATTCTGGGAGTGGTCAATCACTCACATCTCGAGGGAAGATAACACAGAAGCGGATGCATTATCAAACTTAAGATCATCAACGAAAATAAAGGGATTAGAATCCGGGATGGTAGTACAACTGATGAGCTCAGTCCTAGATATGGATGGTTACTATGAGGTAAATTCGACTAGTCTATTATGGGACTGGAGAAATGAAATAATCAACTATCTCGAGCACGGGAAGTTTCCTAAAGACCCCAAAGCATCACCGGCATTACGCACCAAAGCTGCACGATATAGCTTCAAGAGAGGCCAATTATTTAGAAAATCCCTCCAAGGCCCCCGCTGGCCCGGTGCTTAGGAGCGTCAGAAGCTAATTATGCCATGAGAGAAGTCCACGAAGGGATATGCGGCAATCACTCGGGCGCAGATTCTTTGGTGCCAAAGTTGGTACGAGCAGGATATTACTGGCCTCGCATGGAATAAGACGCCAAAGACTTCGTACGAAAATGTGATAAGTATCAGCGCTACGCATCACTAGTACATCAATCGATAGAACCCTTACATTTGGTTCTATCCCAATGGCCGTTCATGAAATGGGGGATGGACATCATCAGACCGCTGCCACCGGCACCCAGAAAGGTAAGGTTTCTTTTAATTTTGACTGATTATTTTTCTAAAAGGATAGAGGCAGGTCCTTATCAAAAGATTGGAGAATGCGAAGTGGTTGATTTCTTGTAGGAAAATATAATTTGTAGATTCGGAATATAAAAAGAAATAGCATGCGACAATGGGCCATAGTTTAACGTGCAAAAGTTACAAAGTTCCTCGAAGATCTGAAGATAAAGAGGATCACATCTTCCACTTATCATCCGAGTGCAAACGGTCAAGTGGAGTCAACAAACAAAATGATCATTCAAAACCTCAAGAAAAGGATGGAAGAGGCAAAACGAAAATGGCCCAAAGAATTTCCCGGAGTTCTATGGGCCTACCGAACAACGGCCAAATCGAGTATAGGAGAAACTCCTTTTTTCCCTTATGTACGGTGCTGAAGCCCTGATCCCGGTGGAAGTAGGTGAACCCACTTTGAGATATTTACGGGCAGATGAATAATCAAACAATGAAGCGATGTTAATCAACTTGGAATTGCTCGAAGAATGCAGGGACTTGGCGCATGTAAGAATGGTAGCTCAAAAGCAAAGAATGGAGCAATATTATAATCGAAGAGCCAACTTCCTTTATTTTAAAGTAGGAGAGTTGGTTCTGAGGAAAGTAACCCAAAATACCTGGAAGCTTAACGCGGGGAAGCTAGGTCTAATATGGGAAGGTCCCTACCGTATTTCAGCTATCACTAGGAAAGGATCATACGAGTTGGAGAACCAGAATGGAGACAAGTTGCCTAGAAACTGGAACGTGGCACACTTCAAAAGATATTATTGCCGATGAACATTATTCAAGCGGAAAGTATGTGTTGCACTCTTTTTCCCTTCGTTCAGTTTTTGTCCCAATTGGGTTTTTTTGGCAAGGTTTTTAACAAGGCAGTAACAGAAAGCATACTACGAAAACAACAGCAATAAGACCTCTGATAGCAAGGCAAACAAACAAGCTTCCACTCGGGGATGGTTAGATAATCTTTTGTTCGATAGCAAATTCTCACTTGGATGTTAAGTTTGCTACCGAACAAAGGTTACCCAACCGTTCACGAGCACAAACCACTAGAGGGTTGTTAGATTTTTCTTCGCTCGATAGCATAAATTTCTAAGGGGAAGTAAAGTTGTATTACCAAAAGTTGAGGATTACCTAGCAATTCATTAGTGGAATCTTCAAAGATACAAGATTTTCAGTGTTCCAATTCGCACTCTTCGCATTCGAACACTGGGGGGGGGGATGATATGAGGATACAACAAGAATGACTTCCACATCAACTGGGGAATGAAAATCCGAAAACTAAATGCATCATCGGGACCGGGGACTGCACAGCCAGCCCCGTCGAAACAAGTTGTACAAGATAGCCACAAGTAATAGCAATTTCTTTTCTTCGTAGCAAAATGCTTATGTATTTTTTGACAATAGAAGGAATAAAATGAAATCCTTTTGCTTTTTATCTTGTTTCTTGTCTGAACGATGAGCTAACTTTGTCATTGTCACGACCTGGATTTCTCACCCTCGGGAGTCGTAATGGCGCCTACTAGTGAAAGCTAGGCAAGCCAATCAAACGAATTATTTTCCTTGTTTCCATTTTTAATTTCATTACAAGTTAAAACCAACAACTAAATAACAGTATAACCTAATGAGCGGAATAATAAAATTTCAGCTTTAAAATACCGCTAATAAATCTCCTTAACGAAACTACCCAAGATTTGGTGTCACAGCTTCACAGACTGTCTAAGAGTACTACAAATAAGGGTCTGAAAGAAATAACAAAGTATTGTCTCTGGGACTACATAAAAGAAACAGGTAGAATAGAAAGCGGGAGACACCAATGCCTGCGGACGCATGCAGGACTACCTCGGGTCACCTGATAAGCAAGAAGCTGGAAGCTCACTACGGTCCGAAATCTGCAGCACTGGGATCTGCGCAAAAGAGTACAGAGTGTAGCATCAGCACAACCGACCCCATGTGCTGGTAAGTGCCTGGCCTAACCCCGGCGAGGTAGTGACGAGGCTAGGACCAGACTCCAGATAGACCTGTGTAGTTATATATATATATATATATACATCTACAGCGGAAAGATTGAAGTAATTAAACAATTAAAGCTGGGGAAGAGAAACATGCTTCGGGGTAGCAGATAAACAGATCATCAAAGAACAATAAGGAAACTAAATTTAACTTCTAACACGAATAAAGAGAAATACAGGCAACTTTCACTTTCAGTTCTATCTTGTTGCAGGCGTGCAACCCGATCCCATTTCTCATATCTTGTGGTAGGCGTACCACGCGCTCCCATTTTTTTTCATATCTTGTGGTAGGCGTACCACGCGCTCCCATTTCATCAATCTTGTGGTAGGCGTACTACCCGCTCCCATTTACATCATATTTTGTGGTAGGCGTACCACCCGCTCCCATTTCATCATATCTTGTGGTAGGCGTACCACCCGCTCCCACTTACAAGTCATCACAAAAATCACAAGAAATCCTGGTAAGGGAATAAAAGCAATATAATAACTTCCCAGCAAGGGAACAATAATATCAAAGCAAACATCCCGGCAAGGGAGAATCAGCTATAACCAATCTTAACTCAACCTCTACTCAGCTCATGCCAATACTCAATTATAAATAAAGTCCACGATAAATAAACTGAATTCTTGCTCAACATCGAGAATCATCAATCAAGGCTTTCGTAGTATCATTTAAGAACACAACAACTATCCATTTAAGACTCACGGTCATGCTCGACACCAACATATAGATACTCGTCACCATGCCTATACGTTGTACTCAACAAGAAGCAATTAACAAATAGGACACAACTCCTAATCCCTCAAGCTAAGGTTAGACCGAACACTTACCTCGCTTTGCAACCCGGCGCTTGAACGCACGCAATGCAGACATGAAGCGTAGTTCACCGTCATCTTCCATCATGCGTTTAAGTAATGGGGGCTTCCCTTCATCATTATGACAAAGAAAAAGGTGCTGCCCTGTTCTTTTGAATGTCAAATGAATTACATGAAAAGCAACTTTCTCTAGGGCAGTTACACCAAAAAGAAGTGGCACCTTCTTGTTACCCCTAGAACCAAGATGAGGGATTGGGGTGAGCAGATCATGGGTGATTAGTTAGGATAATGTTCTTTTGTATCTTACTTTTGCTCTTCTCGTTAGTTTTTGTTTATGTTCTGAAAAATTATACAAACTGCACATGCAAATCGAGGTGAGGTAAAAAGGAGGTTTTTAAGCCTCGGAACACTGGATTTAATCTAAAAACAAATGATAACCCTTTGGTTCGTCCCAGTCATTTGAAATTTAAACAAGTGCTTCAAATGTTAGTGCTGTAATGAACATGAGATGTCCTCTTCAAGAGCACCGTAAACATAAGAGGGCCCTCTCTTATAAAAACACTCACGTTAAAGGGTTGGTTCCGAAAGAATCTATGCCCGAAATCTAAAATGCCATCGGGAAAAAATACACCCGAAGTTGCATATGAAAAGGACACAAAAAGTAAAATTGCACAAATACTTATAGAAACCCTCACGTAAAAGGGATAATGCTCGGAACCAAAATGCTTCGAGGAAAATGCATCAGAGAATACACATAGTAAAGTGCGAACAGAAAAACGTGTGCAGAATTCTTGAGCAAGTGCAAAGGTTAAAGACTTGCATGGATATTCAAACGAAAGTAAGACTCAAACGATACTTGAGCAAAAAAATATCTTTATTTACAAGAATGTGCCAAAACGATAAAATTACAAAATGGGAAAAAGAAAAGAAAAGCTAAACTGCAGTGCCTCCGGAACTAGGAGGAAGAGAAGTGTCCGCATTCCCGGGAGATGTAGGTGGGTCTATCGATGGATCGACATTTTCCCCAGTTTGGTCTTCAGCATCATCGCCTTCCGATCCCTCTTCAGTTCCCGAAAACTCGAAACTAGAACTAGAAGAACCAAGAGCATCAGACTGTTCCGAGAGTCCATTTTTAGCAGCCAACTCAAGCTCTCGGGCCTTAGCAATTTCCGCATCAAAGTTAATGATACCGACTTTGGCCTCTTCCAAGGTTTTTCTCCTCATGCTGTACATGGCATAAGTTTTTTCAACAACGAGGGAAGCCGCTCGGCGCTTAAGTTCTTCTTTGAATTGGGAAACCTCGGTAGAAAGGCTTTCTCGGGCGGACCTAGCAGATTTGAGGCTGACGTCAAAGTTGCGAACAGTTGAACTAAATAGCCTGTTATGCTCGATAGTTTTCCTGTACTTCTCTTCTAGTTGGTCGTGTTTCGCCCCCACAGCAGCAAGCTCTTCGATTTTGGAGTTCAAGGCTGCTTCTAAGTTGGTTACTTTTTCGGCAGTAGCAGCCTCGAGCTCGGTTGCAGCAAAAATGGTGTTCTGGACTTCAGCCCCTTTGGCCTTTGCTTCATCAAATCTAACCCTCAGCGGCCCAATTTTTTGGCTAAGGGTTACCACTTCTTGCTCGCTTTGTTGCAAACGAGGCTCCAAAACAACAGCCTCAGTACCTTTCGTTTCCAGTTCCGAGAGACGAAGAATAGTTTGGTCCCGTTCCACCAAAAGCTGATTCCGTTCAGAAGTAAGTTCTTCCTTTTCACGGATCAACCTTTGAAGGTCCTCAAAGGCAAGAAAGTTGGCCTACAAGACAACAAGAAGTAAAACTTAGAATATATGCATACAAAAGTAGAAGAAGTAATGAAGGAAGAAAAGAACATACCATTGCAGTGTTGTGCATGTCATTGTTCAACAAGCACTCTCCCTAGAGTGCCTGAATATTTTCCAATCTTTTTCTGAAGCCAAAAGCTTCAGATAATTAACAAGCTCCACCGGCCAGGATAGCAAGTTGCATCCGGTAGAGACCGAAAGAGTAACGTTCCTCCTCCTTGTGGATCTTCAGAAGGAGCAGCATAATTTTGCCCCAAATTCCCATGAACTGGGAACTGTAGAAGAGGAACACCTTCTTCATCGTCAGGTGCGGCCGATGGAGGTGATGTAGCAACTGCTGGCGGAAGAGTGGATGAAGATGGAAATGATGTAGCAGTTGTTGGTGTTGGTGAAGGTGGAGATGAAGTTGATGGAGTTGAAGAACGAGAAGCAACTGCATCAAATGCAATGCTGGCTGTTGGATGCTCGCCAACTAAAGACGGTAAAGACCCGATACTCAGCCTCACAGCACCGGTTACAATAATTGGGGCCCGAAAACGGGAGTTAACATTTTCTACCAAATCAGATTCTCCCCAAAGTGTCGAGACATCGTCTTCAATTGGTGTAACTATCTCAACAGGTCGAGCATCCTGTTGAGATGATAAAGATCATCGCCTTCTATGTAGAGAAGTTCCCTCATCAACAGCTTCTTCATCATCATCAATCATCACGGTGTCTATGACCGGCCCGGAAGGAGGACCTGTCGTCATCGCCACCGGAGATGACTCGGCGGCATCAGTCTTTGCCCTCTTATTCTTTTCCCCGACCGCGGAGGAACGTCTTTTCTTTTGTTGTTTATCCTCCGCCCGGAGACTCCATAAAGAAGTATTTGTGCTCGAAACAGGCCCAGAGATACCTATTCAAGTAAGTGCTTCCTGAAACAGCCTAGCTGCATCAGCAAGCTCAGCCAAAACGTCCTCTTCGAGGACAGCAACAAAGCCCGCAGGTAGACCTAATTTCGTGAACAAGTCAGAAGCGTTCAACCAAGTTCTCCATATACAAAAAAAAAAATGGAAGCAAGGTAAATTAAAATTACTATAATTTTTAGCCTACCACCCGTATTTAAGGGCTAGTTCTTTCCACAAACGAGTTTCGAGCGTTGTGACGTCCAAGATATTCTAAACCCACCGGTCCAAACCTTCCACCACCGGATCCATCGAGTTGCTGAAACATGCGAAGGGTGAATAGTTGATACAGCCATAAAAGAATATCTAGTAAAAAGAAATACTAAACAAAGAGCTTACAAGTACGGTTCCAAGCAACCAAAAAGGATGAAGCCATTGTCGGAATGATGTCGTTGGTGGCAACTGCAACGAACCATTCCATCCACCCACGGTCGTTGTCATCAATCCATGCTAGACAGCAAAGCATACTAGACAGCTGTGCTCGAAAATTTTGTTCCCGGAATTGTTATCTCTGCTGTTTCGTCTATATTTCAAGGCTAAGTATTGTACATTTCTTCAATTATTGCATTATTTCAGGATCAAATTAGTTCACTTGTCTAGAAACCATGTATAAATTCAATTATACCATTTTACGGGTAAACAAACACCCTTCCTAGGTAGTTGTTGTAGTCATAGGTGCTCTTTAGTTGTACCAAATTTGTTTGTCTATGGTAATACTTCATAGTTATTGCCAAAAAGAGAAGAAGAGTTGGTGAGAAATGCTGAAGGTAGTTCTTGTGAAAATCATAAGTCTTGAAGGCTACTTTTGAGATTGAAAAGACAGGCAAGGATCAAAACAGCAGAGAACAAGTTGGTTGCGGCCAAGAAGATGAAAGCAGCAGCTAGAGTCACTGAAGCTATTGCTCTGGCTGAAGTCTAGGCACTTCATTGTGCGGCTCCGCACTTTTCAGAAGAAATGAAGCTGAAAAATGCTAAGTAAAGGAATCTATCAACTGTGTCAAGCATGGGGAACAAAGGGATTATTTCTAATTAGTATAGTACAAGATGCACAATACACTTATTTTCCTCCTTAATGTTTTAGATGTATTGATACACGAGAAGAAAATGAAACAGGGAGAAGATGAGGCAAAAGAGGGAGAAAAGGAGGTCATTAGAAAGTAATTTATCAGTTCAAAAGCTAAGGAACCAATTCCAAGTGTTAACGGCACAGTGATGAACTTCATTGACACTTTTACATTATGAGTTAGAACAACGAATAAACTAGGTGCTTTTCTTGTTCCAACGAAAGTGGTAGATGCTAGCTTGACAAGAAACCTCAAGATCCCATAAGCAGTGCCACAGTTCCATAGATGCCTTTCCTATATGCAACATTCAGGTCATACCAAAAGAAAAGGAAGAAGTGTGACCTTTGTGTCATGTATTCAATAATGTTACACTAATTCATTGAACTGCTTCATGCATAGGGCCTACAAAAGATTTCCGAATGGAAAGACAACTATATAAATGCATTGCAAGTGGAGAATAATTCATCTAAGTTGCAGAACTTGCAGTCGTAGATTGTAACAAATCGAAAAAGGGAAGTACTAGTATAACGAGGACAGGGCTTATGTTACTACATATTTAAAATATTTACCAGCACAATCTTGACTTCGATGTTGATTTTCATTTGCTTTATCAGTCATCAACTTAATTTCAAATAAGTTAAGCATTCCCTGTATCTATTTGCTTTATTTCGATTCATATTCAGTATTAGTAGGATTATTATAATTGAATTATTTTTACGTTCACTGTAAACTTACTTGACTGTTCGACTTCATTAAGACTCAGAACAAATTATATTTTTGATGAAATTAGTGCTTGAATTAGTAAACCTTTGGGGTGCTCAGTTGGCATTGATTCCCCCCTCAATGCCTTCTGGGTTGAGCCTGTCGCACATGGCTTGTCTAGTGTGGTTTACATTTCTTGTGTGTCTAGTGTGGTTTACATTTCTTGTGTGGTTTGCAGGCTATTACACAAGGGGTTTACCTAGTACGCACAAAGTGCTCACTTGAAGGGCAGAGACTTACTTAGTGCGTACAAAATGCTCACCCGAAGGACAGAGGTTTTGGCAAAAATTGTAGCGATCGCGAGTTCCCCTCTTACCAAATGCTCGAATCAGTATATTATTATGCCTAAGAAGAAACGAGTGGGAGCATATCAAATCCTAAAGTAGAAGCAGATAGAAAGGAAAAGACGGTAGAGAGAAGCGAAATTTGCGCATTTCCGTAATTAAATTGCAGAAGACAATGGGGGGATGTATATGAGGAAGGCTTTTGATGGCAAAGGGAAACTCCACTAGCTAGAGTTAATCAAGGCTAATGATATGATCGATATAAGCATGTATCTTTGATTGCAGACTAGCACACACTGTCTCTTCTCTTTTCCAACGCGTGACAGGCCACCATGTCTTTAGATTTCGAGATATGAATTATGAACCATCGCTTATAATCATTTATAATGTGTGAGTTATACTAGCAGGATTAAATAATAACGGGACTATTTAGCTAAATTTTTATAAATATTTAGTTCAATATATGTATAGTAGTTAATTTAAAAACTTAAATTGTTTGTGAGAAAATATTTTATTATATAAATATATCTTAGGTTTGTAACGTGCCCTTTCTTATGTGCTCTTAGGGATCGTTTGGTAGGGTATACAAGAATAATGCTGAATAAGGTGTATTAGTTATGCTGACTTGTTTCTTATCAATTGTTTGGTTTGATATATTAAAGTATTGCACAATTTCTAAAAGAATTATTTATTTACAAAAACACCCTCATCCAGTCCATCACTTTATCTTTTTAAAAGAAACATATGTTGATGAATATTTTTATATAAAAAGATTTGCAAAAATAATAATTTATTTTGTCTACCTATATTGTAGTATTGAACTAAATATTTATTTATAAAAAAAAAAATATGCTAAGTATTTATTTATCTACTAGGGATATAATATTATTTCTCACTTTCTTGAATTAAAAAGCACATAAAGTTTGAATAAAAAAAAATGAGTTGATTACAAGTGCTCCAGTACGTAGTAGTAGAGTACAAATTTATAAATTTACAATGAAGAAATTGGCAGAGTAGATATAAATAGCGCGAGCAATTTCGGTATCAAACTTTACATTAAACTTGCATTAATATAATAGCATATTTTAATCAAGCATAAATTTTGAAGGGCAATTTTGTTTTTAGCTAAGCTAATGCACGTATTAAAACACATTGCATTGTTAATATCATGATTTCTTATGCATTAGTTATGCATAGGATAATACCAAATAGGGTGTATAACTAATGCTTGCATAACTAATGCATATGTTCAAAAAGTCTACTAAATAAACAAGATATTATTAACACACAAAGCTAATGCATGTATTATTTTATCTAATGCATCTTACCAAACAGCCCCTTAATCTTTTATTTGAAGTAACCATAAGAAAATATTTTTTAAAATAAGCTTTCTAGAACTTGAATTGAGGATCTTTATATACTTTGATATCATATTAAATGGTGCGATAATCTCATTGTTAGCAGGCCAAAAATAGAAAAGAAACTATAGAGTAATAGTGTTGAAGTAATGATGGACAAGAAGATATTATAGGTAAGTATTCACTAACTATTCCACAATGATGCATATGTATAGGCGTGCTGCCTAAACATTGACCTATGTTCTTATAGAATGAATTTATGTCATCAATTACCTGGTTTTTTATTTTTATTTTGCTTTTCTTCATTTGTTTATGTAGAGGATTAACTTGCCGTAAGAAGAGGTTAGTTTAATTGCTATCCATTTATTGAGCGGAGAATGACCGGCGGTCCACATGCGACGGTTCTAATTCACGTGCGTGCATGTGACACCTCTCTCTATGCCCGCGATAGTAGTTATTTTTCAAGTTTCAACTTAAATACTTAATTAATGATGGTGCCGCTCAACCTTGTAATTACTTTGACACACAAAATTCTACTGTAACCAAACACAAATACGAAATTACTCCGTGTTAGTATATTATAATTAAATACATTTACTGAAACAAACGTAACTTATTAGTGTACAATTAAATATATAACACTGAGAAGCCTTATTTAAAAGAATTACAGTCATATGCGCTCATTACTTTAAAGCATGATGCGAATAATCATTTCTGCATAAGGACAGCTGGCACTTCGTCAAGGACTCTCACATTGTATTCTACATAGTTTGATTTTAATTTAAAGAAACAATAGTTATTTTTATCTTAATAATTTCATAACTTTTATTTTAAATAGGACATGGTCAATATAAAAGTTGAACTTCAGATTTTTCATTGAAAGTTGCATTTACCTCCATTAAATGAAAAAAGAGAAAGAAAGAACTTGCGTTTTTCTTATACTTCTTGTATCTTAAATTAGCTACTCCCTCCGGTCTACAATAATAGACTATTATATCTTTTTATTTTGGTCTAACATAAATATTCATTTACATAATTAAAAAAAAAGATTATTTTTTAAAATTTGCTCTTATTTACATATTCTAATATGTCAATGTAATAAGTAATTAACGTTAATTTAGTGAATATATTTTTTTTCTCTAAAAGTTCATATTTCCTTAATGGGTGTGCCAAAAGTAAAATGGTCACTTATTGTGGACCGGAGGAAGTAATATTTAGACGTTTGCAAACTCTATAAATAGTAAAGAAAGAAAGAATGTTTCACATTTAAAAATATTATAGAAATATGATGAAAATACTTTAGCCAAAAATAAAGAGTTTTACTTTCAAATAAATGAAATAAGGCATCGGCATTTCTTATTTCCAAGTTCCAACATAAATTTCAAAATTGTCAAAACCGAAAACTCATTAATCCTGAATTACAACCGAAAATTTGCTTTTCAAGGTTTGCATGAAATTCAGTTGGGCGTAGGCGCCACGTCAAAGTTCGAACTCTTTCACACCAATATCTCGTCTATGTGAATTTAGTAAAATACTTTTTGGTTCATATTATCTGTTTGTTAAAATTATTTTGATAGTCTTAATTATATGAGTACTCGTCTAAATTATTTCTTAAATATCTCACTTAATTAACACAATAATAAAATAATAAAAAATTAAAATATTTATGTAGCTGGTCTCAAGTAATTTGTGATTTAATTGCTCTCCGAATAAAAGTTGCGAGTGCGGTGGAAAAAAAAACAAAGAATAGAAGTTGAGAGTGCCAATAATAAAATGCATTTTGCAGCCCTCTCTCACCTCTCTCAGACTCACTGTGACAAGTTACAGTAAAAATTTCTGTATTTTACGATAAAGAAGAGCTGTGTATAGTAGTTCAGTATAAGCGTTTACATAAACAAGAAAGGTGAAGGTAAAGCAGAAAGATAGTGGCGAGAAGTTAGATTTTCATTCTTTTCTTTAATTTCTCTTAAAAGTGAAGACAGCTTTTCTCGAAACAATCGGCTTTAGCTTTGCTTTGTTTTCCTGTCTTTTTGCTTTGCTTCTGAGTTTTCTTTCATATCATTCATATAACTTTCTCTCCTTTTCTTGTTTCTTTTCTTCTCCATTGTAATTACTAAAAACTGAAACTCACAAAATCAGTAGAATTAGAATACTTAACATTCCTTCTTGTTTTCCGATCGGATCTGAAAAAGAAGTCAGAAAAACAATACTGGAAAAAGCAGTTACAGAGCAAAAGATTGTTTCACTTTTCGAGCGAAGTTCTTGAAAGGTTCTCTGTTTCGCTCTAGCTTTTGTTGAATCTCAACAATCATGAAAGATTAATTCACTGTTCTCAGTTCTTTAACCAGGTAATTATCAAGAACCTGTTATTTTCTGTTATTTGTATTTATTTATTTCTCCGTCTCTGTTTTGGTTCTTGTGGAAGAAGCAAAAGAGGAAACTTCTGAACCATGCAAGATTTCCTAAAGTTTTTGGTCTATGTTCTTTCCTGGATTTTGGATGTAACATTGCATTTTCGTGTAACTTAATTAGTAGCTTAATTTCTGTTGTGAAAGATCTTTGATTTCTGCTGTAATGCAATTGCGCAGTTAAAATGTAATCTCTCTAAATTTTAAGTTCTCTTTGATTTTAACTAAAGCATTGATCCGCTCTTAGATTTCTATTAATTGGAATGAAATGGACCCTAATAGAGTGTAATGGTTAAAGTTTGTTCTTACAGATACAGCCGATTCCAGCTAGTTTTATGTTGAGTCATAGTTGATTGATTTGTTAATTATAAGTTAAGTAGCTTCTTCTTGTTAATGGGAAACTGTGAATGATGTTGTACCTCTTATTTCTCTGCCAAAGATTCCTTCCCATTTGTTTAAGGATTTTTTGACCAATTTCAGATTTATTACTTAAAAGAAAAACCTTTGTTCGAAATGGCTTTAAGTGCTTATTTTGTCTCATAGAGTAAGTATGAGGTAATACTCTCATTTTTCGATTGTACAATGACAGTGGCTAGGCCAAAAAGCAGAATGGAGTCACTTGTTGAAGGAATTAGTTCCTTGCCAAACAGTCATACTTCCTTCACTCCTATTAAGGGTAACACGTCTTCAGCTTCCCGGATTAGTCGTCCTCCCCATCCTACATCAATGAGACAATCTAGATGTAAAGAGTTGTCCTTCGATCCAATAGCTACTGACTTTGGGTCAAAGACAATTGATACCCCAACAGGGTCGGTGACTGCTTCTAAGTGTTCATATAAAACTTCCAATAATCGTATAAAGAGGGATACTATGTCTGATTCGATGAGACACTATTCGACTAAAGGAAAAGAGGACATAGATGATACTCTTGATCAACAACCACAAGAATGTTCACTGGATCGGGTTTTAATCTTTGAAACCAAATCATCTATCAAGGATTTACTTCATGATAACAAGAACACTACTTCAAGTAGCATTGTGGGGCGCAAGGATTATATGTTACATGCTGTCGCCAGAGGAGATGCTGACCTTTTAACATCTCAATCTGGAATAAGCTATTGTCCTAGTCCTCAGAACAGCTTTTACACTGCAACACAGTACATAGAAGCCAAACAAAGTTTCACCACTACAGAAGTCATCAGCGAATGCGCTAGCAGCATGGCCAATTCTGGTGAAAGCGGTGATGTTAGCAACTCGTGTGATATCAGTGAGAGCAGAAAAACAAGCTTCTATAGAGGCAGCACAGGTAGTGATATCAGTGACGAAAGCAGTTGTACTAGTTTCAGCAGTGCAATATATAAACCACATCAGGCAAATGATACTAAGTGGGATGCAATTCAAGCCATTAGATCTCTTGACGGAACACTGGGATTCAACCACTTCAGACTTCTGAAGAGATTGGGAGGTGGTGACATAGGAAATGTTTTTCTAGCACAGTTGATTGGCACAAGAGATTTCTTCGCCATGAAAGTGATGGACAAAGCAGCTCTAGAGAGTCGCAAGAAAATCGTGAGAGCTCAGACAGAAAGAGAGATACTACAGTCTCTGGATCATCCTTTTCTACCAACACTCTATTCACACTTTGAAACAGACAAATTTTCCTGCTTGGTGATGGAATTCTGCCCTGGGGGAGATTTGCATGCACTTCGGCAAAGGCAGCCAGGGAAGTTTTTCCCTGAGCATGCTGCCAGGTTAGGCTAGTTTTTTATTGAATATTTGTTGATGTTGTAGCTATTTTACTTTGAATCTCCATTCAGCTGGAAGCGTTTTCTTTGTCCATGTATCTATATATTCAGGACTTCTTTGATCTGATGATCAGTTTCATGGTCAATATTTTTAGTTCTTGCTGCAATCGTAGTGATCAAAGTACAATACATTAATTTCCCGATAAACCAGTTTTCTTATATGATTGGTTTTGGCAATGTGAACATATCTCTTATCACAACCTGCATTATTATCATGATTTAAGGGTTCCAAGAAACCTTGTTAAATTGGAAGTCTTTTTCCTAGATCTCTATGGCTTAAGGGAGATCCTGCATAAATAGTAGTTAGGTTAGAATATTATTATTTGACAAATTCTCTCACCTCTAGTGGTCTTGCTGTTCAACCCATGATGATGCGTGTTGTGATGTCCAGCACTATGTTTATCACTTATCACTGTTCACTTGATGTCAGGTGGATAAATAGATTGCTTATTTTACCTAGCTCTCTTCTCTTTTACTCAACGTTAGGCTCAAAGTGATACTTGCCTTTTATCCAATAAGCAGATACTGCATTTATATTATTTTCTTTAAATACATGTCGACATTCCTAAGTAAATCATTCAGTTAAGAAACGGAAACTGACTGGTGTAGGGTTTGTAGCGTTGGTTATTAGCTCTGCTAGAGAGTCATAGATAATGGAGTAGTCTTCTCAACTCAAGATTAGTTTACTCAGTGAAGATTCAGAAATCCAGTCTTTGATGATTTTGTACAGGAAATGTGATGACTGTTTGTTGTTTTCAATATCATGCACAAAATCACAAGGACGTCTGTCCACCTTGATTCAATGATGCTAACTTGCACTTGTTATCTTCTGTTTTGGAGTATAGGTTCTACGTAGCAGAAGTTCTCCTTTCTCTAGAGTACCTGCACATGCTTGGAATCATTTATAGAGACCTTAAACCAGAGAACGTTTTGGTTCGAGAAGATGGTCATATAATGCTATCTGACTTTGACCTCTCCTTGAGGTGTGCCACAAGTCCAACTTTGGTTAAATCCTCAAATTCAAGTTTAGAGTCGAAGACTTCATCATACTGTGTCCAGCCTGCTTGTATTGAGCCATCTTGTATTATCCAGCCTGCATGTTTTTCACCACGTTTCCTAAGCAAGCCCAAGAAAGGAAAGAACACGAAACAGAAAACAGAGATGCACAATCAAGTGAGCCCCCTGCCAGAGCTCCTTGCTGAACCAACAAATGCTCGATCCATGTCTTTCGTGGGGACGCATGAGTACCTTGCTCCAGAAATCATTAAAGGCGAGGGACATGGTAGTGCCGTTGATTGGTGGACATTTGGGATCTTTCTCTACGAGCTCTTGTTCGGGCAGACACCTTTTAAAGGAGCAGGCAACAGAGCCACCTTGTTTAATGTCGTTGGCCAGCCCCTGAGATTCCCTTCATCACCTAGTGTTAGCTTTGCTGCAAGGGACTTGATAAGAGGTTTACTTGTGAAAGAGCCACAGCATCGCCTTGCATATAGGCGGGGCGCTACAGAAATAAAACAGCATCCTTTCTTTCAGAGCGTGAATTGGGCACTTATCCGATGTGCTAGTCCTCCTGATGTACCAAAGCCGTTCGTGCTACATGACGTCCCCAGCGCACCAGCAACAAAGGTGCCAGGCGCTGATGTTAAACCTGCTGATAATTATTTTGAGATTGATTTCTTCTGAGTAAACTTGTTTCCTTAGCAGTTAGTCCATGTCAGGTTATATGAAGAGCCCCTTAGGAAGAACACCGATTTGTTGTTACCTTTCATATGAAAATGTAAAGTGCATACTCTCCTGAAATGCTAATGCATAGGAATTGGATATTTGAAGGTCACTTTTCTAGTATCTTCTTTATTTGTCAATGTTTATGCTTGCTGCAATTTGTTGTCCTCTTCTCTGGTTGATAAAATCTTTGAAGATCACTTTTCACATCACTCTATCCACAACCACCACCAGCCACCACTTCCACCATCACAACCACCACCGCGTCAACCACCACAACCACCACCTCTAGTCACTACCACATCTACCCACCTCCGCCATTACAGCTATCACCACTGCCAACCAGTCAACTACGACCAAAGCTACACAATTTTATTACTATTAACGCCACTGGAAGAAAAGCGCACAAATTTCTTGTAATACAAGTAGTTTAAACTCATTTCTACTAAACTATAGTATAGTTAACTTTCAGAATTTCAAACTGTCCTCAACGTATACAAGTGAAAACATACTCTCCATTAAGCAGAGTTTTGTGTAAACCTGAACTAGAGTTTATCAACTTGTTTTCTAATTTCCAAGAGGGGAAATTAGTCAAATGTGTTCCTTTCTATTTCTATCAACACCCACCATTCAGAGTTTGAAAAGTTGGTAGCAGGAATATGGCCTAATGCCCACAACACGCACCTTAATTTTTTATCTGCAGTCCTTCTGATTGACCCTTTACTCTCAATAGCACTAAGCTCCAGTTCCCTAGCCAATTTTTTACGAGCAAAGAAGTAAAGCGGTCAAGATTAAAATCACAATGTCACAAGTTTGACTCTTAAGTTTAATCAGTTTTTCTCTATGCTTTATAATTAGCTTATTGTCGGTAAGATAATTTTTTTAGTGTTTAATTTCTTGGATTGTTTAATCTATTTTATTTCATGGTATCAAAGCCAACAAGAGAATTAGGGTGCTAAAAAATAAATCAAAATCTGCTTGTTTAAAGAATCAAACTCTATTGTATTCCGTTTGCCCTCCCATCCTTGTGTTGGCTTCGATTCCAGTGATCAATTTTCTTAAAGAAAGTATTTCGACAAAAAATGAGCGGAAGTCATTTTCTTGTGTGCTATATTTCAACTTTTATCAAATATCACTTATTTCAATCAATACCTAAACCTTGCCGTCAACTGTTAACACTAAAAATAACAGAGTACCTGTATCCCTATATCAATCATCCACATTTTACCACTAACATATGTTACATATATTTATACTTAACTAGTTTTAGTGTACATGCATTGCACGTGCATGCAACATCAGTCAATTAAAACTTGTATAAAAAAATTAATTATGTAAAATATCAAATGACATTAAAATAAAATTCTTAAAATAACAGTCACTTTAATGACAAAAATAAACGTGGTTATATTATTTGTAATTGTAGGTACTTTATTATATGAGATAATAACATGTTAGTATATTGTTGAATCTAACCTAGTTTGTCTTTCATAGACGATGTTGTTGGTCGTAACAAGTCAAATTATTTAGTTAATGCTTTAACAAAAATAACGACTCTCTACCGTTTAATCATTGACGAGTTTACTTTATAATAATAAGAACAAATTACCAAGTAAAATATTTAACCAAAGAAACTATGAAAAATATTTCTTAAGCTAATCAACTAATTAATTGTAACAATTGATTTAAAATTGTAAAAGGAACAAGAATTTAACAGAATAAATTTACAGAAAATGAAAAATATAAATGAAAAGCATAATAACCATATTGATATATAATGCAAGTATTAATAGTATAAATTCAACAATAACAACAGCCCAGTGAAGTTCACAAGTGCGGTCTGGGGAGGATAGATGTACGCAGTCTTACCCCTACCCTGCGTACTTACCGCTACCATGGGAGGGCAAAAAGACTGCTTGTGATAGACCCTCGGCTAAAAAAGATGAAAGAAACGCTAATAGCAATTCATAACCATTAATTTTGAGCCTACGAATATGGTCGGCAAAATAAATTATAGTTTATAGTCTCAATGCAATTAGGAAAGGACAAAGTTTATCCAACAGATCATGAAAATTTTAATTGATTTCAAACTCTTCTATTAGGCAAAATACACATATTTCGTATTATAATTTTGTTTAGCATGAATTATAAACGGGAGAATTACCAAGAAGAGAGCGGGAGAGTGTTCTTACCATTAACGAAGAAGAGAAACTTCAGTTATCTCCGTGAATAATACTGCTCGTACAGTCTTGATTCTTGTTTCAAATTCAAATTTCTTCCCACAAGACCTATTTATATAAGTTATAAAATTTAAGCTTGAATCTGTTTAAACAAAATTAGCTTGAATATTGAATTTATCTTTTATGTTTACACAGTACAAATAAAAATCTCAAAAGTTTAATGAAGAAAGATAAAAACCTCTAATTTAAAGAAATTAAAAAGAAATCCTAAAAACGGAGAAGGACTATGAATTCATATTGGATACCTACGGGATTTATGTTAAAAAATACTAAAAATATGGAAGGGTATGCCTATAAGATTCAATGACAATGCTTTTGTGTCTCTTAGTAACAAAAAAAGGAATTATGAACAAAAGATGTAATAAATTATAATCATCTTACATTATATAGTTAATGAGGGGCTTTATAAAAGGTAAAATTTTAATAAATTTAAAGTCCTAAATATTAGGAATACATACATATTCCTAAACCTAAAAGGAGGTAAATTGCTTGAGAATTTTACCCAAAAAAATATTCGTAAACCTAAAGTGCACGAAAAGTTTACCTAAAATATTTATAAAGAATTAATGAATATTTTACCTAACATAATTATAAAGAACTAATCCTTTTCTTATAAAGAAGTAATCGGTTAATCTTTTCAAAAGAAATATTCCTAAACCTCAATCAAATTTTCAATTTCTTTTTATAACCTAGAACCAAAAAAAACTCATAAACCTAGAAAAGGAACTGAAATTGCTTAAAACTTCCTAGATTACCTAACTTTTTTTAGAATTAATTGTTGAAGTTTATGACCAAAAACGTACCCTCCAGTAAAGTGCTTCAAAGTCTATGTAAACGACGTTTTTGAAACACTTTACAAAATATTTTTATTTTTCTTTTACAAATTATTATGTTACATAGTTCAAATAAGGAAGATTTTAATACACAAAATGTAATTGATCTCGAATTCCTAAATATTAGAAAATATTAAATGACAATTCATATTACCAATATTAGAGAAATAACCAAATGACTATTTTGTCTAGTGTGAACTCTATTTTTAAAGGGTAAAAAAAGGTGAACGATATTTTGCTCAGGGCTTTTGTGCTTTTAATATAACTAATTTTAGTGTACGTATATTACACGTGTACATTGCGTTAATAAATATAAAATATATGCAAATTGTTGAAAAATATCAATGGAGGTTAAACTAAACGCATCATGTGTTTAAATGATGAAAATGAATACTATTACATTGACACAATACAGTTGAATTTAATATTTTCTGAATAAATTTAGTATAAATAGTTGTATAGTAGTATATATAGTTATCAATATTTTATTATATAAGATACAAATATGTTATGTTATTGTCTCAGCTAGCATCTCTTTATAAACTCTACGTTCATATGTCATTATACAAAAAAATAATTGTTCATTCAAAGTTAAACAAAATTATAAATAAACTAAGTTGACTTCTTTTTGTGTAAAAAAATTGTCTAGATTCTTATTGATCTAAAGTTTAAAATTCCTTCTTTGCACGTTCGTCTAATACCAAATAAAAATTAATACTATCCTAAAATCACTTTGAATAAACTCTGCCAATAACGACCTAGAAATTTCAAGAGTTCACCATGTTCAAATCAGAATTATAGAAAAAAATTTACAGATTTATAGTTATTTCAAGAGTTTCATATACAGTAGTTTATCTTAAATTTGAAAAGTTAAAATTTCACATAGTATGGTTGTAGCTTAATTTATTTTTTTAATTAACATCATATTAGTTTAGACTTCTGGAGATTTGAGTATAAGATTAAATCAAAACTCTTAAAAAGTTAAGAGGAAAAAGCGAATAATATGCACTACTGATAGATGATCCATATTTTTAGGTAATTAATTATCAGTTCTATACCAATAAATTTATGCTTTACGAAAAAGGATACAATTTACTCTGTAGAGGGGCTGAACAAAGCAAACTGAGAGCAAATTATAATACTCCATTTGTATTATAAATGAGAAACTATATCATAAGCAAAAAAATTCTCAGAGCTTTTAATGATTCATGAATTATTGACTTAGAGTTGGGCATCGGTTGGTTCATTTAGTTATAAATGTTATCGGTTCGACATATCGATTATTTGGTTATAAATATGTTAAATCGATAACTGAACCGTCCGTTCAGTTATCGATTTACCCAATAAGAATAAAAAGTATCCAAAAATTTTATGTTTTTATTATACAAATCGTGATCATACTGTTAAGAGAAAAGAACTGACTTTTTGCTCTTAAGAAAAGAGGGATTAAATTTTAACTTTAGAAAAGAAAACTTTCTTTGCATTTGAAAATTCCAATGAATGATCTCAATTTTCAAAGTTATAAGTTAGTAGGATTAAGGAATACGACACTCAACAATCTAATCTTACTAATTATCTCACTGTGGTGAGCATAATTCACAGGAAAATAATAAAATCCTAATCTTGTAAATACTAAAGAATCAGTGAAACAAAAGAAACAAATATAAAAACTAAAAATATTAATAGTTAATTCTTTAAAGTTTAAAACTAAAAATCTTAACTGAAGAATTAAGATGAGAAATTTAGAAAAGTTTAAAACTTACTCTTGAGATTAAGGTCTAAAGATGAAGAGTAATTGCCGAGAGAATTGAGAGAAAGAAGCCATACGGTGGCTTTATTACTAAGTGGGTAAAATTATAATTTTATTAAAGCTTATTGGACTATTGATTAAACCGTTAACAAAATTGGGCAAATCGAGACCCGAACCGATAACCCAATAGTCAAATTACATTAAACCCTTATCAAACTATTTACCCAATAACCCGATATCGATAACCCAATAACATTTTATCTGTTCGGGCTATTAGTTATACCCGATATATACCCAGCCCTAATCTGACCTATTAGATTGTCAACAAAAGCAATGAGAGCATGGCCTAGAAATTGAGCGAAGATTCCCTGCTGAGTTCTGAAATCGAAAGTCGAAATTATTATTAGATTTCATGAAAAATTATACAATGTAAAAAATAGAGAAAAAATAATGAATTGCATGACAAATCAGAGCATGAGAATCTAGATGTTCTAATATAATTATCTCTAACAATAATATAAGTCACAGGTGAGAGTGGTAGGGAGAAGATTAAGAACTTCGACTACACATACAATGAAATACACTGATACAATGAAATAAATGATTGATACACTGGAATCAAAAGCAAAATAAATTCACTTAAGTTAAATATGTAAATACAAAATCAATTTATTAATCGTTGTCTAAGATCATAAAGAAACTTAAAAGGTAGAATTATACCTTTTGCAAAATATATACTGCTTAAAATTGATGATGAATACGGACTACTGGAATATCATATAGAAGTATTTGGCTCCGTCTTCTTCTGGATTGATTTTAATTTGTTCCATTATTGAGTAGTTCACGTACAAAAGAAAAAGAATTTCTTATTGCAATAAGGAATGTATTAGAAATTCTCATATTTTTATTTGGAGATACCCTTAAGCAGTCTTACAAGATCTTCTTCAAGTCTCCAACTTAATTGAAGATATCTTATACTCGACGTTGGAATGAAATCAAGGGAATAAGAACTTTCTTTAATAAATCCAAGCGTAATTAGTGTAAAATTATCACGAGACAATTTAGCTTATTTTGCTAATACTGTAAAAAAGTTTGTTTATAACTACGATTTTATACAACATGAATACACTTACGAAGGGTAAAAATGGCGAACGACATTTCGCTAAGGGCCTTCGTGCTTTTAATATAATACTAGTTTTAGGATACGCGCGATGCGTGTGTACTCTATAATAATGTGTATAATTTTTTTAAAAATATAAGCTCTTGAAAATAAAATTTAAACAAAATATAAACTCTTGAAAATGATGAATATTTATCATATTCAGTTGATAAAGTAGCGGAGGGGAAACATGAAAACAATCAAGATAATTTTAAAGGCTCAGTGAATTTTTATGTGTCCCCATCTTTTGATTTAATTTCGTATCAAAATGATCGTTATGTACCATGTATTACAATCTTACAGACATATCAACTATAAAATTAAAAAAAAATAGCAACAGACAAATTATGTAGTTAATAAAAATTTATTGCTAATCCATTAGAGACAAATAATTTAAAAAATCCTATTAGCTATAAGATGAATTTCATAGATAATTCTTATTTTTTTTTAGTCAAATTATGTAATAAACTATCTTAGTAATAATATTAGTTTCTTTTTTGCCAAAATTTTGTGCGTCTATTTAATGCTATTATGCATTAGGGTGATTTAGTTAAAGTTGAAAATTCCATTACGGTAGTTAAATTTTTACCACAAATATATTATTATTATTATTCTAAAAATAATTACTGTTTCAAAATCTAATGGTAGATATTAGTTCATATTAATACTTGCCTTAGTATTTTAATAAGAACAGAAAATAACGGATTCAACAACAAAGATGCTAAAGAAATATATATGATTTAAATTTTTAAAAACAACAAATTCATAAGAAAGGAAAATAAAAAGGCAAAATTGGTGTTGTATGATTAAAGGACAAAAAATAAAAAATTTCACAAATCGTGGACTTCCCTGGTTGGAAAAGGGAACTTTTCTCCTACTTTTTTGTATTCTTTTTATGGTCTTGATATTTTGTTTTCTTATTAGGAAAAGTATCAAAACTATATTTGGACAAAATTTATTTGATTTCGAACTCCAAAATAGTAGGAAAGTTTTTTGAGTTTATAAATTTATCTAATGTAAAATATATTTTTAAAGGTAAAAAAAGTGAACGATATTTTGTTAAAAATTTCGTATTTTTAATATAGTATAAATAAATATAAATAAATAGAAATAGATATAGATTATAAAATGTCAACGATTATCATTCCTCACTGTTCATTTTCTCCCCCATGGCCCACTTCCGTCATAATGTCCAAAATTCCAAAATCTCCCCAATTAGTCCAAAAAGGAAAATTGTTCCTTTTGAGTTGAGCAAGCGACTAAGACCAAATCATTAGCCCATTACTTGTCAAACCATTCCTACTATTTAATCCTTGGCTCGTTCTCTCCACGTTCCCATTTTAATTTCTCTGCTCTCCACCAATCTCTCTCTCAAAAATGGCCGGAAACTCGGAGGACATCGTCACTGACGACGTTAACCTCGGGTTCAAACGTTCAGAAATGTACGAACTTAAACTTGCCGGGACTGCTACCGTTTACGATCGTCACGTTTTTCTCTGTTACAAATCACATGAAACTTGGCCTTCTCACGTTGAATCCTCCGATTCTGATCCACTTCCCAATCTACTCGCTGCTTCTCTTAGAGCTCGTAAGGATGAAATCAAGCTTAAGGTTAGTTTTTTTCAACTAATTTCTTTAGTCAACGGCGTTACATTGAACTTCGTTTCTATTGATTTTTAGTTTCTGACTCACAAATTAGCCGATCGGTGCTTTTTAAATCTAGTTTAGATAACTTTTAATCTAGTATACATAACACTAATGGAGTTTTTAAGCTTTTGGAAGTTTATATAAAAGGATTGAAGTTATATATACTGACAGTATAAATGATTTGTGCATACTACCAGTTTTGTTTAACCTCCTTAGTTGCCTTTTTTTTTAATCAGGTTACTCATATATACTTATTGTAGATATTAACTTGTACTTACCGTGTAACGAATTAGTATTTGCACAAAACTTAACCTCTGTACAAAATAATGAAAAATGTGTCGTATAATTTTAAGAATTTTACACTAAATGTTTTAAGTTCGATACGAAGTTCAGAAGAATTTTACCTGGTCGATTATTGCTTCATTTTCACTTCTTTTGAGCCGAGGGTCTTTTGGAAACTACCTCTTTGCCGTCATTAGGTAGAGGTACACTTTACCCTCCCCAGACCCTACTTGTGAGATTTCACTGGGCTTGTTGTTGTTGTTGATTAGAATGCAATTAGTAGCTTTAAGTTATTAGTCTTTCAAATGTGTAGTGGATAAATTTAATACACAATATAAGAACTCTATTCGGTCAATTAGAATGCCTTATAATAGTTTTATGATGTTAACTTAGCAAGTGAGAAATTGAGTTTATTGTGTTTTTTTGCCTCGATGATTACTTGCGGTAGACTGTTTTGACGATTTGCGAAGTACGTGAAGACATTGGACTATCAGATGGAGATGTTCTGATTTTTCCAGAAATGATCAAATACAGGTAATATTCGACATTCTTCTATCGGGTTTTAATTCTATTTTGTTATTTTTATTTTTATATCATTGTATTAAGCTGCAGAAAACTCTTCCTTCTTCAGTATTATGTGTGAAGTAGTGATGAAATGCATAACTAGTCTATCTGAAAACAAGAAAAGAGAAACAAACATTGTGATTTTGACTTGATTCTTTTTTGAGCAACCTTATGCTATTTCGAAAGAAATTAGTCCGAGTAAAATGAAAGTACCCACACTGATGTACTCTTCTATCTCAAAATACTTTTGGCACTTTCTGCATCTCTAGATTCAGACCAGGTGAAATTTGACCAACATTTAAATATGTGCTTTTTCATTTGACAATTGTAATGATTGTATTTTTTTGGAGTAATTTCTGAATATCCAAATTTTAATTAAAAATAAATGAATTAATCTAGTTCAATTTAATTCCAAATTTCCAATAAGTTAGTCAAATTGACTCAGTTAGCAAAAAGTAACAAACAAGCTGGGATAAGGGTGTACTTTTTTAGTTACCTCTTGATTTTGTTGCCAAGTATTTGACCTAACCATTGTATGCATCTCCAAGCATTACCTTACATTGAGCTTGAGTTTATGTGTGGTACTTTTAATCAGGAATTTGAAGGAGTCGGATGTCGATGCTTTTGTTGAGGATGTGCTTGTGAATGGCAAGCCCTGGACTTCTGGAACGCAGGAGCCACTAAGCGGTTCTTATGTATTTGTCTGTTCCCACAACAAGCGAGATCGCAGGTGTGGTGTCTGTGGACCAATTCTGATTGAGGAATTTAGCAAGTTGATTGAGTCTAAGGACTTGAAATACGAAGTTCATGTGACAGCTTGTTCCCATGTTGGCGGCCACAAGTATGCTGGTAATGTGATAATCTTCAGTACAGATAAAGAAGGGAAAGTTGCTGGGAATTGGTAAGCCCTAGTTTTGGACTTATAGAGGTGTTCTTTTATTTTCCATTAGTTTCTTGACCAGTTCCTTAGTATGTAGCTTTTTAAATGGATCAAAGTGGAGAAGCTCCTCGTTAGACTGTCCATTATACATATATATGTGATCTGTTGTCACAATGCAGGTATGGCTATGTTACCCCAAGTGATATACCTATTTTACTTGACGAGCAGATCAGAGAGGGAAAAGTCATTGAAAGACTTTGGAGGTTTGTATTGGTTGTGCTTTGCTATGTTTCTTGCTTGCATGATTTGGGGTTTGCTATATACATGGTACAATTTTCTGTATTTAATTTTGAGAAAATCCCATAGTGCACTGTTCCAGATTATCCTTTTTGCAGTTTCCTTAACAGAACCAATCACAATGAGTTTAATGTACTTAGCCAAGCTCAATTGCTATTTGCACCATGCATCCACCAATATTTCTTTTTTTATCCAGCGTCAAAAATAGCTTAATCACTGGCGTTATTGATAGAAATATTGCGAGTGATTATAGGATAATGTTGTATAATTGCGTCATTTGCTTATGGTGCCAAATTTGCCTTAAAAGGTAAAAGAAAGGTTGTTATAATAAAATTTAGTCCATTTGTTTTTCATGCTTGATCATGATCTTTGCTTTTATAAAGCTTTAATGATTGCATGTTAATTAATAAACTATCTTAATTTAAAGTAAGTAAAGAGTGGTAGAAGATGATGGATCTTTTGCTCTTGTTATTTGGATCTATCTTCTTTTCTCTGTTTTTTTTTTGCTGGGAGCTGGATGCTATTCTCAGCATTCATTTTGAGAGGGGCATGGATGGGTATGTGAAGGGTTTGAACAAGTTAGATCAATTTTGCTGACTAGTTATGAAATAGAGTGCAAAAGGAAAAGCCTTTCCAATTATAGAACAGGGAATTTATCACATTCTAAACTTCTTATTTGATCTCTCTAAGTTTCAGTTGGAGGCGATCTCTTTAGCAGTTGCAAAGTTAAATATATTCTGCTCTTTTTCTCATATTATTGTGAGTACGTTTATGAAACACTTTATCCTGGTTAACCATAGGGGCCAAATGGGACTGCCTGCTGAGATAACTGATAAGGTAAATGAGCAGAGGGTTCCCAATGGAGCCAATGCAGACAAAAAGGGGGAAGCGCCGGTAGAAACTGCTAGTCAGGGCTGTTGTCAAGGTACTGCAGGATTTTCTTGTTGTAGAGGTGAGAGTGCGGAGGTGAAAGAGGAAAAGAAGGGGCAGGGAAGAGTTCCGCGCTGGTCGGGGAAATGGGACCGCCCTGAAGTTTTCACAGCCATTGGCGTGGTTGGAGCAGTGGCTTTTGTTGCTGTTGCTTATGGATTTTACAAGAAGTCACACTGAAATGCTGTCACGAAGTGCATGCACCCAGAGATTCCAGACATTGTCTTTTTCAGAGAATAATAATGCAACTCTAAACCATGGCATTTGATACGTGTTTGGTGTGAATTTTTCTGAAGAAGTAAATGCAGAATATGTCACACTATGGAGATGAGCTCCTCTTGTTCTCTTCAAGGAGCCACCCTAAAAGGGCTTCTTAGTTACACAGCTCTAACTAGTTACAACAGATAACTGCAGGTTTAGTCTCCACTCTACAGATATGCTTTAAATTCCAAGTCTGGAGGTGTTGCCTCCTGGTTGTTTTGGTTAAAGGTGAATAAGGCTTTCTATGGGCTTGTTGGAATTACCTTGTTTATTGTTGTGTTGGTATTTCATTTATTGTCTGGGGATGTTGGATGACTTGTTGAAATTTGACTTTTGCTTTTGGACATGAATTTCACTTGACTATTATTTTTCATTTGAAATACTCCTTAAACTAATATTTCAATATTTCAAAGACAGAGTTCAGTATTTACACATGCTGATGGCCAAATATTTAGGTGAAAATACTAAACCTCAATATCTGTGAATATTGAATTATTATTTCGTAGCCAAACGAACAGCTTTGAAGCAATTTGTTGACAATAGCTAGTAATGGGGTGATGTTTACTTTCTCCTGTAAAAGAGAATGATTGTCATCTGGGTCCTCTTAATGCCGGCTCCCTTTGACCACTTTGACCTCCAGGAAAACTTTGCAGCCATTCTTCATTAGAGATTACATACATACCGCTCGACCGATGCATATTCTACTGTATGACACACACCAGTCATTTGGTGCATCTTTGCAAGAATTGGATATGTACAATTCTAACTTACTTTTCAAGGAGGTTAGGAATCATATCCCCTCCTTCATGTTTCACTTTTGGGTACTAATATATTGGTCGATCAGATAACCCCCCC